>CM052811.1:100709598-100746273 GCA_028533885.1 Nasua narica | reverse complement strand
GCTTCCAGGACGGTGGCCTCGGGGGCCTGGGCTACAGCCAGCAGAGAGTGGGAGAGGCTGTGGTGGAGGCCCGCTAGCTCACGGCTGGTCTGCACCGAGCGAGCGATGTAGTCCTGCTTCTGCTTCCGCTCCAAGGCCAGCTGGGCTCGCAGCAGGGCCACCTGGGTCAGGGTGCAGGGGAACCAAGAGGCAAAGAGTAATTAGGGGCCTTGAAGCATCCCCAAGTCCTCCTGCTCCGCTCCTGGGGCTCCTCGGAGAGAGCATTTGAATCAACTACCACATGCCAACCTCAGGATCAGGCCCTAGGGTGTCTGGGGCAAGGGCGCTTGGGAGTCATGGGAAATCCAGGGCTTCTCAACCCTGGCTACATAGGAGACTCATGTAGGGGCCTTAAAAACAACAGCAACAAAACTACTCATCCATTTTATTGAGGGGATCATTTGCCTGTAATAAAATTCCGGGATTTTTTTTTTTAAGATTTTATTTATTTATTTGACAGAGAGAGAGAGATTAGTAGGCAGAGAGGCAGGCAGAGAGGGAAGCAGGCTCCCTGCCGAGCAGAGAGCCTGATGCGGGGCTCGATCCCAGGACCTTGAGATCATGACCTGAGCCGAAGGCAGAAGCTTTAACCCACTGAGCCACCCAGGTGCTCCAAAATGCCGGGATTTTAAGTGCACGTTGTGATGAGTTTGATCAGGTAAGTATGCACGCGTAACCATTATCCCGATCACGATACAGAGTATTTTAATCAAAACAGGAAGCTCTACTCTGCTCCTCTGGAAGCTTCTGATAAACACTCCGACTTAATCAGATTGCGCTGAGGCCTGGGCATCAGTGTTTCTTCAAAGCTCCCCAGGTGGCTCTCAGGTGCAGCCAGGGCTGGGAATCACTGACGAACCCTTGTTTCTCCAATGGGGGCAGAGCACAAGGAGGTGGCTATAGGGAGCTCAGGGCAGGGTGACGCAGGACTAGGGTGAGGCAGAGAGCCTCAGGGTGTAAAATTTAAGGGGGGACTCTAGGCCGCCAGTGAGCATCTCCTTAAATTCTCACTGGGTGCGTCCCTTGCCTCACCCTAGTCTGAGCCCCATCTTGGGGCTGCTTCGTGTTATTTACAATTAACAGCTGAGTCTAGCTGTATAGTGAGGCTCTGCCAATAGTAACTATTAGTTCCTAGAACAGGCTCAGAAATGAAAATTCCATGGTTCTTATTACTCCTGGGCCTTGAGAGTCAGGATGAGCCTTCAGGTGAGGCCTAGTGGGCAAGAAGGCACTTGATCCTGGCTTCCTCAAGCATGGCAGCTGGAGCTGAGCTCTGAGGTGTGGATCTTGGTGCTGGTGCCAGGCTGCTCTGCCTGGTGTGCAGGCAATAGTCTGGCCTGCACAGGTGCATGGAGGGCAGAGGAGGCCGGGATGTTTGTGTTTGCTTTCCTGGCCCTTCTAGAACCTTCTGTCTACCCCTCAACCCTCTTCCTTCTCCTTTTCCTTCCTAGGTAGGAACCTGGCAGTCTGGGGTCTGGAGCATGCTCCTACCCTAAGCAGATGGGAGGTTGAGTTGGGACTGGGCTCTTCTTGCCTCCCACACAGACTGAAGTTCTCTGAGGAAGGAACTATTTCCCGTCTCCCTGCTAGAGGGGCACAAAGGGTCAAGCACACAGCAGACACTCATGGTTTGTTGCCTGATGGCAAGGGAGGGAAAGAAAGCTAGAAAGCTGATCCTTCCAGAACATACCTCTTTCTGCAGTTCAGCCACGTGCTTGGCATCTGAGGAGCTCTTCTGTCCTCCTCTTCCATCCTACGGAAGACAAATGCCATTCCTATTGGAATGGGCCTTCCTGCCTCGGGGGTTCTATAGGCATCTTCGGCTAGTTCATCCCAAATCCTGGGGGCCAAGGCAAGGGCCATGTGACAGAACCCAGACTGGACTCCATGGGGCACCATGACTGTTGGGTAAGAAAGCCCGGGAGGGCCCGAGCCAGCCTAGTGGATGACGCCCACGGAGACATGATGCTGAACATTCAAAGGCTTGGATGGCATTGGCTTCCTGGAGTCACCTTTTAATTTACAGAAGTATACCATGTGTCTGCCTTGTGCCAGCGCTGGGCTGTGAGCTAGGGATGCAGAAAGGAAGACGAGGTGCTTGCCCTTGGAAAGCTTTCATAAAGGGAGGGGGATGGAGAGCTGGGAGATGCTCAGCTGTCAGAAGCAGTCTCTCCCCGACAGGCTGCTGCACTCTTTAGGGAAAAGAGTGCCGGTATGGGGAGTCTTCCCCTAACTCCTTACTCCAAAAAGGGAGTCTAGTCCCAGGAAATACCATGGACTCTCACCTCGCAAATTCAGTCCTATAAGGGAGGCGCTCCGAGAGGCCCACGAAGCTGTTAACGGGCTCGTGGGCGCACCAGGGTCTGGCGAGCACCACCCGACACCCACTCGCGCGGGATTCTCACCAGAAGCCTGACGAGCCCTGCTCCTGGATGAGCCTGAGGCCTCGGTCTGGAAGCAGGGAGGTTACACATCGGGGAAGGCTTTCTGAGCTCCTGAGATGTAGGGCCGCGAGCCGTGACTCCGCCCCACCCGTGGAAGATGGGTCAGGGACAGACTGAGCTGCGCAGAAGCCAGCCCCGAGGGGCTCCCCCGATCGGCTCACACGGCCGTCTCCCCCTGTGAGGGTAGCCTGGGATAGGCACTGCAGGGAGCTGTTTCTGATGGCCGGACCTGGGCTCTCTGGAGCCTGCAGTCCAGAAAAAGAGGCAAACCTGCTGTGTAGGGGACGAAGCTGTGGCTTCCCTGAGCTCCTGGACGCCCGTCCTCGATGCGCGCATGGAGTCCCTCTTCAGCTTCCTGCGCTCTCGCTCCACCTGCCGAGGCGCAGGTGAGAAGTCAGGGCTCGGCTCTGGGACTGGAGCAGAACCGCCTCTTTGGAAAGGAGGCTGGCATGGGCGCAGCTGCGGGTGTAGGGGCGAGCAGGGGACAGCAAGCGCGAGCAGCTCAACTCCCGGAGTGCTGAGGGCACGGGCCAGGGCAGCCTTGAGAGCAGAGAGGCGCTACTGGGGTGGAAGAGGTGGGGGCCGCCTCTCAGGCCTTCCGAGCAGGCTTAGCGAATGCTTTCTGTAGTATCTCGGGCTTTGCAGGCCATTAGATCTTTGACCCAACTATTCAACCCCGCTGCGGCAGTGTTCCCGTGAATGTCGCTCTTCAGCAAGAGGAGCGGGCTGGATGGGGCCGCTGGGCTACAGTTGACCGCTCTGCTCCGGGGGCTCCGTGAGAAGCGGAGATGCCTGCACACCGGGCGGCAGACGAGGATGTTGAGGACAGGAGAAAGGACTCACCTGCTCCAAGGTGGCCCGCAGCTCGACGTTGTGGTGCTGGAGCCTGCTCCGGTCAATCTCGAGCTGCGCCACTGCTCGCTGGAGGTGTTCCAGCCTTTGTCCCCAGAGCTGCTTCTCCTGCGTCCCGAGACCAGGCTCAGCCTCTACTCCCGGCACCTGCAGGACAGACCTGGGACTCTCACCTGGCCGGCCCCTTAGACCGATGGGGGAACAGATAGAGGGCAAAGGGACCAATGTGGCAGGTCTGAGCTTTAGGGGCCCAATTCCCAAAGGAGGGGAACAAGCCCCTGGAGGGGAGCTTCCTCCTGGCCATCAGTTCCCACCAGGCCCCCAGCTCACCTCTTCCGGCTGTGCACCTACCTCTTCTCTGGGCCCCCGTTCTGCTCTGCTGGTTGAGCTGGGGCTCCGGAGCCGCTCCTTCTCCAGGGCTTGCCTGGTGAGCTCCAACTCATCCTGGGGTGTCAAGGCGTGGAACGAATCACACCATGATCACCTCATATCCAGCCCCACACTACCTTCCATCCTCATCAAAACCGCTTAATTTTCTCATCAGGCTATAGTCTTTTTTTTTTTTTTAAAGATTTTATTTATTTATTTGACAGAGGAAGAGAGATCACAGTAGGCAGAGAAGCAGACACAGAGAGGGGGAAAGCAGGCTCCCCGCTGAGCAGAGAGCCCGATGTGGGGCTTGATCCCAGGACCCTGAGATCACGACCCGAGCTGAAGGCAGAGGCTTTAACCCACTGAGCCACCCAGGTGCTCCTCATCAGGTTATAGTCTTATTGTTCCTGGAGCCTCTGAGCTGTTCTAATCTAGTGCAGAATCTTTATTTACAGGTGGACAAAGCAAAGAAGCAGAGAAGGGTCTATTCAAAGATACATCATGGGCCAGGACTAAAGCCTGGCTTGTTTGAGATCTTCCATAAGTTAAGCAGCAACCTGGAGCACTGAGGAGTTGTAGAGAGAGCATGGACCCTGGGATCACACAGAGCTGGGTTGCCACTTACTGGTTATATGACCTGAGTCAAGATATGAGCTCTCACCAAAATCTAATTTCCTCATTTGTAAAATGACCACATGCTCCATGAAGCATAGATCAGGCCTCTGGGGTTAAATCCCTCCTGATAAGTCGGGACCCCAGGCTGGATATTTTCTAGGCACCGTATGTCTCATAAATGATAATGGTCAAGAGGAGAGACAGATGAGAGGAAGCGAGTGAACGTGGGTTTAGGTTGTCTGGGAGACAGGGAGAGCTCAGCAAACAGGCCGTGTTCTAGAGTCGGACTCCCTAGATCTAGTTCTGCCACTGACTGGCCATATGACCTTGGACAAGTTATATAAACTGGAGATAATTCCAACTTCTCAGGGTTGTTGTGGAAGGAAGCAAGAGCAACAGTACGTGGCATGGAAAATGCTTAAAATAAGAAATGATAGCACTGGGATGAAGGGCTGTATCTGAAAGATGTTCTTGAGTGTTTGGGGAGGGAAGGGAGTGCAGAGGGACGCTGACCCGAGCTACAACACCGCTCAGCAACCCTCCTGCCCAGCAACGGACCTTACTTTTCCTGTGCCTATAAGAATGAGCCTAGAAATAGGAAAGGAATTCTACCTATCGAATGCTTCCTTCCTATGCACTTTATACGTATTATCTCATTTCATATTCAAGATGGTCCTACGGGCCTGGTATTGCCATTCCCCCAAGAGTCAGAGAAGTGAAGACCCTTATCTGGGGTCACACAGCCCATAAACTGTAGGACAGGATTGCAAACCCAGGAACTTGACTCTGAAGTTCATACTTGGATCCCCTTCTCCGCATATTGCTCCTAGAAGGTAAGTCCCTGCAGTGCTGTGTGTCTGAGAGGATGGAGGGGGTTCTCTGGGGCTCAGCCCTGGTCAAGGCCCCAAGATGTGGGGTCAATTTCCCAGGAAAAATGGGCTGGGTTGTTTTTGGCAAAAGAGACAATGCCTCTCTATGGCCCACAGTCAGCCTTGCTTTCCTGACTGTCTGCTCTGTGCAGGCCTTGTGCCAGTCCTGGGGCAGCAAAGGGGACTAAGACACGGCTCCTGACCTTGAGGTTGAATGCTACACCCTCGGGTCCGCTTCCCTTCTCGTTCGATATTCCACCCGGAGGAGTGCACTTATCCTTAACTGCTGAGACCCCAAGTCTATCCCCAGCCTCATCCTTCAACCTCACTTCGCAGACCTGCCTCCTGGACCTCACCCTCTGCAGGTCCCACAGGCACCTCCCTCTGCTGCCATTCCATAGCATTCCCGAAACCTGCCTTTGAGCAGAAACCTGGGGGTTTGGCTTCCTTCTGCCCTTTCTTCACTCCCGTCTCCTAGCGAGTCAGCCACCAGAAGTCCTGTGAGCTTCTAGGCCCACCCCCGTGTCACTGTCCACCCTTCCTGTCTTCGGTCATCATCTGTCCCAGGACTTGTTGGTCTCCCCAGATCTACTGTGGCATCGGATGTGTCACCCTCCCCCACTGCCCCAAACACTTCATCCAGGTCCCACTGGTCGCCCAGGTCCTCGACACAACTCCGAAGCCCTGAACGATGGGGCCCCTGCTGCCTTGTCCTCTGTGGCCAATTGCCCCCTTGCGTCCCATTCAGCCCGAAGTCCTGTACAGCTGCTTCGTGCTCTCCTTCCTCTTTCCTCTTCCCCACAAAGCTCCTCCCCAACCTGTGCTTGGCTAATTCCTTACTGGTCCCTTCAGATCTAATCTTAAACTCTGCTTTGACTGGGAAGCCTTCCAGGATTTACCACTAGGAGAGGCCAGCTGGGTGCCCTCTGTGTGCTCAAGAGCTAAACTTCCCTAGCGAGGCTCTAAGTGGAGCCAGACACTGCATCCTAAGGGCTTTTCCGCTAGACCATAAGCCCTATGAGGGCAGGAACTGTGGGCATTTCTTCTCTCCATATCCTCCCAGATCAGCCCATACCCTGGATTCCACCTATCTCCGCCCTCTCGCACCCTGAGGTGTCCCGAGCCCAGGGTGGCAGGCAGCCCCTGGGGCTCAGCGAGACAGGCTCTGCCCCCTGGCCGTTAGCACCCGTGGGGTGACTCACCTGCAGCTTCTGCTGCTCCGAGTCCCGCTCTAGAACAGAGGCCTGCAGGAACATGGCTACCTCCTGCAGACTGCTGACGCTCGCCTTGCTTTGGGCCAGGGACAGCGCCAAGGCCTGGGCCTTCTCCCTCCACTCGATCTCCCGGGCCTCCGTCTGCCTCAGCGCGGCCTGCAGTCGCTCCAGCTCCTGCTGCAGCCGGGGCCCGGCAGCGTCAAGCTTTGTAAGGGGCTCCTCCGCTGGGGAGGCTGTGCGGATGTGGGCCGAGTCCTCCAGATTCCTCCTTTGCTGGGCCTCCCTCAGCCCCGCGATCTCCTCCTCCTTTTCGGCTAGAGTCAGCTGCAACTCCCTTAGGCTTTCACGAAGGCCCCGCACCTCTTCCCCTTCTCTCTCCCGCCCCGGACCCTGTTTCCCTGGGAGGGCATCTTCTTGGGCCCTCTGAGCCAGAGTCTGCTCTAGCAGCTGCCCCTGCCTCTTCTCATGGCTCAGCTCTTCGTCCCTCTGGGCCAGTGCCCGCTGGAGCTGCTGCATGGCCTCCTGGTGCCGCAGATCCCGGTCCTGGATCTCGCCTTCCCGCCTCCGCAGGGCCTCCTCCAGCTGCCGGGCCTGTGCCTGGCAGGAGTCCAGGGCAGCCTGCAAGGTGGCTGTGCTGGCCTCCAGGCTGCGGCTCAGTTCCGCCTGCCCCAGCAGCCGCTGCTCCTTCTCCTGCAGGGCGGCCTGAGCCTTGCTCAGGGCCTCCTGCAGAGCCTCGGCCTGCTCCCGGGCCCTCTCTTCCTGCAGCTCGGAGGACCGGCCGGCCGCCTGCAGGGCCTCCAGCTCCTGGTCCTGGTCCTTGAGCGTGGCCTCCGCGCGCAGCAGGCGGTCCCGCAGGCCCCTGACCTCCGCCTCGTGCTCCTGGGCCCGCTCGGCACACTGCTGCTGGAGGGCCAGCAGGGCCTCCTCCTGCTTCCGAGACTCGGCCCTGAGGTCAGCCAACACCTCCTGCAGGGCCTGCCCGCGCTGTCCCTCCATGGCCAGCTCCTCCTGGAGCCTTCGCACGTGCTCCCTGTGGTCCTCGAGCTCTCCCTGGCGCTCCTGCAGCTTCGCGCAGGCCTGCTCCAGAGCGCCCCGCAGTGCGCTCGCCTGCTCCTTCGCCGTCTCCTCCTGCCCCCGCGCCTGCTGCTGCTGGTGCCGCAGGGCCTCGAGCTCGTGGTCCCTCTGAGCCAGGGCTCTCTGCGCCTCCTCCAGGTGACCCTGCAGAGACTGCTCTCTCAGCTCCCCCCGTTCCCTGGCTTCCTGCAGAAGCTGCTGCAGGCCCACGAGCTCCTGCTCTCGCTGGCTCAGGAGCAGGCCGGTCTCCCCCACCTTCCTGTGCAGGCCCTGGAGCTGCTGCTCCAGCTGGTCCTTGTGCTCCCTCAGCTCCTGCAGGCGCTCCTGCTGGCATTCCACCTCCTTCTCCTTATCACGCAGGATCAGCTTCAGGTGCTCGAGGCTCCCCCGCTGTGCTTTACTCGGGCTCTTCCCTTCCTCTGCCTGCTCTTGCGTCGGCGGCCTCTGGGAGGCCAGCTCCCGGCCTCGCTCCCTCAACGACAGCTTGATCTGGCCCAGGTCCTCCTCTAAGATCTTGGTCTGCAGCGTCCGCTGGTCTTCCAGGGCCCGGATCCTCTCCCTCTGCAGCAGCATGTCCTGGTCCCGCCTCTCCAGGTCCTGAGCCAGACGCTCCTTCTGCCTCTGCAGCTCCTCGATCTGTTCTCGCTGGCACTTGAGCTCCTGGTCCTTGTCCTGGAGCTCTCTCGCCAGAAGGGCGCCGTGGCTCTCCAGCTCGTCGATCTGGCTGCTCTGGGACTGCAGCTCCTGACTCCTCTCCTCCAGGTCCAGCGTCAGGTGGGTGAGGGCCACCCTCTGCATTTCCCTCTGGCCCTCCAGCTCCTCGATGGCCTTTTGCTGGCACTCCATTTGGTGATGGTTTTCCTCCAGTTCCAGGGCCAGACATTCCAAAGTCACCAGCTGCTTCTTCAGATCCTGAATCTGTCCTTTTTGGGACTCTATCACTTGGGCCTTCTTCTCAAGTTCGAGAAGCTGATGCTCCAAGATGCTCCGCTGGGTCTCTCGAGCCTTCTCGAGCTCTTTGATTTGCTCCCTCTGCACGGCCAGCTTCTGCTCCCGCTCCTGGACGGCGAGGGGCAGGTGCTCTAAGACGGACCTGCACTTCTCCAGCTCCTGGATCTGTTCTTGTTGCGCGCCCACCTCCTGGTTCCTCTCCTCCAGGTCCAGAGATAGCGCTTCCAAAGCAGCCTTCTGCATCTCCCGTTGTTTCTCCAGCTCCTGGACGTTTCCCCGCAGAGCCTCCACCTCCCCTTCTCTTTCGGAGAGGGTCTGGGCCAGGATAGCTAAATTCTCCTGCAGAGCCTTCCCCTGGGCCACCTTCAGCTCGCCCTGCTCCTGCAGAGCCTGGGCTCGCTCACGCTCAGTCTCTGCTTCCTCGCTCTTGAGTTTCAGGGCCGAGCGAGCGGTTCTCAGGTCCTCCTCCAGAACCCCGGCGGCACTGGCCTGAGCTCTGGCTTCCGCCACAGATGCCTGCAGGCGTTCCACCTGGGCTGTCAGGTTCTCCTTGGCTGCCTGCAGGAGCTCTCGCTCATTCTGGAAAAGTTGCAAAACCACCTTAGTCTATAGTTCCTGGATACCATCCCCGCAGGCAGGCCCCTTGTCTCCTTACCCCACAGCCCCAGCACCAGCAAGGAGGGACAAAGAGAACCAGTGCCTTCCACTTAAGCTGATCAAGTAAAAGATTGTCCCCATTGCATTCCAGGGCTCCTCTAGGCCCAGAGGAGAAAGCCTGAAACAATGAGCCATCCCAGACTCCAGTCCTTCAGGGCAGGGGGCAAACATTTCATCCTCCCTTCAGGAAAACTCATCAGGGCCTTCCTAATGGCCGGCAAGGACAGGGAGACGGCCGGGAAACTGAGCCCCTTGCTGAAGGACGCTGGGCACTACGTGGAGATGGGGCATGACCGCAGGCCCAGGCGGATTTGGAGCTTCAGCCTGGACCCCAAGGACTCCTCCTGAAGAAAGCCCCTGCCCCAGACCAGGGCCACCTCACCTGGGCCTCCCGTCCCTGCAGCTCTGCTTGCTGCAGACGACTCTGCAACGACGCCACGGTTTCCTGCAGTTCTGTCAGCTCGGATTCCAGCGAGTTCTGTTTTCCTTCCCACTGGCATTTCTCTTGGGGAAGAGGGAAGGTGGTAGAGCGAGGCCCAGGGTGGAAGGTGGAGGAAGAGGGAGCCATAGAGCCAGATGGAGGGGGAGGAACAGAATCAAAGGGGAAGAAGGTGAGGAAGGAGAGAATGAGGTCCAGTCTCACAGCCACATCACCCGTCAGCCAGCTGTTCCGGGTTTTCTGGGCCCCCGTGGCTCCCACACTCAGGTCTGTAGCTGCCGCCCGGTGCCGGCGCTTGCCTGACTCTCCCCCCAACACTGCCTCATCCTCACCACAGAGAGACTTCCAGCCCTGGACTCCAGACTGGGGGAAGCCAGAGGACGCTGGAGGTTCTTTCTAGTCTCTAATTCTATGGTTTGCAGAGGTTCCCAGAGACCCTGGTTGCTCTGTAGGCTGCCTCCCATTTCTGCAAATGCATTAGATCCCAGCTCCGTGCGTGTGGCTCTCGGGGAGCCATCTGGGATGCTTTCAAGACCCTGACCCCCTCCCCAAGTTGTCCTCTTCTCCTCTACCACGGAGCTCTGGGCCCCCAGACCCTCCCTCTGCTTTCTTTTCCAAGTAGTCACCACCCACGCCCTTGGCCGTGCTGGGGGGCATTCTCCCCAGGTCGCCCCACTTTGCTGTCTCCCAAACAAGCCCATAACCCTGCTGTCGAAGGTTAATAATTTTGATGACATAGCTGGAGATGACAGAAACAAGTTATGTAGATAAATGACAAAAGACACGGGATTTTATAACATTCTCACAGTCCTGGCCCTACGTTGCCCGTTTTTTAATCTGCAGGCAGAGAAAGGGAAAGCCCAGCCAGGAATTTCTCTCGGTTCACCCACTCTGTCCCCCTGAATTCCTCAAAGGTCAAGCAAAGCAGAAAAATCATCCACGAGGCTCATCACCCCTTTGGAGAGGTCTCTAAGTAGCTTCTCAGAGTTGGGAGTGAGCAGCGAAGAGCGGCTGCCGCTTCTGGGCATCTGGCCTCTCCTCTCACTTCCCTCCAGATCTCCCCACCTGCCTTGTGCCTCTCACCTTCCTGGTTCTGGGAGAGCTGTCTCTGCAAATCCTGTAATTCTGTGCAGACCTGACTTTTCTCGGCCTCTGCGTCAGCGAGATGCTGTTCCAGCTTCAGAGCCCGCTCCCTGAGGTCGTCCTGGAAAGGAAGGGCGAGGTTAGACTCCAACCTCCTCATCCCTCACAAAGCTATCCCAGCCCCGGACCCAAGCACCAGCCCCCTTCCTCTCAGCCTCTGTGGGGTCTGCCCCCATGGATCTGCTCCCGGGTCGCTCCCCGGAGCCATGACAGGCTCTGCTCCAACTGCCTGGAGCCTAGAATCCCTGTCTGACCCCCGTGTGCCTTTTGAAACACAACTTGCCAGAGTCTTAGCCCGGGGCCACCTCTCCTCTGCTCAAACTCCTACTTCAAAGCTCAGCTCCAAGGTCTCTTCTTCCTTCTCTGTGACCCTCCCCAAGTAGGAACGAATTGTCCCTTCCTCCTATCATCATTATTTGCATCTGTAACTGGTCCGATTAATTCTATGAGTTCTGCTTATTTTAGAAGGCAGTTTCCTTCCTCAGCCTTCTTGAGGGTGGAGATCTGGTCTTTCTCCTTTCTGAACCGTCAGCTCACAGTGGCTGGCAGAGAGTTCAATTTTTATTGAATGATAGGTTCACTGAGAGGTGGAATTTATGGGACGTTTAGTTCAGCCTTAGGCCTGGAATGTTCTTACAAATGGCAGCCTCAAATCTCAGTGGTCCCTGTTTGTCAGATTGTTCCTGGAGGTACGGGCACCAAGAATAAGTAACTCACAGCTGAGAGAAAATGATATAAAACAATATCCCTTGCCCGTGTAGGCTTCTCTGGTTCAGAGGCCCTCAGCCCCCCCCACTCACTCGATCCTCACAACCCCAAGGCGGGCACGGTTTGCCCCCGCTGACTAGTGAAATCCAGGCCCAGGAAACCAAATGCCGCGCTCATGCTTGCCCAGGGAGGAAAGGCTAGGGATGGAACTCATCCCAACTCGGGAATAAGACAGCTCAAACTGCTGCGTGAGTCCTCTTTCAGGGAGTGAAGAATTCAAGGAAGGAGAGCAGAACATCGTACCCGGGCCTGCTGAGTCTTCCACAGGTCTTGGTGAAGCTTCTGGAGGGCAGACGCCACTGCCTCGGCCGACAGGGCTGCCAGGAGCGGCCCTTTCTCACGGAGGAGCCTAGCTCCATTCTGGTCTGAAAAAATGAGGAAACAGCTCCTCATTTGGCTGCCCTATGAAACAGTCAAACCTCCCCAGATGCAGCCTTGGCCTTCCCACAGATCCCTCCTCTCCCTCAAAGAACCCTCTTGAGCAGTTCATTCACCGGGCACTTTCTGCATTCCTATGTGCCAGGAGCTATGGCGGGCACTAGATGATGCTAGCTGTCATGTGACAGGCATTTAGTAAACGCCAGGAACTGTGTGACCTTTGACTTATGTACTCTCATGAACTCCTTAGAAAAATCCTGAGATGGGGTGCCTGGGTGGCGCAGTCGGGTAAGCGTCCCACTCTCGATTTCAGCTCAGGGCGTGATCTCAGGTCGTGAGATTGAGCCCCATGTCGGGCTCTGCGCTTAGTGGGGAGTTGGCTTAAGATGCTCTCTCCCTGCCCCTCTGCTGCTTGCGCACGCGCGCTCTCTCTTTCTAAGAGACAAAAAATCAAGCTCAGAGAGGACTGAATTAATTCCGGAGTCTGTGGCCTTAGCCTTGCTGCAGTGTTGCTGAAGGAACCTTGGGCCCCTGCCTTCTCCCTCCAGGGAGCTAGGCTGGCTTCGGCCCAAGGACCGAGGCCTGGGGTGGCCGCCTCACCTGGCTCAGGGCCCCAGAGGCAAGCAGAGTCTCCCCCGCCACGCAGCTCAGGCCTGCTGTCACAGGTGAACCCCAGGGCCCGCTGCAGGACAGAACAGAGGCTGGCCAGCTGGGCCTGGGCCTGGTGCGCGGGCTGCTGCTCTGCCGCCAGGGCCGCCAGCCGGGTTTCTGCGCTGCGCAGGCGGAGCTGGACTTGGGCGGCCTTGGCTTCCAGGGCGCACAAGGAGGCTCGCAGCTGCTCTTCTGTTACCCGAGCTGCCTCCAGCTCCTCCAGCAGTTGCTCTTCCTGAGCCAGAAAGTCCGCCTCCTTCTCCTTCACCTCCTGCTTCAGGAATTCCACCTGCCGGGAAGGCAGTGTTGTCACTCTAAGCTGGGGGTGGGGGGGTGGACACCTGCTCGTCGGACCCTCCCCGGCCTCACCCCGATTAAGCCCTGGGCTCGAATGGATCAGGGCCGGGAGGCTCAGCTCGCCAGCGGGTAAGGAGGGCCCTGGAAGGAGTGTTACCTTTCATCCGACCTGCCTGCCTGCCTACTGACTCCTGTCACGTGGGCCTAGGCGATGCAAATGGGCTGTGGCCCTAGTCCCCCTGGGCGCACGCCAGCCCCCTGCTTCAATCATAACTTGGCCTGAAACTCTGACACCGAGCCTACATGAAACTGGTCACAATAATAACGGCTCCCATTTATAGAATGCCTGCTGTGTTTTGACCCTTCATACGTTCCCAAAATGGCTAAGAATGATCATCCTTGTCTTACGTTATAGAGGAAGAAACCGATGCTCACGCAGCCTCCAAGCAGGATTTCTAGGAGCCAAATCCAGCACTGTCTAATGACCAGACCTGGTCCTTCCCCAGTCTCCCTTCCAGGTCTGGCCGGCTCCCTCTTCCCCTCCTGGTTCCGGCCCAAGGTCTGGGCTCCTGCTGTGAGCAGACAGAGTCCTGAAGTCTCCTCGCTGCTGCCTACCCGATCTGCTGGGCCGCTGTGTCTGAGCACACTTAGACACGGCCATGCTTGGCCCGGGCCCGTGTGAGCTCTGCCCCTTTGGGCACCATGTTCTGGGCTGTCAGAACCCTCACGGGAGCCGTCCTCAGCTCTGGGTCAGGTTCCCAAGCCCCACCCCGCCCAGTTCTGACCGGCCCCTCCTGCAGTCCCAGCACACCCCGTAATATGGAACAAGAGAATGGTCCTCTTTACGGGAGGGTCCTGAGCAACTGGCTTCTCCACTCCAGGAGCAGGCTTCCGCCGAGGACTGGGGCCCACGAGCGGCGCGGGGAGTACCTGGGCGCTGAGCTCTTTCTGCTCTCCCTGGGCCTCCTGCATGTCCTGGCGCAGGGAGCTCAGCTCTTGTTGGTGAACGGAGTCAGCTTCTTGTAAAACAAGGAGCTTCTGTTCCTTTTCCATCAGCAACTGAGTCAGACTGCAGAGAGGCCAGAGGGCTAAGGTCATTGTCTCAGGGAATGAAGAACTACTTTCTCATCTGATTGTGCTAAACATGGCATTAACCCTTAAGAGAGAAATAGTAAGATCACAGTGACAGCATAACAACAGAAGCCAGCATTTATCGAGCACCGACTGAGTGCTCCTAGGTACTTCCTGCACGTGGTACCTCCTTTCAGCTTCAGTTTCTTCTCTGGCAGATTCCAGAAACATCTATGCACTAGCTCAAATTCAACGTGGACACGTTGGATTCTTCCCGTCCCTTCTACACCCCCCGTGGCCCAGCCATCCCCTACTCTGCTCCCTAGCTCAGCAAACTGCACCTTTATCCACCCGGAGGTCCAACTTGGCAGCCTTGACCACACCAGAGTTCTCCCTTCATCCCACCTATGTCCAATCAGTGATGACATAAATCATCCAACTCCCTCAACGTCCCTTGAGCTCCTCCCCACCCGCTCTCCCTACCCTGGTGCAGCCTTCATATCTCTCAGGCAGACAACTGCACCCGTCTCCTAACATGTCTTGCTGCCCGTGGTTGCCTCAACAAGAGGGTCTGTCCCGCTTCAAGCTCCTACATCACTGAGAAGACATGCTATGCTTCACCCGGATGGCCGTGTCTCACTCCCAAGGTTTCTTGCCATCACTACCTCTTCTGATACACCCTAAACTGGATCGTGTCGATTTCCCTGCTTAAAACTCTCCAGTGGTTTCCTACTAAACCTAGAATAAACTACGCACTCCTGGCCGTGGCCTGCAAATCCCAAATGACACAGACTTGCCCAGGTCACGCACCCCGTCCTCATTCAGCAAGCTCTGGTCACACAGTGCTTCTGGTGTCCCCAAATACCTCGCGTTCTGAGCCGCCTCCAGGCCACTGAGATATTTCCTCCTTCCAGAGATTTCTCTCCCTCACCCCTGTGCGTGGCCGGTTCCAGTTCCTCTGCAGTGGTCAGTTTAAATGCAACCTCCCTGAGGAAGGCCTTCCCTGAAATCTTATCTAAAGTACATCCCCATCCCCCCAGTTCGACTTCAGCATCCTGTTTCTTCCCTCCACACCACGTATCATAACCCGCACTGATTTCTCTGGGGGATTACTTAATTAACGTCTTCCCCATAAAATGGTAAATTCTGCTGAGGCAGGGGGCCATCCCCAACCCCCGGCACAGTGCCTGGTGCCTAATGGGTAGAGGCCGGGGCTGGGGACATGAGCGGCTGGGTTACCTGGGCAAAGAGCTGGCCACCTCAGTGACCACAGCAGCTGGACACACAAAAGCCTACGCCATGGCCTGTCGAACCTACCTGGCTTTCTCTCTCTCCAGCTCCTTCTGCATTCGGCTATACTCCTGGGCCTCTCTCAGCTTCTCCTGAACCTCCAGCCTCCTGGAGTCATCCCTGGAGGCCAGCTGAGACTTCAAGTCCTCCACCTGGAAAGATACCACGTGAGGATCAAGGGCAGGGGGCCTGCAGGGGGAGGCTTCTCCCCAGGGCTCCAGGTCCTTTGAGGTCATAGCCACTGGCCCATTTCCAGTGCTCTGGGGGTTTCTGCCAATGCTTACACACTGGTCTCAGCACCCCTCTCTCCATACTGTTTGGCCTCACCATGGTCTCCCAGCCTCACATCTGCTGTGTAAAGGCAGGCACACATCAAAATCTTGGCTGACTATAACCACCCAAAGGCAAAGTGATAAAGGGACGGGCAAGTGTATAGTGATCGTATTTTTTAAAATAAACAATCAGAGGGGCGCTTGGGTGGCTCAGTCAGTTGAACGTCTGCCTTCGGCTCAGGTCATGATCCCAGGGTCCTGAGATCAAGCCCCACATTGGACTCCCTGCTCAGCGGGAAGTCTGTTTCTCCCTTTGCCTGCCACCGCACCCCCCCCCCCCAGCTTGTACTGTCTCTTTCTCTCTCCCTCTGGTAAATAAATAAGTAAAATCTTAAAAAAAAAAAACAAAACCAACAATCAGAACACCAGCTGATATGGGATTCTGAGAAGGAAAAGCAATCAGAGTAGGAAAAGCAACCTGGTATATTAAAATACTGGATCTCTGGGGAGGGTGGGAAGAACGAAGGGCACTGGGCTGCCTGAGAAAATCTAAGTTCTGTGGTCACGACAGGGAGAGATGACCGTCCCAGGGCTCCAAGGGCATGTGCTCGGCTCTAAGCGCCCTTCCCTTTTCCTCTCCTTCCCAAGCAGGCCCAGGGCTCCCCTTTCGCAGAGAAGGAGCGGGAGAGCCTGGCCACGGTGGGGGGTGGGGGGTGGAGGGCCGAGGGGCTGGGAGAGGGGAGGAGGCACCTGTCCCTCCAGGTCCATCTTCGCCTGCAGCAGGGCCCTGCACTCTTCCCGGAGGGCGGCGAGGTCGTCTCTGCTCTGCTGGCCCGCCTGCTCCAGCTCCCTCCGCGCCTCCCGGAGCTGGCCCTGCAGCATCTCGGTGGTCTGCTGCCAAGGGAGAAGACCACAGTGAGCAGGAGAAAGTTCCCACTGGGGCCTGTGTCTCCAAGTCTGCGTCATATAAATGCTGGTTCTCCAACTGGGTTGGGGGCAAAAGCTGAGGCAGGACCCAGCAATCCACGCCGTTTCCATGATGCCGGCTCAGCCCTCACCTCCTGTTCCGTCTCCTCCCTCACAGAGTGCGCCGGCTCACCCCGGCTCTCTCCGTGTGCCCCTGAGTTGGTAGCAGTCTCTCGCCCAGACCCCCGCAGCAGGCTCCTGTCGTGTATCCTGACTTCCACTCCACGCCACCAGCCCCTGGCACGCGTGTGCACACATGCACACACTTCTCCACTCAGTAGCTAAAAAGTATTTTTTAAAGTACATGTAGTATGGGATGCCTGGGTGGCTCAGTGGGTTAAAGCCTCTGCCTTCGGCTCAGGTCATGATCTCAGGGTCCTGGGATCGAGCCCCACATCAAGCTCTCTGCTCAGCAGGGAGCCCGCTTCCCCCTCTTTCTCTGCCTGCCTCTCTGCCTACATGTGATCTCTGTCCAATAAATAAATATTTTTTTAAAAATGTAGTAAATCATGTCCCACTCTGCTTTTTAAATACCATCCAATGGTTTCCAACTGCCCTTAGAACAAATTCCAAGCTCCTCCCATGGCTGACCAAGGGGTCCTGCCTACCTCTCCACTCACCCCTGAGCCTATCACGCTGGGGCCACTTAGCCTCCTTTCTGTCCTGGCACTCCTCGAGCCCTTTCTGTCTGTCCCACTGCCCTGACGATGGCTATTTCCCCTGCCAAAACTGTTCTTCAAACAGCTGCCTGCTTCTTCTTCTTCTTCTTCTTTAAAGGGCTTTCTTTACTAAGGGGCGCCTGGGTGGCTCAGTCAGTTAAGTGGCTGCCTTTGGCTCAGGTCATGATCCCAGGGTTCTGGGATCGAGCCCTGCATAGGGCTCCCTGCTCAGCGGGGAGGCTGCTTCTCCCTCTGCCCCGCTCCCCCACTCGTGGGCACGTGCACGTGCGTGCTTTCTAATAAATAAATCTTAGAAAAATAAAAATAAAAGGGCTTTACTGACATAGAGTCCACATATCATACAATTAACCCGTTTAAGCATATAATTTGATGATTTTTAGTATATTCAGAGTTGTACCACTGTCACCACATTTCAGGATATTTTATCACCCCAGGAAACAAGCCTGTACACTCCCTAGTCCTATCCCCACTCCCGACTACACGTCTGCTTTCTGTCTCTGTATATTTGCCTATTCTGGACATTTCCTACAAGGGGAACCACGCGCGGCACAGCCTCTTGTGACCGGCTTCGCACACTCAGCATAAGCTGTCAGAGCTCATCTCTGCGGCTGGCTCTTTTCAACCTTCACGTCTCACCCCAAATGTCACTTTCTCAGTGAGCCCCCCACCCTGACCACCTTGTTCAAAGTGGCCTCTGGTGACTCGCTCTCAATTACTTCACCCCATCCGTCTCCCTCGCAGCACCTCCTCCCACCTGCGATCCTCTCACATATGCCCTACCTGCGCTTTCGTCTGCTCCGCCACTGCAACGTGACCTCTTTGAGGACAGGGACCATGTGTGTCACGTTCACAGCTGCGTGCACCTTGAAGTTTGTCCTGGGACGGCACTTTGCCCAGGACCGGGTGCACAGAAGCACCAGAGAGCGGGTCGCACCACCTTGCCTCCCTGCCCAGGACCGCCCTCCATACCTGCTCCTTTAACTTCTGAACCTTCATGTCCTGCCTCAGCCGCTCCAGCTGCTGGCTGGCATCCGCCAGCTCCTTCTGGGTCTGCAGCAGCGTCTCCAGGAGGGACACCCTCTCCTTCTCTGTTTCGAGCTGCATCTGTGGAGGGGCAGGGAGGTGACAGCTTGCCGCCTCAGGGGTCACCGTGCTCACCCGCGAGGCCACAAGCACATTCCCGCTGCTCTAGGGCTCCTCCAGCAAATGGGGAGGGGGCCGAGGGCCAAAGAAGGTCTGGACCTGCTGGTTAAGAACTAGGAAGTGCAAAGATTGTCCCTGGTTTGTGAGCTGACAGGATGTGGTGAGCATCGGCCCTCCCTCAGGAAGTGTGACAAGCCGTCAGCCCTGCAGCTAACTCGGGGGTCGCCCTGCTCCCTGGCAGCAAAGGGAGCGGGTACTGCTCTTCTGGAAGCCCCCCGCAGCAGCACGCTCGGGAGTGGAAAAGGAAGTGGTCAGAGGTAGGGGGAATCGTAGCTCCAATCTCCCCAGCTTCCTACCTGGGAGAGGGCGCTCTCTGCCTCTGCCCGTTCCTCCTCCCTCTGCGTCCGGATGGCCTCCACTTCTGCCTGCTGTTCCCGCAGCCTCACTTCCAGCTCTGTTTTCTCCCTCCTTAGGCTCTCCAGGGCCTTATCCAGCTCCTGCTGGTGCCAGGAGCGCTCCTTCTCCTGGTCACGCAAAGGAAGCACTGTTAGAACCCGGTGGGTGAGGAGAGGCAGGACGGGGGCTGGAGCAGAGGAGGTCCACCCTCCCCAGCTGAGAGTCTTTGGTCCCTCTCTTGGCCTGTCTCCCCATCGATAAAGTGAGTTGTTAACTCCTGCCTTACCTATCTCATCAAGTTTTATAAGACTCAAATGAGATTTATAAAAAAAGGTCAAATGATACACGAAAAAGTGTTTTCCAAAGTGCAAGTCTCCCTAATATAAGTTAAAAAGATCTGTCATTTTAAACCAACCACACCACGGCTGATGCTATAACTATGAACTGAGGACATGGATTGGTTCTCTGCTGCCCACTCTCCCCTACTTTAGGCACGCAACTCCCAAACAAGCAAACTTCGGCTGCCATCTTGCCAACAAGGCAGTCTTGTAATAAAAGTCAAATCACAAATACACACAAAGCACAAGTCAACTTCCATTTCCAGAAATCTGACAAACAAGATCTCTGAACAACCCAGACACAAAATGGCAAAAAATACTGGATAAAATATTAAATGTACATTTTAATGCATAAGTGAGCCAGCAGGAATTTCAGAGAAGTCAAAAATCAAAGCAAGACTTGTGATCCAAAGAGGTAAATGAGCACAGAACTGGCTTTCTCCTGGAGGCCTTTGCTATACCTAATAACCTTGAAATTCACCTTAATGCTATGTGGAGAAAAGAAAACAAAAGACAAGGGTGGGGAATCCAACAGAAGATTCCCACATAAAGCTGGACCCCCAAAGGGCCAACCAGAGGTCAACAAACTATGGCATGTGGGCCAAATCTAGCCAGCCTCCTATTGCTATATGGCCTGTGAGCTAACAGTAGTTCTTACATTTTTAATGGTTAAAAACAAATTAAAAAAAAAAAAAGATTCTGTGGCATGTGAAAATTATATGGAATTCAAGTTTCAGTGTCTACACTTAAAGTTTTATTTGAATATAAACATGCTCATTTGCTTACATATTGTCTCTGGCTGCTTTTGTACTACAACAGCAAAGGTGAGTAATTACGACAGAGACCATGAGGTCCACAAAGCCTAGAATGTGGCCCTTTACAAAAAACTTGTCTATCTCTGGGCTATAGTGCCCTCAGTAGAAGGATAAACTCGAGAGAGAGATGGAAGAGAAGAGAAATGGGGAAGAAAAAGGGAGAAAAAGTAGGAGAGAAAACAAAACAAAAAACCCCACAGAAGGAAATAGCAAGAACATTTGTTTGTTTCAATCTTCACACAGGACTTTTCCCTCAAGAAATCAACCACAACCTGGTCTTCATGTGGGTACAGGGCCTGAATGGAATCCCAAACACTTACAACAGAAATTTTATTTCATTTTATTTTAAAATTTTATTTTAAGGTGGGATGTTCTGGGATGGTAGAACCTTTAATCCAACACTACTAGTATAAGTGACCTGAGTTAATTTCTATCATATTTCTATGCCTCAGCTTCCTCATCTATAAAAATGCGGATAACAACAGTCCTCCTCTTCTGCTAGGAAATTCCTAATAGAAGTGAAAGAAAATCTTGTGAAGAAAAACTCCCTCACCTGAGGCCAACAAAGATTCCCAAAGAAAAATTTCTTCTTTTTTTTTTCCAAAGAAAAATTTCTAAAGAACATGAGCTCAGAGTTAAGAGCTCACAAAACGCATTAAAAAAAAAAGTAGAACGAAACACATGAGTGAGAACTGATGGAAACAACATATAACAAAGTCAGGCCCCAAAAGATTTTAGTTATTGGTATTATTAGACAGCATAAAAATATGTTTCATGTTTTAAAAGAATAAAAGAGAGGATGAAAATATAAAACAGGGAAAAAAGGTTAAAATGTGACCAAGAAGATTTGAAAAAAAATAACTGAATACAATGTCTAGAAAAAAAAATTAAGTGAAATTTAAAACTTGGCAAATAGGCTACATAGCAGATTAGACATGCTGAAAGAGGAGTTAGTGAGAAGAGAGATCTGAAAAAAAAATCATCTACAACACAGAACAGAAAAAGAAAAATGAACATGGAAAATGTAAGAGTTAGGATACAGGAGGATACTGTAAGAAGGTCTGACACACAACTAATCAAGGTCTTCTCAATACTAACAATGGAATAATCAATATGCCAAGAAAAAATAACTATCATCGGGGAATTTTATACCCAGTGAAACTGTCCTTCAAGAATAAAAATAAAATAGGGGCACCTGGGTGGCTCAGTGGGTTAAAGCCTCTGCCTTCGGCTCGGGTCATGGTCTCAGGGTCCTGGGATCGAACCCCGCATCAGGCCCTCTGCACTGCGGGGAGCCTGCTTCCCCCTCTCTGCCTGCCTCTCTGCCTACATGTGATCTCTCTGTCAAATAAATAAATAAAATCTTTAAAAAAAAAAAAGAATAAAAGTAAAATAGAAATGTTTTCAGACAATTAACTACCAACAGACTCTCACCAAAGAAATTCTATTTCAAGGAGGAAAATAAACCTAAATAGAAAGTCTAATATGCAAGAAGGAATGATGAATGAAAAAGATGTCATTTTTTCAGTGTATCTAAAACAAATATTGACTGTATAAAACAAAAGGTCAGAATAATTTATGGTGTTAAACTAGTTACAACAGAAGACACTGCATAAAAGAGTACATGGGTCGGAGGAGTGAACACAGGTAAAATGTTCTGAGGTCCCTGTGTCATTCAGGAAAACAGTAAACATACCAATTAACTCAAGATTTTATTAAGTACATATTTTTATTTTTATTTTTTTTCAGATTTTATTTATTTGACAGAGAGAGGGAACACAAGCAGGGCGAGTGGGAGAGGGAGAAGGAGGCTTCCTGCTGAACAGGGAGCCTGATGTGGGGCTCAATCCCAGGACCCTGGAATCATGACCCGGGCTGAGGGCAGATGCTTAATGACTGAGCCACCTAGGCGCCCCTAAGTACATATTTTTAAATATTAAAGGAAATAACTACAAAAATTTTTTAAAAAATAGAGAAAATATCACCAAAGTAATAGAGAAAAGGAACTGAGAAAAGAATACAACTTAGTCATCCAACTGAACTCTCTAAAAGTTAAGAAAGGCGCCCTCTCCATCCCAAAAAGATATAAAAAGGCAGGAAAAATAGCATAGGTGGTGGAAATAAATCCAAATATACCTATAGTGACAATCAAAGCAAATGGACTAAATTGTATAATTAAAAGACAAAAGAAATACAGTTCTGAATCAGAGAAGAAGGGGTCCAAGGCATTCCTCTGCTCCCTTTACATCCTGGGGCCAGTTGAACAACCCTAAATCCCAAGATCCGTGCTTCATTCTCTGTACGTAGCAGAATAAAAACAATAACAATAACAGCTAACATAAATACAAAACTTAGTATATGTTGGGAATTGTTTTCAGAGTTTTCCGTATTTACTCGTTAGCTAGAAACTGGATTTTGCACCTTGGAGACCAGGTTAGTCCCGTTCAGATTTCACTCTTATAAGCAGCCACATCTGGCCCAAGAGTCAGCAGGTGGAGTACCCTTTGGAGGGAGGCCAGGTCTGCCTCTCCTGTCCCCAGCCACATCCATGACCTACCCATTTCTCCTGGAGCCGGTTCACCTCCTCCTCATGGGCTGACTTCTGCTGCTGCAGGGCCGTCTGCCCCTCGTGCTCAGCCTGGGCCAGCCGCCTGGCTGCCGTCTCCCGCTCCCGCTCTGCCCGGCTCCGCTCCGTGTCCAGTTCCAGCTTCAGGCACCTCACCTCCCCTGAGATGCCCAAGACAGGTGAGCTCCCACTCGGCCTCTGCCCTCTTTCTTTCTCCCCTTTCCCCAGACCTCGGGAGCAAACCCCCATCTCGCAGGCCCTGGGCCTGGCTAGGGAAGCACCTCTGATAACTTCCCATGGCCTTGCTGGCTTTCCACATCCCCGGGCAATGAAGTGTCCCCATCCCAGTTGGGTCTCACCTTGAATGACTTCTTTAGCGCGAGTGACAGTTTGAATCTGGACCTCCAGCTGCCCCCTGGTGACCTCTATCAGAGAATTTTGTTGTTGGGCCTCAAACAGACTGCTTTCCAGTTGCTCCTTGGCTGAGCTGTCAGGTTCAGGAATCAGGAAGAGTTCTTACCCATCAAGCCCCTTAACTTTCCTTAGGAGGAGTTGGGTCTAAGTACTGACCACCCGGAGAAATTAGGGGACAATGATATACTCATAACTCATTTAGGACCCCTGTACTTTGGGCAGGGAACTTGGTTTGGCTCCCCCTCGCCTTGCAACGCTCCCTCTGCCCTTGGCTGAACTGGGTCTGGGCCCTACCTGAGTCCCAGCAGTTGTTCAGAGAGGTCCTGCCGGTCTCGCTCCACGGCCTGCAGCCGCACCTCGAGGGCTGCTCTCTCCCGTGCTAGGGCCTCCTTCTCCTGGACTTCCTGAGCCAGCACTTCTTCCCGGCGCTTTGTCTCCTGCTGCAGCTGCTCCAGCTGAGCTAAGGCTGCCTCCTGCTGATGACGGGCCTGAGAGGGAGAAATGGGCAAGCTACAGAGCGGAGGCAGGATCCCCCCTCGGGTTGCTATCACCAGGTAAGGGCCACTGGCCCTTGAGGGATTCCCGACCCAGCTCTGTGAGTCCTGACGGTTGCCCACTCATATAAATACTACTGCCTGCATCAACCTATAGAACTCCCAGCCCAGGAAGCACGATTTCTCTTGTGCAAGACCCTGTGTGTTAGGGCTGCAAGACAACTACCTCTAAGGAGCTTTTAGTCTTTAGTAAGATACCCAAAACATCAGGAAGAAAGTGATCAGTCTTTGAGAAAGGGACTCTGGGAAGGAAGATTATGTATCATTTTTCCGGCAGTGAGAAGTTTGGTACGGGAGAAAGATGACCTTTGAGCTGGTCACTGGGTCAGAAAAAATTTACTGAATTGCTGCTATGTGTCAGACATTTCATTAAAAGGTGGAGGAACAGGGGCGCCTGGGTGGCGCAGTCAGTTAAGCGTCTGACTCCTAGTTTTGCCTCAGGTCGTGATCTCAGGGTTGTGAGATCGAGCCCCATGTTGGCTCTGTTGGCTCCGTGCTCAGCATGGAGTCTGCTTAAGTGTCTCCCTCCCCCTCTCTCTACCCCTTCTTGACACTCTTGCATGCTCTCTCTCTCTCTCTCAAATAAATAAACCTAAAAAAAAGATGGAGGAATAAAAACAAATAAGACACAGCCTTGCCTCCAAGGAGCTTTTGGTCTAACGGTGGAGACTATAAACGGATAATTACACCACAGTGTGGCTTGTGTGTGGTGTGGCGGCTGGAATATTCTGGAGGTAGAGCACCCAGGAGAGGCATCTAATTCAAGCCGGAGGGGGTGAGGTGCTGGGGAATCTGAAGGATTCTTATAGGAATTCTCTTTAAAAAAAACTGGAAGATGTACCACAAACTAGTAACATTGGTCATTTTTAGGAAGTGAGATCTTTCTTCTTTCTGAACCATTTTTTTTAAAGATTTTATTTATTTATTTATTTGACAGAGAGAGATCACAAGTAGGCAGAGGCAGGCAGAGAGAGAGGGGGAAGCAGGCTCCCTGCTGAGCAGAGAGCCCGATGCGGGGCTCGATCCCAGGACCCTGAGATCATGACCTGAGCCGAAGGCAGAGGCTTTAACCCACTGAGCCACCCAGGTGCCCCCTGAACCATTTCTGTAGAGTTTTCATCTCTTACGATGGGTCTGTGCAATACCTTAGTGTGATGGCATCAGTTCTGTCCTCTCACCTCGCTTAGTTTCTCCTGAATCTCTTCCTTCTCTTCCTGGATGCCCCTGAGGTCTGCCTGCAGCTCAGCCCCGCTCCCCTCTGCCTTCTGCAGCTGAGCCTCCAGGTGAGTGTTCTTCTCCAGAAGGGCCTCCTGGCTCCTCTCGGCCTCCGCCAGGTCCAGCTGCAAAGCGTTTCTCGCCTGCTCTGCTGCTTCCATTCTGCGGCCCACAGACTGGTTCTCTTGTTCTAACTACTGGTCAGAACAGGAAAGGCGTCAAGGACAAATGGTTACAGCTTATGGATCAAGTGCTGAGACAGAAATCCAAAGATGTGACTCTACTTGGAGAATAGAGTCACATCTCTTGCTTATACGAGAGGCGGACAATAACATTTGTTTACTCTAGTTTCTGTGTTCCAGGTACTGGATGGGTTGATGCTATGGATAGTGATTAAAAAGGCAAAAAACGCTTACTCTCAAAGAATTCAGACTAAAGGGAATCTGGAACATTTCTAGGGCTCAAGGTAACAAGGGTAGTGAAGAACCCTGTTAAATCTGCAACCAATAGAGAAGATTCTTCGAGACATAGGCTTTTCAGCAGATCCTTTTCTGATAATTGCTATTATCTCATGCGATGGGATTAAACACCTGGTTCTCGTTCCAGAGGACATGGGCCTTCTTCCTGGCCCAGGTGATTTTACCCTACAGCCCAAAGGTGGTTCTATGGGAGGTGTGAAAGGGGACTATTTTTAACGGCCCCGCCCAGGCATCAGTCTTGGCTGTCCTCTGCACCCCCAACACTCCTTTTGCTCATTTCGGAACTACATTTAGGAGCTGAGCCATCTTGGTCTAATCTATTACCGTCTCTCCCCTGTTATGGGCATGAGCTTATCAGCCACTGGCTGGCCTTCTGTCAGGGCCCAGACCTACCCTGTGGATCAGAGAAGTCTTTGCTCACCTGGAGAAGCTGCTGGTTCAGTCCAACTTTATCTAAGGCCAAAGCCTCATTTAAGGCACTGAGTTTGACAGCGGCAGCCCGAAGATCGGCGACCTCAGCCTTCAGGCTGTTCTCAGAACTCGACAGTTCGGCAACTGACTGTTCTGCCTAAAAACAAGGAGCGTTAAAGGGATGCCTCACGCCAGCTTTCCTGCCCCGGCGAGCAGCTAACATCCCCAACACCTGCTGCTGTCCTTGTGCAGAGAACACTCCACTCCTTCCCTTACATTCGAAACAAGTTTTCCCCTCATTCATTCATTCATTCATTCATTCATTCATTCAATCATCAAGAAGCAGGAGAGGAGCACAGTAGAGCCACAGACCCCAGGATGTACAAACAACTAGAACTGCAATGTAAGCCCACAGTGCTCTGGAAACTCAAAGCAAGCATTTATTCGGTTTGGGGGAATCAAAAGTGCTTGGTATAAGAGCTGGCGACGAAGGTACGTATTGAGGGGTGAGGAAGAGGTTGTGGGTGGAGGGAGAGGAAAGATGCAGCCCAGCCAAAGGGAAGAGGACCCCAGAAGCAGCGGAGTCATGAAAGAGCAGGGTAAAGCTGAGGCCGTAGTCAGTGCTGGGTGGCAGGCGTTGAGGCGGATGGGGAGTTAGGACAGGATCTGGAGAGAGGAGGCGGCTGCAAACAGTTTGGGGCAGATGCAAAGGGCTTTGAACGTGTCACCAAGCAGCTGGGAAGCCACCGAATGGTTACAGGAAGGAGATCAAAGTCACAAGATTTACGCTTCTGAAAACCATTCTAACTCCAACATAGAGAGTACGTCGGGAGAGACAGAAGCCCCAAGTGGAGGCAAACAGGTGATGTGAGGAAAACGAAGGGTCGTGGCTGGGAAGGTGAAGAATGAGGCAGGCTGCATGCCCTTTGCCTAGAAACACAACTATCGAAGCCCGCCTCCGCACCCCGCCCCCAGCAAGCGAGGGGTGGAGGCCCGCCTACCCTGGCCAGCGCCAAGGACACTTCTGTTTGCTCCTGCCTCAGCAGCTCCCCTTCCAGGCGACTAGCCTCCAGGGCCTCCCGAAGAGTGATCAGCTCACTGAGTGATTCCGACTGTTTGGCTTCCAGGCCCGCCAGCGTCTCCTGCCTAGGATGGAAAGGAGAGGAGGCTGGGGGCAATCTCGGGGAGTGACCACACCCCAAAAGGTTAGCAAGAGTGTGATTACCTTTGCCACGCAAAAGGATGAAGAAGGTCCCTACAAACCAGTAAGACCTCCGTGACATATAAAGTGAAAAAGTCAGACATTGGGAGAAATGAGAATACGCACAGGGGTGCCTGGCCGGCTCATTCGGCAGAACATGAAACTGTTAATCTCAGAGTCACGAGTTAAAGCCCCATGTTGAGCATGGAGCCTACTTAAGATAAAAAAATAAAACTTAGTTAAAAAAAGAATATATGCGTGTATTTGCATGAAGCAGCTGGAAAGACGAACAAGAAAGCAATTTAAGTGGTTGCCTATAGAAGGAAGGGAAATGGGATGGATGAAACAGAGAGGAGGATCTCTGTATTTGTCTATTTTTTTTTTTTTTTAATGAGAAAGGTTGGGGAGGAGCAGAGGGAGAGAGAGACTTTTAAGCAGGCTCCATGCCTAGCTCGAGGCCCTGTGATCATGACCTGAGCCGAAATCAAGAGCCGGATGCTTTAACTGACTGAGCCACCCAGGTGCCCATGTGTTTGTCTTCTTAAATAGTTTTGACTTTCAGATCCTAACAAATATTGATAAATGTATTACCAACTCACACTAATTACATTTATAAACATAATTATCTTTGTGGGTTGTCTATTCTTCTCTTTGGTGCAGGGGAGACCATTCCTTGCATGAACCATGGTCCTTACAGCAGAACTTTAAGATTCTATTATTTGTGACTACTGCTGCAAGGGGAATCTACCAGAGGAGAAGAACACGGTCACTGATACCAGTTACTGAAGACCTACCACATGCCAGGCTCTATGCCAGCATTTTGCAAAACAGTGCTCTAACCTTCCCACTGATCCTTCAAGGTAAATACTCCCATCCCCATTTTACAAATAAAATAATCTACCCAAGTGGCAGAGCCATAATTTTAACTAAGCTTTTGCTAGCTTGAAAGTCCTTACTTTTTCGATGACATCATATAGAGGAATTTACGGATTCTCTAGGTCTCCTGATTCTGGAATTCCCTTTCTTGACCAACTCATTTCCCATTACTACCTGGGATAAGTCCCGCCCTTCAGCCAGCCTAGCCTACTCTGTACATGCCAGGAACCCGCTGCATCCTTTTCTTTGCTAATCTGTCCCTTTGGCCCTTCTCCCACTCTCTACCAATCGAAATCGAAATATGTCCAGGCCCAGCTCAAAGGCCCCTCTCTCCTCCATGAGGCTTTCAGTTATTAATTGTCACTCCCAGGTGCCCAAATGACCTAGCTGGAAGTTCTGTCTCCTTCATACTTCACCTGGCCTCATGCCACAGTTTGCTATTTACTTGTCTGTTTTCCCCATTAGACTGCAAATTGCTTGAGATCAGGGCCTGGGTCTTACTTGTTTCTGCACCCCTGCAGTGCCTCAGCCCTTAGCGGGGTTCAGAAAAGCCTGGGTGAACTTTCTGTACTCATCCTTCTGCAAAAGAAGGAGCAGTAAGCTAATGGAACCCCCCTGTCCACCAGGCTTTGATTGACTCCACTTTTTTCAAGATGGCAGTGGGTGGAGGAGGGCGTGGGATTGAAGGGACAATCGAGCCCCAGGGGGGAGGGGTCGGGGCACACTTACAGGCGCTCCCGGTCACGGACAGCCAGGTGCAGCTCCTCCTGCTGCTCCTCCTTCTCGCCCTGAGCAGAGTCCCCCTGCAGCTGAAGCTCCATGTTAGTCCTCCGCAGCCGCCACGCCTCCTGCTCCAGCACCGCCAGCTGCTGCCGCAGCTCCTCTCTGGTCTTCTGCAGTAGCTCTCGCTCCCTGGAACAAGCAGACCAGAGACAGACCTCAAATCCTTCCCGGAAGCAGCCATCATAGGATCAAAGGAGAGAGATGTCTGTTTCCTTTTAAAAATCTCATCTTCCCTTTTGAGCGGGAATTTTTTTTTTTTTTTTTTGACATCATCACAAAGACCCCAAAGTGAGTGAGCAGGAATAAGCAGAACACAAAGCAAGACAGCCCTGGACAACCCTGGGTTTCAGGGAGGGCAGGGTCAGGCAACCAGAAAAGTGCAGGGAGTGGGTAATGGCTGGATGAGGACTGAGCTGGGGGTAGGGGGTGATGAGCAGCCCCCTGCTCACTTGCTGAGAGACTCCACCTCCCCCTGGAGGTCCACGGTCTGCCCCGCCAGAGTGTCGCGCTCCCCAGTGAGCTTCTGCAGCCGCTGTCTCAAGGCCTCGCCCTCCTCCTCCCATTGATTATGCTGTTGTCGCAAGGAGCTCATAGCTTCCTGACAGCTCGAAAGCTGCTGCCTTAAGTCCTGTGGAGGGAGAGTGACGGCAGTGAGATGGTGAGCAGGAGGGCAGAATGAAGCCCCCTGAGAGTGGGGCTGGGCGAGGGGGCTGAGGGCTGGTACAAAGGTAAGCTAAGGGGGCGCCTGGGTGGCTCAGTGGGTTGAAGACTCCACCTTCGGCTCAGGTCATGATCTCAGGGTCCTGGGATCGAGACCTGCGTCGGGCTCTCTGCTCAGCGGTGAGCCTGCTTCCTTCTCTCTCTCTCCCTGCCTCTCTGCCTACTTGTGATCTCTTTCCTCTCTGTCAAATAAATAAATAAAATCTTAAAAAAAAAAAAAAAAACAAGACAAAAAACAAGGGTAAGCTAGGAATAGAGACGTGGCCAGTCGAGAAGACAGGATCAGAGATTACTGGGCTTCTGTGGTGCCTGGAGTTTCGGGGTCCATCATCTTCAGATGTGTGCTGGGGTGAAGTCACGGAGATGGTTAAGTGTGGCTAGAACCCTTAGAGTCGGGAACACTTACCCACCATCTCCCAGGGCTCCGGTTGCCTATCTTTGTGTAGTGCTATACGAAGATGGCATGCCAAGTGAGGCATACCACTGGCACACAGAATGTGCCCAAAGCCACAGGACAACTGGGGAGACACAGAGATCCTAACGAACACTTTGGGAGTGTTGACCAAATACCTCATGACTGGTCAACTCAGGGAAAGGGGCAGTCCAGGCGAGGCGGGTACCTGGGGCACAGAGCAGTTCGGACACCCACACCCGTGGCTGAGGAGGAACGGTGGCGCTCTCACCTGCACAGCCTGGCGTCTTTGAGTCACCACTGAACGCACCAGAGTAAGGGCCTTTTCTGGGTCCTGGGAATCAAACGGGGAGGAGAGGCCACTAGCGTCCAACTCCAAGAAGCAATCTTGACCACAGCCTCGGGCCATTCCGTCCCCTTCCTCCACCATGACCTGAAACTCAACACAGCAGAGTCACTACCCTACTGACCAAGGTCGACGGGGCGCCCAGAAGATGAATGCTACGCCCTGGACAAACCTGACATTTTCCTTCTCATGTCCTTTCCCCTGCAGGTGGGTGGAGGGTATCTGAGAGCAAAAAGGATTGGTTCCTCCAATTCCTCACCTTTGGTCACCCAAACCTAGGACTAGCAGGGAGGCTAGAGCACTCTCTGAGGCAATAACAAAAGAAGAAATGAAGAAAGGAGAGGATACTGATGTAACAAAGACTAGAATCCAGCCACCGGCCTGAGACTTGCAGATGGCAATAAGGAAGAGGGCCTGTTCCAGCAGGCGGGGCCAGCACGTGAATGCGTAGCTGCCCCTTAGCGAGCCAGTCCTCAAATACACTCAGAGAACTCATTCCTCAAAGAGGAATTCCTCCTAAGCCCAAGCATCTCAGAGTACGGAAACCTAGGCATGACTAAGAGGACAAGGAGGCCTGTGGAGGGGTGAGCCATGATCTGGTTTCCACAAAGAGAAGGCTTACCAGTACCTGGGTTATATCCCTGATCACCTGCTGTAAAGACAGCTTCTCCTCTTGGGCACTCCTACTGAGGGATACCTCATGTTCCATTAATTCTGCATGATTTGTCTCCTGAACAGGGAACAAGACAGAGTTGTGAGCCAAACTTGCAGAAGTATCTACTGTTGTAGCCCCCAAATCAATCAGAAGCTCATTCTATCTCTTGGGTCAACCCTACTTTGTCCCTGACCACACGTGAATGCTACTGTTGTCCCAGGACTCTGAGGCCAGGGCAATGCAGTGATGAAGAGTTCAGAGGAAGTGAATCAGAGCTCCAAATGGGGCTGCCTCGATTAGAGGTCTCACTCTATCACATCCTAGCGTGGCAACCTTGGGCTGCTGGTTCTTTGAGCTTCTATTCTCTTTTAAAAAAGGATGATTAACAGCAACCACTTCACAGGTTTGTGTTGAGGCTTAAATGACAAAGATGCACGTAAATTCCTTGACACAGTGCCTGGCACAAAGAAAATGCTCAATGAATGTCAGCTATCGCAGGAGGGAGGATGGCGGCTGTCCCTGAATAGCAAACTGATGCTGGAGACCTAAGGCTGGACCAGAGAAACCCCCAGCCCCAGAGCCTGAAGACTCAAGATTTCCTCAGTTCCTTCGGATGGTATCATTAGTGAAGGCCTGAAGACACACACCTGCAGCTGTGTTTTCTTTGGCCTGCATAAAACTTGAACCGACATTTATAAATTGAGAGATTTTGAGAGATTTTATGAATTGAGAAATACTGACTTTCTGGCTTTTCTAAAAAAGTTAACAGATGGGCCACACCAGGCCCCTGGCCCACACGGCAATAATTTTCTGAAGTTGAACAGTGGGTGCCTCAGCCAGAGGAGACATGCATTTTTCGAGATCCCACGGTCCCTACGACACCTCATTGTTTCCTTAATATTGGGATCAAATGTCCCTCACGTATTCAAAACTAACTATGATAGTGCTGGACAACCGGAATCCTTACAACTGAACAATCCCACTGCACTCTCTGGCATTATCTAAGCACTGCAGATATTGGACTTTGCAAATTTCTGACCAAAAGGAACCAAAAAGGCATAAAACAACTTTGAGTCCCAGCTGATCCCAGCTTGGATAAGAAGACTAGAGGTTTGCATGTAGGTGGTCATTCAGTATCTGCCTAAAGAGAAAGATCTGGAAATTCTTAGAAACAAAAAGAAAATGTGGAATCAAGCCAGAGGTTCTAAGTAGTCGAACCTTAAGAGAGTCCCTTTGATAATATCTGGCAGATGAGAAGCCAGGGACATACACCTCACTCTTCCACAGGACAGACTGCTCAACTACTGAGTAGCTCTCGCGGCTAGACAGACTCTCCCAGGCTGTAGCTTCTCCTCACCGACACTGCCTGTGCCGGCTGGAAAACAGTCAACAAGCCAACTCCTTCCCCTGACGTCAGCCCTTCAGGTCTGTGGCGGAGGCTATTATATTTTCCCTCAAGCCCTTATCTCTCTCCGAGCTCACCGTTGCCGTACTCCTCAGTTGTTCCCCGTGTGACGAGGTTTTGAATCTCTCACACATCCCTACCCTTTGCTGGTGTGCCTCATAACGCGTGTCCCACTCTCTCTGAGGAGGACACACTGGGAGTGCACATCATTGTAGTTTCCCCAGGAACACAGTAGAGATGGCACATAGTATTTACTGATGAATGAATAAATGAATGAGTTAATTAACTGTCAGATTTAGCCAATATTTATTATTACCATTTTTTTTTTTTTTGCTATTTATCAAGGCACATTTAACTGGCATCCTGCATCATCTGTCCATAAAGGACATGGAACCTACAGGCCCACTCCCAACTCCTTTCCAGAACAAAGGGTCACGTACCAGGATCTCCACTGTCTCTCTCAGAGCCTCTAACATCTTCTCATAATCTTTATTTTGCTTCTGAGCCTGGGTCAGCAGAGCAGAGAGCTCGGTCACCCTGAAGAGAAGAGCACAGCACTGTCATCTGGGCGGCCCCACGAGGTGGACAGACCTGCCACGCAGCACACCCCAGCCCCAAAAGACACTCCCACCGCAGCCCCCTAGAGCCACCTGGGCACCCCCAGCCCCTGCACTCCCTGAATACCACATGATGCTATAGCCTTGAACTAGGGGGGAAGGGAGGAGTCAAAAGCCACTCAGACACATGCAGGGATTTACCACATCTCAAGGCTGGAGCACGTGTTTGAGGGCCCGAGAGCTGAAGGAAAGCCCTGGACCAGGCCTTTCCAGGCCCCACTTGATCTTGAAGTCAAGCACCCTGAAGTCAAGCACCCTGAAGCCAATAAGAACATCAGAGTTGCCACATGGGACAGTCCCCAGGTCCCTCCAGCCCAAGGGTCTCTGATAAGGAAAACGGAGGAGCAATTTGGGGAAGATTATGGTCAACCTCTGTGATATTAACCTCAAAGTTCAGGGAAATCATCATACAACTCTGTCACTTCATGATGCATCCTGGAGTTCAGTACCTAGTATTATACGGGTAGCTAAACAAATATTTTTTAAGACTTTTTTTAAAGTAATCTTTACACCTAGCTTGGGGTTCAGACACACGACACCGAGATCCAGAGTTGCATGCTCTACCGAGACAGCCAGGCGCCCCTAAATAAATATTTCCTAAACGAGTATTAATCAGGAGTTAAAATTCTTTTTTTTTTTCAAAGTCTTAATAATTTTACTCTGTACCATCTCTAGGAGTCTTCATTCACTGTATGGCCATTCATTTAATCATTGTATCTTTCAACAAACTATTCACTGAATGTTACTATTCAGCAGATGAAGTGCCAAGCACTGGAGACACAGACTTACTGAGACATGGTCTCTGTCCTTCCAACCCAAACCAAAACAAACTGCTATTTATATCCACCACCAATAGGTGGTGACACAACCCTAGCCATGGGGTATAAGCCCCAACCTGTCCAGAAATTCAAATGGGGCTCTTTGCTTAGATCCCTGCCCTTCTTACTATTATTTTTTTAAAAGTCTATTTTGTCATAATCCAAAAAAAAAAAAATAGAAGAACCTAAAAAAAAAAAAAAAAAGCTAAATAATCAGAGAGAAACAGTGAGATCAGAGCTATAACAAGCAAGTCAAAAGGCCACACCAGGACACAGAAATTTAACAGGCTACTGAGCTCAGACAAGGCTTCTCAGAACCATGCCTTAAAGGATAAGATGGAAGCAGAGGGGAGGGAAGCGTTCCAGGCTAAGGTCAGCAGGTACCGAGGCAGGGAAGCATGGAAGAGCTTGGCTGTTTTGGGAATGGGAGTAGTTCGGTGTTGACAGGCGACAGTCAGTTAGGTCTATAAATCAACAGGAGAGAAGCTGAGCTGCAAGAAAGTCTGAGGGCAGAGGGCAGTGACATGGCCCCAACTGTGGCTCTAGCTCCAAACTAGACTCCCTCTGGCGCCTCTCCTTCCCCTCTGGTAGGAAGAACGCTCTTCACAACCCCCAACCCCCACCAGCTCTCTCTCTCTCTCCCTAAGGGAGTTAACGCCCTCAGCGACTCCTTCCCAGGACCCCAGCCCATCTCACCGATCCTGGAGCTCAGCCTTCTCCAGATCGCCCTGACTCTTCAGCTGTATTAACTCCTGGCTCCTTTCATGGGCTTCCTTCTCCAGCTCCTGGGTCTTGGTTAGTAGAAGCAGCAGCTGGGTTGGCTCACTCCCATCCAGTCTCCCAGAGCCGTCAGATTCTCGAGACTGGGCACCCACAGTCAAGCGCAGACAACAGGTCAGCAGGGACCCTGAAAGCCTCACATGCTCGGCCTTGAGCTCCATCAGGTCTCTGAGTACAAGCAAGGAAAAAGCAGACTCCAGTAAGGATGGATTAAGGGAGCATCGAGATCAGGCCCAGTGAAGCCTGAGGAGCAGGTCTGGGGAAAATCATCTGAATTCAACAATATCATCCCTCTCCACCCACTCTTCTATCCCCTCTCCCCCCTTCTAGAGCAGCCCACTGTCCTAAACCTACAATCAGCAGGGGCAAACCTTCCTTCCTATCCCCACACTAACCTGTCAGTAGCTGACTTCATTTCCAGGAAATGGCGTCGGAAGGTCACCACCTCCCGCCACAGACCAAGAAGGCGACCGTGCTCCCCTTTCAGGTAGCCCTTGAAGAACTGTGTATTCAGAAACCCGAGTCATATCAAAGGGCAGAGGACTGTCTTTTGGCAGCACAGGAGTCTTGCATTCCTCCTGACTACTCGGGGGAGGGAAGGAGGGACTTATGGGAAATAGCTTAGAATGGGTGTCTGTATTCAGGTCATGCTGAAGTGTTTAATAAGGTTAGCAGTGGTATTCGAGAGGTCAAAGGGTTTGAGATGGCATATGACCTTCCTCTGAGCGGATTAGAAAAAGATAAACAGTAGCTGCTACCGCCATTATTACCACAGACTTACAGTGAGGACTAGCACAGTGCCTGGCTCCCAGCAAAGACTCAGAAAACATTCGTTTCCTTGCACTGGGATCTGAAAATTCCCCAGGGTCTATATCTAGTCTTTCTTCCCCATTTGGCTTCAGTAGCTACCTCCTTAGCAGCTAGATATGCAGAGCTCCAGAAGAGGGGAGTCAGCAAGCTTTCAGATCCTTCCAGAACTGAAGCTAGTCCTTCACGCAGGAACAGAGCTGCTCTGAGTATCATGCCACCTGCTAGCAAAACCTCGACGAGGCAGATAAGGACAGAAGTCAGCGGAGAGCCGAGGCAGGGCGAAGTGGGCAGCCGGAGTGGAGGGGAGGGCCGGGGACTCTAGCAACAGCTCAGTTTCCATCCACATCCTGAAGGTACCCTTTTCCAGCACCGACCAGGCTGGTGCCCAGAGTGCAAGCCCTCCTGTTCCTCCCACCTCCTGCTCCATCTGCCACTGGCTCTCCTTCCTCATTAGCTCATCCCGGGCGCGGCTCCAGTCCACTGTCAGTTTTTCCACATCTTCCCGAAGCGCTTTATTCACCATGTCAGCTTTTTCCATGTGCAGTCGAAGCTGGGTGTTCACCTCTGCTAGATTCTCACACCTGCACTGGGGAGGGGCAGGAGCAAGTGCAAAATAAAGGCTTGATCCAACCCTTGGACCTCTTGGAATAGGATGACAAACACTGGAATTTTCCATTGCCAGGAAATGGAGGGCTAAGGATGAGGTCTGTGGTTTGAGCCCTATTAGTGCTCAGGGACGCGGTGCCCCCTCTGCCTTCTCAACCCACGGGCCACCAGAATCGCAACCCCGTCCCCCGCTAGAGAACTTGGGGTTCATCACCTCTGTTGTTCCTCCTCCAATCGGACCAGCAGCTGCTCCAGGTTCGGCTCCTCCACAGTTTCCCACCTCTGAGGGGTTGGTCCCTTAGCCAAACAGAAACAAGACTGATTTACCACCAAAGAGAACACCATTCAGACCAATTCCCTGATGCTTCCTTCTGCAGCCACGTTTTCTTTCTATTCCTCCTCTTCTGTGTTAGCAGTGTGCCTCTTTTCTCCATCACTACATCCTGAAGGTAAATCCACTGCATCCCCTTCTCCAAAAGTAAACCAGAAATGTCTCCTGAAAGATGGCATTGGGTAGTGAAAAGAGCTTTCAACCCAAGAAGTATGAGATAGAACTTTCACTAACAGCCTTGACTTCTACTACACTACATTTTGGACCTTGGGAAGTTATTCATCTTCTCTGACCCACAAAGTCTTCACTACAAAATGAAGGAGACACTGTTCCTCACAGAAAGTTGCCTCATAGACGGAGTGACATCATTATACGACAATGCCTAATGGCGCCTGGCCTACCCGGAATGGTGCTCAGTAAGTTTTGGTTTTTCCCTTCTTCTGAGAGAACTTTCCTGAGGGTAATGTGAGAAGGTGCCAAGAGGGAGCTGGAACAAAGGCAATGGGTTTTTCAAAGCCAGTTCTACCCAGCCAACAGCACAAATAAATTCCTCTGCCACAAACATGTTTAGGCTTGCAAAGGCCCACATCTAAGCCAGATAAACACTGACACCTTCTGGAGGAAAAATGCATTTCTTCCCTCTGATTCCACATCCTTTCCAGTCTGATTAAATATGAAGCTGCATTTTGTCCTCAGAGAGTCCAGGGTTGGCGTCTGACAGGCCTAGAATAGCCAATCCAACGAGAGTATCTGTGGGATAAAGCTCTCAGGGGCTGAACAGAGAGATACTTCCACCAAACACGGCCTTATCACACCCCAGCATCCCTCAGCCAGCAAACAAAGCCTTCCTTACATTCCTTATATTCATTGAGGGCTCCAGGAGGGACACAAAACAGCCTCACTCACCCCAGTGGCTTCCAGCTGCTTCTCCAGCTCTTGGCA
>CM052811.1:100643854-100700255 GCA_028533885.1 Nasua narica | reverse complement strand
TCTCTTTTAATTAAAAAGCTTTGGTATTGTTTGAACTTTTTTTTTTTTTTTTTACAATAAGCATGAATTAATTTATATTTAGAATATATTCAGTATGGGTATCATACTACAATAAAAAGTTTTTAAGGGGTATCTGGATGACTCAGTCAGCTAAGTGTCTGCCTTCAGCTCAGGTCATGATCCCAGGTTCCCAGAATCGAGTCCCACATAGGGCTCCTTGCTCAGCAGGGAGCCTGCTTCTCCCACTGCCTGCTGCTCCCCCTGCTTGTGCGCTCTCTCTCTCTCTCTCTCTGACAAATAAATAAATAAACTCTTTTTTAAAAAAATGCTTAAAACTGGGGCTCCTGGGTGGCTCAGTGGGTTAAGCCTCTACCTTCGGCTCAGGTCATGATCTCAGGGTCCTCGGATCAGCCCCACATTGGGCTCTCTGCTTGGTGGGGAGCCTGCTTCCCCCTCTCCCTTTGCCTGCCTTTCTGACTACTTGTGATTTCTTTGTCAAATAAATAATATTTAAAAAAATGTTTAAAACTACCTCATATTGCATAGAAAGTTATTCAGGATACTGATAAGAATGGTTGCTTCCAGAAAAGACTGGAAGAACTGGGTCTTTCTGTGTATTCATTTGTACTACTGTTTAAATTTTTTTTCATCACAAATTTGTATTCTTTCTTTTTTAAAATATTTTATTTATTTATTTGACAGAGAGAGATAGATCAAGAGAGGGAACACAAGCAGGGGAGCAACAGAGGGAGAGGGAGAAGTAGGCTTCCCGCCCAGCAGGGAGCTGGATGTGGGGCTTTATCCCAGGACCCTGGGATCATGACCTGAGCTGAAGGCAGACCCTTAAGGACTGAGGCACCCAGGCCCCCGGTATTATTTCTTTAATATGTGTAATTCTTAAAGTGGTTTTTAAATTACTTTTAAAACAAAAACATTTGAAATAAGGAATAAAAGTTAAAAATGTATGGTTACTTTGTTCATACCCACACCTGCAGCAGACAGAAACACACATACACCCACACACAGTTTCCAGACTAGTGGGTGGGATGAATAGACCTAGGACAGAAGGCCTTGGCTCTGACAATGTGCAGTTCCCTAGGAGCTCAGCTGGGGGAGCCATTGAGAGCTCACTAGGGGAGAGCAAGGAGTGGCAGCTCCTGGGAAGTTTAAACAACGCAAACTAGAGAGATGTTTGGGGAAGGATTAGGTGGCTCTGCTCTTGTGGGGGCTCTCCGGGCTCCCTTGATGGGAACAGGCCAGGCTCCACAGATCAGAAGAAACACAGAGGGAGGGTCAGGGACTTTGGGCCCTCTTCCCGGCCAACCCCTAGCATGTAGGGTGATACCAGGAAAGATCAACCTTTCTTCTTGTGGGAAGAGCACTGGATTCTGAGTCGTGTGTCTGGGTTGAGTCCTGCCTATATCATTTCTAACTATGTGATCTTGTGGCAGTCACTTCACTTCTCGGAGACTCAATTTCCTCATTTGTGAACAAGGATAGCATATTAACAACTGAATCCTTTTTTTTAACTATAAATTATGGAGCACCTTACTGTATGCTGGTCACTGAAAGAAAGGGGCTTTACATATGTAAATACAATTTAGTTCTTAAAAGAAGATATTCTGGGGGCACCGGGTGGCTCCTTGAGTTAAGCAGCTGCCTCAGCTCAGGTCATGATCCCAGGGTCCTGGGATTGAGCCCTACGTCGGGCTCCCTGCTCAGCAGAATCCACTTCCTCTCCCTCCGCCCCTTGCCGCTCTGTGCTCTCTCTCACGATCTATCTCTCTCAAATATATAAATAAAATCTTTAAAGATAAATAAATAAATGAAGATTTTTTTATCCTAATTTTATAGGTAAAGAAACAGATCTAGAGAGGTGATTTTTTTTTAAAGTACTCTCTATGCCCAATGTGGGACTCAGAATCACAACCCCAAGATCAAGAGTAGTATGCTCTACTGACTGAGGCAGCCAGGTGCCCTTGATAGTGATTTTTTAAAAAATATATAGATGAGGGGCGCCTGGGTGGTTCTGTTGGTTAAGTGTCTGCCTTTGGCTCAGGTCATGATCTTGGGGTCCTGGGATCCAGCCCCGCATCGGGTTCCCTGCTCAGTCGGGAGCCTGCTTCCCCCTCTCTCTCTGATCCTCCCCCATGCTTGTGCTCTCTCTTTGTCTCTCAAATAAATAAATAATCTTTTTAAAAATTAAAAAAAAAATGTAGATAACAGTTATGTACTACTTACTATGCACGAGACACTGTTCTATGAAGTTACAACAACAATTGATAACAATTCCATGAGGGAGGTATATTATTATTATTCTCATTTTATATAGGAGGAAACTGAGACACAGAGAGATTCAATTAGCCTAAGGTTACACAGCTGGTGAGTTGGGGAGCCAGGAATTAAAGGTAGGTAGCTTGGCTCTTAATCACGTTATAAATCAGACTTTCCTTCTTAAAACTCTCCATTGGGTTTCCCACCACACTAAAGATAGAATCCAACATCCTTTCTCTGGCTTGCAAGGCCATACTTGAAGTGGTCCTGGCATGATCCGACCTCATCTCCTATCATTCTCCTCCTTGCTCACTCTGCTTCAGCCATGCCAACTTCTCTTGGTTTGTAGATATGCGGAGCACATTCCTGCCTCAGGGCCTTTGCATTTGCTGTTCCTTCCACCTGGAAGATCATCCTCCAGACCTTTGCATGGCTCATTCCCTCACTCCACCCAGATCTCTGCTCAAACTTCACCCCCACAAAGAGACATTCCTATCTAAAAAAGACATTCCTTTGACCCTACTTAATTTTTCTTTACAGCATTTAGAATTCTCTGAAATTATGCATTTGTTTGCTGATTTGTCTGTCTCTTCCACCAGAATGCGAGCACAGACTTGGTTGTCTTGTTTGACCCAGTGTTGAGGTGTGGGACCTGTCATACGGTAGACACCCAACAGAGAGTTGCTGAATAATTAAGTACATAAATGAGTGAATATCCATGGGTACCAAACTGGCTAGAGGCACAGGCAGGACACCAGTTGAGGCTAGAGGCTCTGCTGTTAGCCACTTGCTGTGCCGGACTGGCTCTGAGAGATCCCAGGAGGTTCAGATAGCATCATGGATACGAACCACTGTGAGAACTGCTAAGTGCCTGAAGAAAGCAAAGGATTATTATTATTACTCAGTGCACTGTTTGCTCATCTGCAAAATGGGGATAATAATACTCTGCCTCCTAACTTTAAGAGGATGTTTTGCGGACTGCCAATGAGATAGATAATGGATGGGGATACATATAGAAGTTAAAGCCTTTGCATGGCAGAAGGGACTGTAAAGATTATTTCTATGCTGGTGGCTTCCCAAGGCTCCCATCCTCTACCTCGAGTTTGACATTAATATTGCTGACAGGAGTGGGGGAAGTAGGAGGACACGGGGGACCAAGGGACTCTGCATCCCAGTAATTAAACATGTTGGGAATGAAGTCCTGCCAGCAGCTGCATCTGGTTGCAATTACCAGAGGGGACTGAAGTGATTAGTCACCTTTCTAGTGAGAGCCACGTTGGTCTCCTGGGTTCCTCCCCGGAGAGGGCCTTCTCATCAAGCTCAGAGTCCCCTTTCCCTGCTCTCATCTCATTTCTGGAGTTTCCTGATCCCCAAACAATAGTCCCTGCTCTGAGGCTCCCCCATGTCCCCAAAGTCCCAGCCCCACTCTGAGACTCCTCCATGTCCCCAAAGTCCCAGGCTACTGGATGAGCCCTTGACTAAGAGGCAAGAACACCAGAATCACCCCCAGCACCCTTTCACTTCTTCTTGTGTTTCTACAGGCCAGGTTAGGATTCTTTGGCACAAAATGTGTCAAGGCAGGAATTCAGCTTAAAAAGGAATTTAACCTTTCTGAACTTCTCTTTCTTCATCTGCAAAGTGCGATACCAGGCACCCCTTACTCGTGGGATTATTGTGAAGGTAAATAGGTACAAAGTACTGTGGACTACGAGGGCTACAGTCTCATTTATTTGACTACCTGCTTAATAAATAGTATCTATTATGAATATTTGTCAGGTGCTAGGCTGATACCTTTTACGATTCCTTGAACTGGATCTCCATGAACACCCTATGAGGTGAGGACTGTCATTATCCTTGTTCAGAGTCGCAGAGAGGTTTGGAGGCTTCTGAAAATCACACAATGCTCTAAAGCACCTGCCAGAACCAGGATACCAGCTTGTGTCCAGGGGGCCTTACTCCTTATCAAACCGTGTGCTGGGACATCTTTGTTGTTTGATTCATTCATCCCTTCATTCATTCAAGTGCCTGGTAAGCGGCAAGACAGAATCCCTTCCTTCAAGGAACTCAGAGTCCAGCAGGGAAGTCATGATAGGTCCGTAAGTAACTACACCTTCAAGTAGAAAATTATGGCTTTCGTATATAAGGGCCGGTTAGTGGTTTATTCATTCATATCGCACACATTGAGAATTTGCTATGTGCTGGACCCTGTGCCCAGCACGGGGGATAAGTGAGAGATAAATATGGTTTAGTCAGTCATGACAGTGTAGTCATCATCTAATGGGGGAGACAGAAATTTTGGTAAATTATCACAGTTGTCAGGGATTAGGTTATGACTTTAAAAATATGAAAAAAAAGTACATATACAGAGTAGAAGAAATGAACTGTGTTCCAAACACCAGGCAGAGGCAGGACGGGGTAAGCTCTGAGCAGCCAAAGTGGGAAAAAGCACGGAGGTGTGATGGCAATTCAGGAGTGCATATTTTCTGGAGGATGAAGGAAGGCTTCCTGGAGGATAGGGCACATGAGCTGGCACTTTTCAATAGGTAGGTTTTAGAGAGGGAGAGCATTAGACCAGAGAGATCCTGGATGCCTAGAAGCTAGTTACCAGGTAATTAGAGTAGGACAGATGATGAGGACCGAGATAGTGAGGCAGTAGGGGACCGACAGGAGGGAGGAATGTCAGAGTTGACTGCTTCAGTTTGGACAAGTTAAAGGGAAGCCAAGTATTGTGCATGTGGACAACTGTGGGGGGGATAGTAATGAATTCAGCTCTTTCTTCAAGCACCCCCAAAAAGTGTCTGATGGTGCCTTGGTCCTTTGAGATGGGAGGTGGAACTCTGCAGGGCATTAGGGCCCAAGAGCACACGGGAAGCTTGAAATGGCCAAGTTATGCTGTTGTGCTCTGAAGATCAGCGAGAATCCGGGAATCACTATGAAAATCACTATGAAAAGGCTGGTCAGGCACCTGGACACCCCAGCCCGGTCTCATCTTTCATTCAACAAACACTTGCTGAGCTTCTACTCTGTGCCAGGTCATGCTGGGAAACCAATCTGGTGACCTTAGAGTGAGAACAGATCTCCATTGAGCAGACTCAAAGGATCTCAGATTAAGAGGGAAGCTTTCCTGATTACTCCTTCTATGCTACTTCCTACAGTGTGACAGCGTTATGGCGACAGGTACAAGAAGGGGTAATTGGTTTCTACCGGGGATCAGAGAAGGCTTCCCAGAGAAGGTGAATTTTCAGCTGAAGCTCTCAGGATGAGGAGGAGTTCCTCCAGTTGTGGGAGTTGATATTTCAGGTGAAGGGAACAGCTTTCCCCCAGGAGTCCTGCTGAAATTCAGACTTTTTCCAGGGCTACCAGAAAAACATCAAGTGAGAAGTCATTTTTCCAGCCTCCTGCAGGGGCCGCTGCTGCCCCAGGCTGAGGCTGCGTCCTCTTGGCTCTGTCAGTCTTTCCCAACAAAACTCTGGCATCTGTCTTTGCTGGGGTGTTAGTGAGGTACACCCAGAACCTGCCTCCATCGAAGGAGTGGGCTCTGGGGTGGCAGTGCCCCCTGAAGCCTGAAGGAATCATCTCAGCTCCATCAGTGGCACTTGGGGGGAGGGGTGCAGTGGGGACAGACATTTTTCTGTCTCTGGGTCACCACAAGTTTATTAAAATAAAAGCAACTGTGGGTAAATGCTGCCATCTGTGCCGCCCCCCCAACAACAAATCAGGTCCCAGACTAGACGCAGGGGTTGAAACTGCTTTAAAACACCCCAAGGACTTAACTGAAAACCCACACTCCCCATGCTTCTGGGGCTTAAGATCTTGAGCTCATTCCTCAGTATCTCTCCTCAGGAAGGTGGGGTGGGCTGCCCCTGGAGGTGGAGGTGAAGACCCCTGAGTCTGTTCCATGGGCCAAGAGGCCCCCTAAGCCTAGAGCCCTGCTGCGGGGCTCTGTGCCAAGAGCCCCCCGTGAGCCATGGCCTCGAAAGGGCAGCGGTGATTTTTTTCACATAAATATATCGCACTTAAATGAGTTTAGACAGCATGACATCAGAGAGTAATTAAATTGGTTTGGGTTGGAATTCCGTTTCCAATTCCTGAGTTCAGGTTTGTAAAAGATTTTTCTGAGCACCTGCAGGCGTGTGTGTGTGTGTGTGTGTGTGTGTGTGTGTGTGTGTGTGAAGTATTTTCACTGGAAAGGATTCAAAACTTAAAAAAAAAAAACTGGAGCACACAGGCAGCATTACGCCATTCTTCCTTCTTGGAAAAATCCCTCAGCCTTATACAAGCCTCCTTCAAGCCCTCAGTCAGTTGTGCAGGAGAAAGGGGGCGGTCGGCTTTCTCCTTTCAAGAACGAGTTATTTTCAGCTGCTGACTGGAGACGGTGCACGTCTGGATACGAGAGCATTTCCACTATGGGACTGGATACAAACACACGCCCGGCAGACTTAAAGAGTCTCAGACTGAGGAGAAAGCCTTTCCTTCTTCTGCTCCTGCTGCTGCCGCTGCTTTTGAGGGTCCACTCCGTTCATGGTTTTTCCTGCCAGACCAGAGCCACCTTCGCTGCTGCCGCCCTTCTCTCTGGTGTCATTCAGAGGCTGGCCAGAGGATGAGACTCCCCAAACTCCTCACTTTCTTGCTTTGGCACCTGGCTTGGCTGGACCTGGAATTCATCTGCACTGTGTTGGGTGCCCCTGACTTGGGTCAGAGACCCCAGGGGGCCAGGCCAGGCTTGGCCAGAGCAGAAGCCAAGGAGAGGCCCCCTCCGGCCCGGAGCATTTTTAGGCCAGGGGGTCACAACTATGGTGGGGGGGCCGCCAATGCCCGGGCAAAGGGGGGCACCGGGCAGACAGGAGGCCTGACACAGCCCAAGAAGGATGAACCCAAAAAGCTGCCCCCCAGATCGGGAGGCCCTGAACCCAAGCCAGGACACCCTCCCCAGACAAGGCAGGCAGCAACGCGGACGGTGACCCCAAAAGGACAGCTTCCTGGGGGTAAGGCACCTCCAAAGGCAGGATCTGTCCCCAGCCCCTTCCTGCTGAAGAAGGCCAGGGAGACGGGGCCCCCTCAAGAGCCAAAGGAGCCGTTCCGCCCGCCCCCCATCACGCCCCATGAATACATGCTCTCGCTGTACAGGACGCTGTCCGATGCTGACAGAAAGGGAGGCAACAGCAGCGTGAAGTTGGAGGCTGGCCTGGCCAACACCATCACCAGCTTTATTGACAAAGGGCAAGGTGAGGGGGTGGGGTGGCAGGGGCTCGGCTGAGAGGGAGGGGCATCTGCATGCGTGGAGGGGCCTTTCAGAGCCCCGACAACGCACCGGTGGGAGAGACTGTGTGCATCGGCCTGGGGTGGTGTCTGGGACTTAACTCCCCCATACCTGGTCCCAGGCTGCTGGCGGGTCAGAGCCAATGCCTGCAAGGTGCAGAGGGGTTACTGAAGCCCAGACAGGAGACAAGACCTGCCAGTCGGTGGCAGAGTTGGGGACCACACTTTAAGACTCCTTCCAGGCCATGCTCTGTTCCAAGGTGGGTTGGCCAGACTTCCTAGGCTCCAGAGGTCTGTAGGTTTTCTCAGATGGCAGAGAGAGAAATTAATCTCTAGATACCAGGGTTCTGCAAATTTGCCTTCAGGCTAGGGGACAGAGGAGGCGGGATGGGTAAGGCAGTAAATGGGGCATCTTGGAGTCATGGAATGACATTTGAATATATGGTGGGGGGCCGGGGGGGTGGCAGACTTAGGGTCTAACTCACAATGTGACCTTGAGAGAGTTCCGTTTCCCTTTGAGTTCTCGGTTTCCCCATCTGCACAGCTCTAGGGGGGGGGTTGGACGGGGTGATTTCTGAGAGTCCTTAAAAAATGAGCACTTTATGTCCTGTCCTAAACACAGATTATTTTTATCATCCCTTCCCCTCACCTCACTCTGTGTTCACCTAGCCTTACCGTTTTGGCTTTTCCCTTTCTACTTGCTGTGTGATCTCAGCAAGTTCCTTCCCCTCTCAGGGTCTCAGTTTCCCTGTAAGTGTGAAGAGGGAGATGGATTACTCATTGCCAGGGTTGCTCATAGCTCTTATGCTCTGGTTCTGTGAGGCTTAGGATTCAGTGGGCAGGGTGGGTGAGGGGCCAGAGATGGGGAGAGGCTCCTCATTAGAGCTGGCCTGTGGCGGAATGACAGGGTGGGAGGAAGCAGGAGGCAGCAGGTCTGGCTGGGGTGGGGGAGGTGGCCTGGCTGCCTGCCCAGCCAGGGAAAGCTGTGACCCCTTGGGGGCTCATAAAGTAAGTCCTTGTGCCCCCCAGCTCTAAGGGAGCTTGCAGAGGGGGAGATGGGGAGTTTAAAGGCCTAATTAGTCACCTTCTAGAGCAATGTATGAATGCTTCCCAATGGCAAATTGGTATTTAGGAAGGAGGGCATGCTAATTTGGACACACTACAGTTTCTCATACACACACAACCTTGTATTTATACATACATGCGGAATCACACACACGTACACATGGGAACACACACCTTCTTACATGTACATTCAGCATCGTCTTACACACACACACACACACACACACACACACACAAATGTCACTCACTATACTTTACCTTTTGTATTCACATTTAAGCCCAATCATACACACATGCGCACACACACACAGAGACATACACACACACAAACTGTCACACATATACACGCTCATACTCCCAGCGGGGTAAGACATGTACACAACAAAATCCTTAGACTAGGAAGCCAGGGAAATTGGATTGTAGCTTTATCATTAACTATCTGTGTGAACTTACGCAAGTCACTTGCCCTCTCTGTGTCGCATCTGCAGAATGAGAACACCAAGATCTTCCTTAAGGTGTAGTGGGACCAGCTCAGGATTGGGTATAAAAAGTTCTAGACTAGGGGCGCCTGGGTGGCTCAGTTGGTTAAGCAACTGCCTTTGGCTCAGGTCAGGATCCTAGAGTCCTGGGATCGAGTCCCACATCGGGCTCCCGGCTCCATGGGGAGTCCGCTTCTCCCTCTGACCTTCTCCCCTCTCATGTTCTCTCTCACTGTCTCTATCTCAAATAAATAAATAAAATTAAAAAAAAAAGTTCTAGACTAGAGTTCCAACTCTGCTTTTTTCCTAGCTGGGTGATCTGGGGCAAGTCCCCTAACTCCTCTCAGCCTTAGGTTCTTCTCTGGAAAAAACAGGGCTCATTACAATACCCACCCTGGCTATCTCTCCAGTGAGCTATCATATAAGATAATAGATGGGGAGGGAGAGCAAGAGGCAGTTCTGAGGCTGAGGCATCTCTGATATGCATTGTCCTTGACACAAACACCCGGAATCGTTCAAATCACCATAGCCACAACCACGGAGAAACAACCCTGCTCTGCTATTTAGGAAGCTCCCTTATTTTGAAAAAGGCTCTCCATGGTTTGGGTCTTGGCCTCTGTCAGAGTAGGGGAGAGGTTAAAGAAAGCTGTTCCCAGAGGGGAGAGAGCTGTGGCCCTCCCCTGAGGCCCCGAGGTGGCTGGCTCTCTTGGTGAGGTTGCAGGGAATGACTTCTGGGTGTTCTCTCTAGATGACCGAGGTCCCGTGGTCAGAAAACAGAGGTACGTGTTTGACATTAGTGCCTTGGAGAAGGATGGGCTGCTAGGGGCCGAGCTGCGGATCTTGCGGAAGAAGCCCTCGGACACGGCCAAGCCAGTGGCCCCCGGCATCGGGCGGGCCGCCCAGCTGAAGCTGTCCAGCTGCCCGAGCGGCCGGCAGCCGGCAGCCTTGCTGGATGTGCGCTCCGTGCCAGGCCTGGACGGATCTGGCTGGGAGGTGTTCGACATCTGGAAGCTCTTCCGAAACTTTAAGAACTCGGCCCAGCTGTGCCTGGAGCTGGAGGCCTGGGAACGGGGCCGGGCCGTGGACCTCCGTGGCCTGGGCCTTGACCGGGCTGCCAGGCAGGTCCACGAGAAAGCCCTGTTCCTGGTATTTGGCCGCACCAAGAAACGGGACCTGTTCTTTAATGAGATTAAGGCCCGCTCGGGTCAAGATGATAAGACTGTGTATGAGTACCTGTTCAGCCAGCGGCGGAAAAGGCGGGCGCCGCTGGCCACGCGCCAGGGCAAACGGCCCAGCAAGAACCCCAAGGCCCGCTGCAGTCGGAAGGCGCTGCATGTCAACTTCAAGGACATGGGCTGGGATGACTGGATCATTGCACCCCTTGAGTACGAGGCCTTCCACTGCGAGGGGCTGTGTGAGTTCCCCTTGCGCTCCCACCTGGAGCCCACGAACCATGCAGTCATCCAGACCCTGATGAACTCCATGGACCCCGAGTCCACACCGCCAACCTGCTGTGTGCCCACACGACTGAGTCCCATCAGCATCCTTTTCATTGACTCCGCCAACAATGTGGTCTATAAGCAGTACGAGGACATGGTCGTGGAGTCTTGTGGCTGCAGGTAGCAGCACTGGCCCTCTCTCTTCCTGGGTGGCACGTCCCAGGACGCTGGTTACAAGAGCCCGTCCCTGCACTCTGGGAATCGGAGAGGCTGCGAAGCAGCAGCCAGGAGCTTCCACATGGCCTGCGTGAAAGGGGGTTCCCAACAGCCTTGCTCTTACTCTCTGAGTGGGACTGGGTTCAAGGTTCCCTTCTATCCACAAGTCCCCTTGTCTGAGGATTTCTGCGCTTCCGCTGCTCTGACTGGCAGGGACAGACCCCGGGAGACAGACTGAATGGGACTGAGACCCAGGAGACCTTGCTTTCTGATGAGACTCAGCCCTCAACCTCTCCTTCCCTGGGCCTTTCTGGCTTCCGGACTCTCCAGGGAGGGCTCCTCTTGGGAGAGCCCACAGGTGCCGCCCTCTCCTTGAATCACCGTCGTGCCTGGTGACTTCCTGCTGCTGGGGCAGATGAGATGCTGATCGGGCAGGGGTGGGCAGGAGGAGGTATGGGCTCGGGCTGGGGTGAGGAGTGTGAGGCTGTTAGATTGTTAGATGAAAATGTACATTGATGAGATAAAAAGCAAAACTGTTACTAAAACTGTGGCAAATTTCTTGTTTACTCCAGGGGATCCAGTGACCTCTCAAAGAATGACTGACCCAGGGAGGGGAGGTGCGTTGCCTGAAGCAAAACTGGAGGGTACAGGCTGAGTAGGGCCAATGCTACCTCTAACCCCATTCCTGTTCCTTCCAAAGGCCTGTTGGTCTGGAGCTCTGTCTGCTCCTCTAGGGCCTGGCAACAGATTTGCCATTCCTTAGTCAAGCTTGTTGCCTCGGAAATGGATCCCTACATGGGAGGGAAATTGGGAATTTCATTTCCTCTAAAATCATCCCCACTTCATTCACTTACCTGCGCCCCACCCCCCACATACTCACAGAATCAACTGGACACCATTTAGAGGGCCCTCTCTCTTTCAGTGGGGAACCTGGGCTGCCAAGGATCTCCTCCTCCCTGTTGGGGTGTCTTTTATTTGCCACTGACTACTGTTCCTTGGAGGATCTTGTCTGTGGCCCTGCTACCCTCCAGCCTGGCACCTTTACCAGTCCTCCCTGCTCATCCATCACCTCCTACCCATCCCCCCAGCTCCACAAGCAGAGCTGGAGTCCCTCCCCTTTACATTATATATTATACAAATACCTAACTATATATTAGATAAGTAACCTCCCCACTAACCTTAGACAGACCAATGCCAGACACATTCTGACAATGTTTCCTGCTTGGGGCTTGGCCCAGAGTAGATGTCCACTTCCCTTTAACCACTAGAATCCATAGGGGACCATGAGGCACGAATGCTTGGGAGGGGAAAAGAGCCCTCTGGTAGGTAAGGCAATTTGGGCACGCAAGTCTTTGTTCTAAGGGCTCAGGACCAGACTCTGCCTGGCTGAAGAGAGGGAGGACCAGGGGAAGGGAGTCCAGGCCTCTGCTTCCCACCCAGGGGGCCTCAACATTTTCCCCACCTCTCTCCAGCTGAGTCTTTGATTCCCAGGGCTCCTAGCCAAAGCTGTTTCAACAGTAGGGATTCCTGCCCAGCTCTGGGCAGATCTTGTGTCCCTTCCCTCTAGGCCTGAAACCTGGGTTGTCAGGACCTGAAACAAGAGCCCAGGGCAGGGGGCAGCCTACCTTTGAGCTCCCTCCCTGGCTCGGAGGCCATTACCTGTCCCTGAGGGGCCAGTCTGCACCTGGAGCCTCGCCCTCCTTGGCCAGGCTTCGTTGTATTTGGCTGGTGGCAGGTCTGCAAGCTCCGGCAGTAAACAAAGGAGCTGCCACAGCAGACAGAGTCCTGGTGTGAGAGGGGAGAGCGGGCCTGGAGGCGGTGCAGGGGAAGCCAACCAGGGGACTGTGGACACAGGGAGAGCAGTGTAGTAGCAGGGGGTTGGAAACTGAGGGGAGAGAGAGGCAGAGGATGAAGAGGTCACAGGTGGGGCTGGCTCCTACATTCACTGATTTTCTGGTCTGTGTGTCCCTCCTTTCTTGGAAAGTCTGACAGCCTGCAGCGGCCCCCTGCCTGAGCCCTGTCAGAGGCTTCCTGTCATCTCAGCCCCTGTGCTCCTCCTGCCGCAGGCCTGCGCACTGCGTTGGCCATTGTGGTCTGGCTTGGTCCCTAGGAGCTTCCTCTCCCACCTCAACCTGCCCTAGAACTTGCTTTCACAAAATAGCCACTCAGACTGCGCGCCCTCCTCTCTTTCCTCCCCAGACTATGGGGATCCAGTCAGACCAGTGTGGGAAACAACCCTTCTATCCTAACCAGCCGATCGGCTTCCTCCCTGGACAACGAACTCTATCGGGCATCCACCTCCAGTCCCAATCGAAATAAGCTACGGACTTGTATGGAACACTTGTGTGCACAAGGCATGTATCATTTTTGAGGGTTCACAAACAGGCTCTCTGCTGAGGTTCACAAACACGCTCCCAGCTCTGAAGGGTTCAAAAGGCAGCCCAGTTTCAAATTTCAGATCTGTCACTTAGAGTTAGAGGCCTTGGGCAAGTAACTTAATTCCACGGACCTTGGTTTCCTCATTTGTCGAAGTGGGGGTGGGGTGGAAATCAAGAGGGGGAGGGGTAAACAATATGCCTATTTCATAGGGCTATGCGGATATGAAAGACACTCAACACAATGGCCAGCCCAGCTGTGGCACTCAATAAATATTAGCTGTTATCATTATTGTGTCTCCAACAGTCCTGTGAAACAAGTAGGACTTGGTAAAGGACTATTACTCCCCCTCCCATTTTTATGGATGAGGAAGCTGACGTCCAGAGAGGTAATGCAGACCTCCTGCAGGTCTTAGCATTCTTTGTACCATTCTTGCTACTTCTCTGGGCCCCCCATGCCACTGACTTCTGTCCTGGCATAGGCCTTGCCTTCCTGTTCCTAAAAGTTTCTTCTTGGGGATACACAATATGTTAGTTTCTGGGGACAAATAGCTAAGCATATAGGTTAGGGCAGGGAAGATGAGAGGCCCATAGGGGTGGAAAGAGGTGAGGCTCCTAGTGCTCTGATGTCATCTCTTCCCCTTTCCACATCCTTATGTCCCAGGGCCATATGCAGGAGGGAGACTTGGCTTTTCTAGGGTTTGGACGTACGACCCTGGAAAACCTCTCAGACTTCACTCTGACTCCACAACTAGTTCTTTTGTTCTGTGTACACTTGTAAGGAAGCAGAGTAAGGAAGGGTGAGTCACATATGCTTGGGAGTCAGGCCGTTCTGGATTCCATTTCTGCTTTCACCACTTTCCAATTGAAACTCTCTAAGCCTCAGTTTCTCTGTCTGTAAAAGAGGAATAATAATATCAAATTTAATGGACCTGGGATTTGGGAGAGGGGATATTTATTCATTCCATCAACCTTTCATCCATTCATTCATTTGTTAATCAATAAATATCTATTGAGGGTTTACTATGGCCCAGATGCCATGCTGAGGGTTAGGATAATAATAACAATCACACTTGGAAATGTTTATCAGGGACTTATTGTGTGCCAGGTACTGTGCTTAGCACTTTACCTGACTTCTCTTGTGTAGCAAGGACCAGGTCCTCAAAGTTCCATGCATGAATGAAAGAGAAAATAAAGATCCCAAAGGATGCTAGGATGATACTAGGCTGAGTCAAAGGAGATGAAATAAAGGGGAAAAGTCAAATTGTCCATCAGAATGCACTGATGAAACCAACTATACAAGTACAGCATGTAAAACAATAGGATTTCACAACTTCAGATGGGAAAGAGATAGTGTTACACGTAGCTGGGAACTGAATTGAATCAACGAATATAATATGAGTGCCTAAATGCAAATATTAAGTGTGGGCTTCATTCATAGACAGGTAGTATACAAACCCAAGGAAGTTGGGGTTTGCTCTATTAGCCAAGACTTGAGGAGTGTTGAGATGGACAGAGTAAGGGAGAAGCAAAGTCAAGGGTGAATCCTGTGGGTTTTTTTCGCTTGGGCAACTGCGTGGAAGGTGTGCCATTCAAGAACAACAGTGAAAGAGAACGCAGAAGGAGGGATACATTTTGAGAGGAAGATGACAGATTTGGACATGTCAGGTTTGGAGAACTCTTTTTTTAAGATTTTATTTATTTATTTGAGAGAGAGAGAGAGAGAGAGAGAGAGCACGCACAAGCAGGGGGAGTGGCAGGCAGAGGCAGAGGGAGATGCAGCCTTCTCTCTGAGCAGGGAGCCAGATGTGGGGCTTGATCCTCAGACCCTGGGATCATACCTGAGCTGAAGGCAGACATTTAACTGACTGAGCCACCCAGGCGCTCTGAAGAACCCTTAAGAGATTAACTTTGAAAAGGAAAAGCAGCAATTCTTGAGTGAAATGATAAGAAGAAAGGATACACACATATGATAAAAGCAGGTCTGTTGGTTGAGAGGTGGGAAGTCAAGTTTCATTCTGATGGCTTCTAAGTTCTATTTTCTCTGTGAAGTAGAAGTTGAGGCTATCTGTTCAGAGATAGTAAGAAGGGGTCAGAGTCAAGGTTTGAGGAATATAGAAAATGCTCCTGTTATGGGTTTAACTGTGTCCTTAAAAAATATATATATTTAAGCCCTAACCCTCATACCTGTGAATATGACCGTATTTGGCAAAAAGGTCTTCACAGATGTAATCAAGTTAAGATGAGGTCATTAGGCTGGGCCCTCATACAATAAGACTGGAGTCCTTAGATAAGAAGAGACACAGAGACAGGCAGATAGGGAGAAGATCGTGAAATGACATATGAAGGGATTGGAGTTATACAGTTGTAAACCAAGAAACACCAAGGATTGCTGGCAACTGCCAGAGCTAGGAAAAAGCAAGAAAAGATCCTCCCCTAGAGCCTTCAGATAGAGCATGGTCCTGCCAACACCTTGATTTTGGACTCTAGCCTCTAGAACTGTTGAACAATACATTTCCATTGTTTTAAACCACCTGGTTTGTGTTTTATTGTTGTTGTTGTTATGGTAGCCCTATGAAATTAATACAGTTATAAATAGCAATCCTAGAGAAAGCAAGCTGAATCGAGCACAATAGAAGCGGATAACCATATTTCGTGGTACTTGTAAGATTTTCTTCAATAGTACTCAATAATCTGGATGCAGGCATGGAATACATGAACAATTATAGGGTTGGAGTCTTTCTAGATGGACAGGATAGAAAGATGTTTGAGGGGCGCCTGGGTGGCTCAGTGGGTTAAAGCCTCTGCCTTCAGTTCAGGTCATGATCTCAGGGTCCTGGGATTGAGCCCCACATCGGGCTCTCCGTTTAGCGGGGAGCCTGCTTCCCCCTCTCTCTCTCTGCCTCCTTGTAATCTCTCTCTGTGTCAAATAAATAAATAAAATCTTTTAAAAAAAGATTAAAAAAAAAGAAAGATGTTTGAGCAAGAGAGTTAATATTGGTAAGAGAATGAGTGAAGGGCTAGACCATAGGGTCTGAGCTCCATTGAAGAAGTATAGCAAGGAGAGGGTTGACAGAGTATAAAGAGAAGAGATAAAAAGCCTGGAGGCCTCAATGAGGGTAGAATGACAGGTATACTAGAAGTAATAAATGAAAGCTGAAAGAATAGGATGGCAAGAACACAGAATGGCATAAATTAAAATTTTACAACTAAAACAATTTCAGTGATAAAGTCCAGGAATTGGCCATGGGAGGGGGTGGCTGAACACTTTATAGAAATAGAACCATAATCGTGCAATATGTAGCCTCTTGTTACTGACTTTTTTCACTTAACATGTTTTCCAGGGTCATCCATATTGCAGCTCTTATCAGCAGTTCATTCCTGTTTACCGCTGAATAACAATACGTTTTCTCAAAAGACCACATTTTACTTATCCATTCATCAGTTGAGGAACATTCAGGTTGTTTTGACCTTTTATATGCTATTGTGGTTAATGCAGTGATGAACAGTCATATACAAGTTTTTGTGTGGACATATGTTTTAATTTTGACCTGGGAATGGAATTAGTAGGTCATACGGTACTTCTATGTTTTCATTCTGAGGAATAGCCAGACTTTTCCAGAACAGCTGTGCCATTTTACATTTCCATCACTAACGTATGAGGGATCAAGTTTTTCCACATCATTGCTAGCACTTTGCATTGTATGTCTGCCTGCTTATAGCCATCTAGTGGTTGTGTGAAGTGATATCTCACTGAGTGTGCACGTGTGTGTATGTGTATGTATGTGTGTTTGTAGTTCCCTAATGACTATTGATGTTGATCATCTTTTCATTAACTTATTGGCCATTTGTAGATCTTCTTTGGAGAAATTTCTATTCAAATCATTTGCCCATTTTAATTGGGTGTTTGTTTTTTTATTATTGAGTTGTAGAGTTCTTTATATATTCTGGGTAAAGTCCCTTATCTGATACCTGATTTGCAAATATTTTCTCCCATTCTGTATCTTTTTACTTTCCTGATAGTATTTTTTGCAACACAAAAGTTTAAATTTTTATGTAGTCCAATTTATTTTTTGTTATCTGCTCTTTTGGTGCTATATCTAAGAAAGTTTTATCTAACCCAACGTCATAAGATTTACTCATATGCTTTTTTCTAAGAGTTTTATAGTTCAGCTTTTACATTTAGGTCTATGATCTATTTTGAATTAATTTTCCATATGGTGTGTGTTAGAAGTCCACCATCATACTTTTGCATTTTTTTTTTTAAATTGTGAATATGTATTATACCTACCCTCCAGCCCCAACTGTAAGGACCAATTTCTAGTTCTTTGTATTTTCCATAAAACCAATGAGGAAAAAAAATTTTTTTTTGTAGAATAAGATTTGGAGAGTAACACGAATGTTTTTATTTCAATTTTATTTTATTTTTAAGATTTATTTATTTACTTTAAGAGAGAAAGAGTATGTGAGCAAGTGGGGAGAGGCAGAGGGAGAGAATCCTCAAGTCCTGGCTGAGTGGAGCCCCGATGTGGGGCTCGATCTCACCACCCATGAGATCATGACCCGAGCCAAAATCAAGAGTTGGATGTTCAACCAACTGAGCCACCCAGGTGTCCTTATTTTATTCATTTACTTGTTAAAGATTTATTTATCATTTTAGAGAAAGAGAGAGTGAATGAGAGGGGGAGGAGGAGGAGCAGAGAGAGAGGGAGGGAGAGATTCTTTTTTTTAAAAAAGATTTTATTTATTTATTTTTAAGAGTGAGAGAGAGAGAGAGAGCACAAGTAAGGGGAGTGGCAGGCAGAGGGAGAGGAAGAAGCAGACTCGCCACTGAGCAGGGAGCCTGAGTTAGGGCTTGATCCCAGGATCCTGAGATCATGACTTGAGCTGAATTCGAGTCAGATGCTTAACCAACTGAGCCACCCAGGCATCCCTATTTTATTTTATTTTTAAGGAGTCTCTACAGCCAATATGGGGCTCGAACTCACAATGCTGAGATCAAGAGTTATATATTCCACCCACTGAGCCAGCCAGGTGCCCCTGTTTCAGTTTTAAAGGTAGTTATATAGATATCATACAAACTTCACATGAGACAAAAGGATACAGAGTGAAAAGTATGTCTACTCTTCATACCTAACCTCCTAGTCCTCCATCCTCTTTCTCACAATCAACAACGATGACCAATTTCTTGTGTATTTTTCCAATGATTTTTTTATACTTGTACTAACACACACTTGGAATAGAATCCAGAGGTTTTGCCATGGCCTATAAAGTCCCCCAGGATCTGGCCTCTATTGTCACCTTTTCAACCCCATCCCTTACCAACTTCATCTCCTACTCTTCCTTATTCATTTGGCTTGAGCCATAATAATCTTTTTGGTCTTCCTTGGAAACACCAAGCATTCTTCCATATTGGGACCTTTGCACTTGTTCTCTCTGCCTGACATGCTCTTTTCTGAGATATTTACATGGATCACTCTCTCATTTCATTTTATTTCTGATCAAATTCAGTGAGGTCCTGCTTGATCATCCCATCTAAAATAACACCTTGCTCTATTACTTTTTATTCTCATCCTGCTTAGCATTTACCAATACTTGACATTAGATATTATATGTTTATTTGCCTGTTGTTTGTCTCCTTTCACTGGACTATAAACTCCACAAGAGTAGGAACTTTTATTTTGTATTGCATCATCAGCATCTAGATCTGAGCCTGGATCATGGTAATGCTTAGCAAATGTATTTCTTTAATGAATGACTGAATTTCAATGTGGAGCCTCTATGTGGAGGCATGGGAATTCTGAGGGGTAGAGGCAGTGCAGAGCAAGATAAAACATAGGGAGAGGTTTCCCAAAGCTTTGGGAGAACAATGGAGATTACTGGGGCACAAGTTGCTGACAAGCCCTGACAGTGGAGAGAAGTTGAACAGCCTGGGGAGTTGAGACTAAGGAGCAGGGAGAGGAGCACTGTGAAGGGCCTTATGGAACCTGCAATCTCCATGGGTTTCAAGAAACATAAACTTGTTTATATCCTCAGCCTATTCTGAAATTTCCTTCTACTTTCTGTCTTTTTTTTTTTTTTTTAAAGATTTCATTCATTTATTTGAGAGACAGAGAAAGTGAGAGAGAGCATGAGAGGAGAGAAGGTCAGAGGAAGAAGCAGACTCCCCATGGAGCTGGGAGCCCGATGTGGGACTCGATCCCGGAACCCAAGGATCACGACCCGAGCTGAAGGCAGTTGCTCAACCAACTGAGACACCCAGGCACCCCCTACTTTCTGTCTTAACTGAAACCTGGCCTTCTTCTTTGAATATTATTTCTATTATTTTCTCTGTGGCCTTCCTTCTCTGGGATGGTGCTTGTCATTATTCTATATCCTTCATGTGTAAGATTGGCCGTTAAAGAGTCTTCATCTGCTTGCTCTCCAGTACCACCTTCAATTCGTTACTCCTCTTCCTGCTGCTCCTTCATGGCTCATGCTCTATGTTCATGCTACTTCCAAACTCATAGACAGTCTCAGTCTCTCAGACTTTGGCACAAGACATAGAATGTGCCTCTTGATTCCAAATCCAGCCACCATCTGAGGTAACCTAAATGTCTATATAGATGACTCTCCTACCACATGGGGCCTCAATTCTTTGAAGGCTTCTTCCCCAGGGATTTTTACCTCTCCTTTACTTAAGCCACTTTCTTAACAGCTTCTTCCTCTCTTTAAATCCTTTACCTTACAGATTTCCTGGCCTACCCCTTGAACCTTTTTCTTAATAATATCACCACTTTCTTTGTGCTGATACCATCCATTCCATGACCTGGAAAAACCATAATCCTTTGTTAAATCCAGCTATCAGCTCTCTCCTCTGCTAATCCCAAGCTGGCAAATGATTTTGAAGAAAAAAAGAGGTAATTGGTGCTATTAAAAGTTTTACTCTTAAATGTACAAGAATATTCATGAAAACAATGACAACAAACAAATGACAACAAAAAGGAAACAAAGGTCTGTCAATTATATCATATGATAGAACATCTTTAAAAAGACATGAACTGGATCTATATAGAGCAAGATATATAGAATAAAAAAAACCTGTTGAGTGAAAAAAAGGAAGAAGCAAAATAAAACATAAGAATGTTGTCAATTAAGTAAAAAAAAAAAAAAGAAGAAGGAAAGAAAGAAAACCTACACCAACCAGAGTGATATATTTTCTGAGGGAATATGTATATGTATGTGAAAACATTACAGATTATCTAGAAAGAAATTGAATTTTAGAGAGGGTGGAAGGAATTGGGATGCAAGGCGCCGGTTTTTCTGTAACATGCTAAGTTTTAGAAGAGAATGTGATCATGTATCACCTCTTAACTTGAAATTAATAAATTAAAATTTAAAAAATGAAGAGTCACCAACTTCAACTAGATACTCCATGTTTCAACTGGCTCCTTTTTCTTTTGTTCTCTATTCATCTTTAAACTTTCTCCACTCTTCCATAGTCTCACGTCATCTGCATTCCTCTGAGTAGGAAATCTCTACCCCCTAGTTCACAGAGAAAATAGAAATCATCAGAAAGTAAATTAAATATCGATCTTTTTTTTCTCTTGTGCCCAACATCTTTGTTCACCATCTTTTTTTAAAAAAGATTTTATTTATTTATTTGATAGAGAGAGGTCACAAGCAGGCAGAGAGGCAGACAGAGAGAAAGGGGGAAGCCGACTCCCCACTGAGCAGAGAGCCCGCTGTGGGGCTTGATCCCAGGACCCTGAGATCATGACCTGAGCCGAAGGCAGAGGCTTTAACCCACTGAACCACCCAGGCACCCCTGGTCATCATCTTTTTTTTTTTTAATATTTTATTTATTTATTTGACAGAGAGAGAGACACAGCGAGAGAGGGAGCACAAGCAGGCAGAGAGGGAGAGGGAGAAAGCAGGCCTCCCGCGGAGCAGGGAGTCCAATGCGGGGCTCGATTCCAGGACCCCGGGATCATGACCTGCGCCAAAGGCAGATGCCTAATGACTGAGCCACCCAGGCACCCCAACCCTGGTCATCATCTTTTGTGTGAATTATTTACTTGGCCAATTTGCACAGCTTTTGTATCGCACTTTTTAAAAAATATTTTATTTATTTATTTGAGAGAGAGAGAGAGAGAATGAGCAATGGGGAGGGGTAGAAGGAGAGGGAGAGAAAGAGAAAAGCAGACCTCCTGCTGAGCAAGAAGCCCGATGCAGGGCCCAATCCCAGGACCCCAAGATCATGACCTGAGCCAAAGGCAGACACTCAGCCAACTGAGCCACCCAGGCATCTCTCTCTCTCTCTCTCTCTCTTTTTTTAAGTTTATTTATTTATTTTAGTAATCTCTACACCCAAAGTGGGGCTGAAACTTACAACCCTGAGATCAAAAGTCACATACTCTTCTGACTGAGCCAGCCAGGTGCCCCTCACATTTGCTTCTTGAATCTGATTGACCAGAATGTCTCTCTTATCTATTTTTTTAAAAAATATTTTATTTGAGAGAATGCGTGCACACATTTGCAGGAGTGAGTGGGGGGGAGGAGTAAAGGGAAAGGAAGAGAGAATCTTAAGCAGACTCCTCACCGAGCATGGAGCCTGATGTGTGTTTGATCTCACAACCTGAGATTATGACCTGAGCTGAAATCAAAAGTAGGTTGCTTAACTGATTGAGTCACCCAGGTGTCCCTCTTATCTCTTTTTAATATGTGATGCCACTTGTCCTAAGGTACATGTAGGAGCACTGCACCATTGTTTTTCAACAGTGCATATGTAAGCTATGGACTTGAGATCAGAAAGCATTTTCACTTTGGCTTATAAAATCCTTTATGTGGAAGACTGACGAGGGAAATCTTTTTATTTTGTATAAAAACAAAACTAAATTCACATATGAAAATCATTAGTGTTTGGATACTATTAGCCTACTCACTGGTCTTCCATTTTCACATTTAACTCTCTCTGATCCATACTATGTGTCGTAGTCAACATCAGCTTCTTCTTTTTTTATTTATTTGACAGAAAGAGAGAGATTACAAGTAGGCAGAGAGACAGGCAGAGAGAGAGGAGGAAGCAGGCTCCCCGACGAACAGAGAGCCCAATGTGGGGCTTGATCCCAGTACCCTGAGATCATGACCTGAGCCCAAGGCAGAGGCTTTATCCCACTGAGCCCACCAAGGCACCCCTCAACATAAGTTTCTTAAACATGAGACAGCTAGCCATCCCCTGCTAAATATCCTCTAATGGCTTCCAACTATACTTAGAATAAAATATAGACTTCATCTAGTAGTCCTTGCATAATTTAGCTTCTACCTATCTTAATTATCTCTTTAAATTAATTAATTTCAATGCCACACTGGTTTTCTTTGGAAACTTTTTTTTAAATTGAAGTATAGTTGACATACGCTGTATATTGGTTTCAGGTATACAGCATGGTGATTCGACAACTATGCATTACTCAGTGCTTGTCACGATAAGTGTAGTCACCATCTGTCACCATGCAAAGTTATTACAATATTATTAAGTCTGTATGCTGTACTTTTCATCTCTGTGACTTATTTCATAACTGGGAGTTCGTAACTCTTAATTCCCTTCATCTATTTTATCCATCCCCAAACCCTCCTCCCCTCTGGCAACTACCAGTTTTCTGTATTTATGAGACTGTTTCCGCTTTTTTGTTTGTTTGTCTTGTTTTTAGATTCCACATATGAGTGAAATCATATGGTATTTGTTTTTCTCTGTCAGACTTATTTCACTTAACATGATACCCCCTAGTTCTATCCATGTTGTCAAAAGTGGCAAGATCTCATTCTTTTTTATGGCTGAGTAACCCATCATTGTGTATACATACACCACATCTTCTTTATCCATTCACCTATGGATAGACACTTAGGTTGCTTCCATATGTTGGCTATAATGTAAATAATGTTAATTATTTTGTTAATTAAAACAAAAATAGGCTTTTTTTTTTTAATAATGTTAATGTATAATTGTAAATAATGTTGCAATAAACGAAGAAGTGCATATATCTTTTTGAATTAGTGTTTTTGTTTTTTGGGTGTAAATACACAATTATTCTTTGGATTCTTGAAGTAAACCTTTATTCTTTCCCATTTCAGGACCCTTGTCCTCGAATCTTCTTTCCCTTTCTCAAATCCCCCAACTTGCTGAGAAAATAGCATGTTCAAAGTCACTTCCCACAGCTACCTCCTTTTCATCCTTTGGGTCTCAACTTACATGCCACCTCCTCAGAGAGGTCTTACCTGGCCATATTATCTATAGTTTCCCATGTTATTTTCAAGTTTAGCTCTTTGTCGTTTCCTTCAAAGCACTTACCATAATATTTTAATAAGTTTTACTTTATTTTTTCATTGGTTTACTAGACTTTTGCATGCCTCCCCCAGCAGTCTAGGAGCTGCACAAAGCCACTATCCACACCTGTCTTGTAACCAGCACAGAGTGAACATTCATCTTTGCTGACTGAATGAGAAGAAGGAAGTCCTTGAACATCCTGTCCCTCTGCTCTCAGTCAACTCCAGGGAGCATCCATCCACACCTTTTCTCCTCTACTGCTCTTGGGATACAATGGAAGAGGTCCTCCAGCCAAGGCCATTCTCTCCCACCTCCTCAAGAAACATCCTTGATTTTTTCTTCTCTATCTTCACCTTTACAACCGTTTCCTATCAATACTCAAAGATATTCCCATGAAACAACCCACCCGCCAGAAACCCCAAAAGTTCTCTTCAGGCCTCAGGTCGGCCCATGTCGGCCCTTTTCCCCTGACTTTCAGGACTCAGGGGAACACTCTCCTGTGTTCCTTACAATTCCTTCTCAGGCTTTTTTTTTTTACGGAGTCCTTAAATGTTGGGATCCCCCAAAGTCCTCCCCACCTCCCGCCCCCCACCCCCGACAAGGAGGAGGGATTCCCATGGGGGTAGAGTCTCAAAGATTGCTCAGCGAGTGAGGCTGGGTGAAGCGGGGTAGATAAGGAGAGAACTATGAAAAGCCCGAGGCCACTGGTCAAGGAGGGCAGGTGCTGCGGAGAGGTCTTGAGCCTCTGTGACGTGTCGCTGGGGGAAGACTGGAGAGAACGGGAGGCGCGCGCCTCGCGCTCAGCTAAGAAAAGCGCGCGCTCGTGAGCGCGGCGGCCTCTGTACGCTTGCGCCGCGGTTGCCAGGCACCCGCCCGCGAAAGAACAATATTGGCAAGGGGTGGGGGCCGTGGGGACTCCGGAAGGCCACCCTTTACCCGGAAATGGTTGTACAGGAACATGGCGCTGCTGGTGCGAGTCCTTGTGAGTGAGGGAGTAATTTGCGGCGGTCGCCTGCTGGGCCCCAGGGTTGGAATCGGAGAGGGCAGGGCGGGAGCAACTGGAGGAAAGTGCAGGATCGGAGCTTGAGCGGCAGTGAGTCTACGCGGCCGCCTTCTCAGCGGGGAGATTGAGGCAGCGTCCTACTTCCCCCTACCCTCTTGTTTGGCTGCGACGTCCCCCTCTTTGGAGGAAGGAGAGAATGACATAGGACCTAAATTTGGCGAAGTTTGCTTTTCTTAGTCACCTCATGCGACCGCTTTCCCGCAGGGAGAGGCAGCACGTGGCGGCACTAATTGGGGTGTCTGGAGACCTGGGTTCTAGTTTCTGTTCTGTCACTGATGCCCAGTGTGACCCTGCACGAGTCACTTTCGGGTCTCGGTGTCCCGATGGGAAAAACGAGGTTAATCTGCAGTCCCTTTGGTTTCTGAGGTTCTCTGGGTTTGTTTCCGAGATCAGTAAGACGATTCGTTAACTATACAGTTAAGTGGAATACTATTATAGGTTGCTAAGTTGAAAGGTGCACGAAAACTGGGCTCATATCTGTCCTTTTGACTTTGTCATACAGCACAGTGTATGGCACATCAGAGGTGTTCAAGAAATATTTATTGAAGGAATTAATGCAGTAAGCAAGGATTACTAGTAGTTTCTTAGCACTTTTTTTTTTTTAAGATTTTAATTTTAGTTATTTGACAGAGAGAGAGACAGCGAGAGAGGAAATACAAGCCAGGGAAGTGGGAGAGGGAGAAGCAGGTTTTTTCCGAGCAGGGAGCCCGATAGGGCGCTCGATCCTAGGACCCTGGGATCATGACCTGAGCCGAAGGCAGCTGCTTAAGGACTGAGCCACCCAGGCGCTCCTAGATTTCTTTTCTTTTCTTTTTTTTTAAGATTTTATTTATTTCTTTATTAGAAAAAGAGAGAGAGTGAGAGAGAGCATGAGAAGGGAGAAGGTCAGAGTGCGAAGCGGACTCCCCGTGAAGCTGGGAGCCCGATGTGGGACTCGATCTCCGGTCTCCGGTCTCCGGTCTCCGGGATCACGACCTGAGCCGGAGGCAGTTGCTCAACCAACTGAGCCACCCAGGCGCCCCGCTCCTAGATTTCTTAGCACCCCTATGGGAAACTACTGCACTTGTGATTCATTCCTTATCCTTCTAGCATACTCTGACATCTGGAAATTCAGGGAGAAAGAAAGTGACTGCAGAAAAAGGTTAGGAAGATACAGAGCTTAGTTACTAATCATTGAGAGATGGGAGGGTTTATAATTTTAGGGAGTCTTTCAAAAATTGGGTTTTTCAGAGTAGAGACTTTCCATTCCTGCCTCTGGCTGTCTTGTGAGTTACTATTTACCCTTAACTTTTCTAATCTTTTTATATATGGTTTACAAGGACTGCAGTTTTCCCTCTTGTGTTTCTTGTCAGCTTAGCAAAGTACAGTACTCTCTATTGTATTGATCTTACTGATCAGTAAGTGTTTGAAGAATAGTAGCTCAATTAACTTACAGAAAGATTCATTTGGTGAAGTAATTGTCAATGCAGGGCAGAAATTGATTCAGATTTGAGAACTGCTGTTGGAAATGGCAACTAGAATGTCCTCACTTAGTTTTTTAAGGTGGATATGTCAGGGAAAATATGAAAAGTTTATTGGGCTGTACATCCGAAATGAACACCTTGATTTGTCTTGGAAGTTATTGGCTGCCCCAGATATATTAAATATTCTTGCCCCTGAGTTTGTGGACTGTTGCAAGTTTATTCTTAGGTGGTAGCATCCATTGAAACCGCCTAACTGCCCTATGTTAGTCCGATTTTTTTTCTATTTATTCCTTTCTGCTCATCTTTTTAGATAAAAACCGAGTTTAGGTAAGGAAAGCCCTTTCAGGGGCGCTTGAGTGGCTCAGTCATTAGGTGCCTGCCTTCGGCTCGGGTCATGATTCCGGGGTCTTGGGATCTAGCCCCATGTTGGGCTCTCTGCTTAGTGGGAAGCTTGCTTCTTCCTCTTCCACTCCCCCTGCTTGTGTTCCCTTTCTCACTGTCTTTCTCTATCACTCCCTCTCTGTGTCAAATAAATAAATAAAATCTTAAAAAAAAAAGGAAAGTCCTTTCACTTTTTTAGATTTTAAAATCGCTTTCAATTTATACTGTGATTGTTTAAAGATCTCTTATATGATACAATGTGCTGTGTGACAAAGCCTTGGAATCTCCCTTAGGACTACTTGAAAGTGGCAGTAAACATGAAAGCAGCAGCTATTAATTGATTACATGTTCTGAAGAGGCATTTTGGTTAGGTGCTGAGGAATTCACAAATATAGGAAATCTACCTGTCTGGAGTCTGAAGAGCCTCAGCTGAAACTTGGCTCCATTACTTACTATGAGTTTGACCTTGAGCAAGTCATCTAATTTCTCTGAGCCTCACATTTTCTTAACAGTTTGATAGGACAGGTGACATTTAAGTGCTTTTCTTCCTTTCCTTTTACTTGAGCAACTGTTTTGAGAGTTTACTACATTCTAGGAACTATCCAAGGGATGGAGGATGAAAAACATACACCTTTCTCTCAAGTGTATAATCTAATAGGAGAGACAAAAAAGAGAACTACTAATACAATACTTGAAATGCTTGATAGAAGTCTATACCAGGTGCTACAGGAGCAGAATAGAGACACACCTAACCCGGCTTGAGGATAAGCATCCATCAGGGAGAGAAGCCTGAACTACATGAGAGCATTAGATAGAGAATGGGAGAGAGAGCATGGAAGAGAAGCATTAACTTACGCTACTAATGCCAGAAAACCAAGAACTGTACATAAATCTGTTTGGCTTGACCCAGGGACACTTATGGGGAAATGACAGGAGAGAGGTCAGGGCCTTGTGTTTTATGGTTAGGATTAGAGTTTTATCCTGAGGCAGAGGGGAACCTTTGAAATACTTTAAGCAAGGGAAGATTTATTTATTTATTTATTTGTCTATCTATCTATCTATCTATTTATTTTAAAGTTTTTATTTATTTGACACAAAGATAGAGCGTACAAGTAGGCAGAGCAGCAGGCAGAGGGAGAGGGAGAAGCAGGCTCTCCGCTGAGCAGGGAGCCCAATGTGGGGCTCGATCCCAGGACCCTGGGATCATGACCTGAGCCGAAGGCAGCTGCTTTAACCAACTGAGCAACCCAGGCGCCTGGGAAGACTTATTTTTAATAGGGTTTTTTCCAAATATTTATTTATTTATTTTTCAAATAATTTTCAAGTTGAAAACAACCCAATCTTCATTCTCGAGTTGTTCTTATGCCTATAATATAATCCACTAAGGTACTTCTATAGGGTGAGACCCTGAGTCTTTTGAGTGGGCTAAGGGAGGAGATACATCATGGGTAAGCTGCAAATGCACACTGAGGGGTTTGAATGGTGTTCAACTTAATGTGAACTGAGAGCAGTCCAGGGTCTGGGCTGATTTCCTGTGGTCCCCAGTTTGTGCCTGGCCGTGGAGACTGGGTTCTAGGACAAGGTTACCCATTTTGTGACTTGTGCTGGAGATAGGCAGGTAGTCTGGGATAGTGATGTATATATACTGCTTGGCATCATCTCTCATGCTGTAGATGGCATTTATGTCAAAGCTTCTGTTTTTAGGGCAAAAAAGTTTATTTTTAAAGGTTTTTTGATACATTTATTCTTTATTTAAATTTTTAAAGTGAATAATTGACATGCAATAAGTTGTACTTCTTTAATTACACAATTTGATAGCTCAACTTAGATATACACTTTAAAAGCTATCACCATAATAAAAATAATGACCATGTTTCTCACTCCCCAAAATTTCTTTGTGGTCTTTTGCAGCCCTTTTCTCCTATTGTTCTCCCCCTGCAACCACAGCTGATTAGGGGAACACTTTAGTTTATGCTCTCATTTTTAATTTTTATTTTTGAAATTTTTATTTATTTTTAAAGCTGTGGTCTTTTTAATTTTGTTTTTTTTTTAAACAATTTTTTTTTTAAATTTTTTTTTTTTAAAGATTTTATTTATTTATTTGACAGAGAGAAAGATATCACAAGTAGGCAGAGAGGCAGGCAGAGAGAGAGGGGGAGGCAGGCTCCCCGCCGAGCAGAGAGCCCGATGCGGGGCTCGATCCCAGGACCCTGAGATCATGACCCGAGCTGAAGGCAGAGGCTTTAACCCACTGAGCCACCCAGGCGCCCCAATTTTGTTTTTTTTTTAAAGTAAGCTCTATACCCAATGTGGATCTTGAAATCATGACCTGAGATCAGGAGTTGAATGCTCTACCAACTTAGCCAGCCAGGTGCCTCTCTTCTCTCACTTTTTAATTGAAATTTAAAAATTTTATTTTGAAAGTATAAAAAAGTTAAAAAAAAAAAAACTCATCATAGTAAACTCTCACATCCACTATTAGATTTTTGCTTAAATAGATCCCTGTAGCAGTTGTGGATGGATCAGTCAAAGGGCTGAGATTCAAGTCCTGAAGCCAGTGAGAAGCTACTCAAGTAATCCTGGAAGAAGTGAGGAAGGCCTGTAGTAAGAGGGGAAGTGTGGTTGAAGATGAAGGGATGATTTCAGCAGGTATTGAGGAAATCATCTGCAGGGCTTGGTGAAAGGTTAGATATTGAGGGTGAGGGAGAAGGATGTCTAACAGTGAGTCCCAGGTCTGCCTTGGATGACTGAGTTAATATAGCAGTGTCTTTCACTGAACATATCCAGCTGGAGAGGGTGGTGTTTTGTTGTTAATGTTTGTTTTTAAGTAGCTGGAGAGTTGGTGTTCAGGAGAGAGTAAGCAAGCTGAGATAAAGATTGTAGTTGAAATAAGATGTTGAGACTTCCCAGGCAAGAATATGGATAGCTAACATTTTTAGGGCACTTACCAGGGAGCCCTGCGTGGCTTGGTAGATTAAGTGCTGAACTCTTGATTTCAGCTCAGGGTTCTGAGCTTAAGCCCCACATAGGGCTTTGCACTCAGTGGGAAGTCTGCCTGAGATTCTCTCTCTCTCTCTCTCCTGCCCTAAAAAAGGAAAAAAATGGACATTTATAAGGCATTTACTATGTGGTAAGCACTCTTAAATGCTTTATATATATGAATTTACTTAATCTTGACAGTAGCCCTTTGAAAAGGTAGACACTATTGTTTTCTCCATTTTAGGATAAGAAATTTGAACCTCAGAGACGTAGTATTCCTAAAACATTCTCATTCGTTTTCCCTTAGGTTTTCCTCTTCTCTCCCTTCTCCGGCAGTGGGTTTAGGAAGCTAAAACACTGCAGTTGCTGAGTAGCTCTAGCAGAGGAACTGGACAGTTGAGCATTGGAGGGAAGTGGGACTTGTTTATGGTTTTATGAGCTGTCCTGGGCATTGATGATCATTTTTGCTTTACTTTGACAGTAGTAGAAATTGTAGAAAGCCACTCTGTACTTTCTAAAAAAAGATTTATTGGGGTGCCTGGATGGCTCAGTGGGTTGGAGCCTCTGCCTTCGGCTCAGGTCATGCTCTCGGGGTCCTGGGATTGAGCCCCACATCGGGCTCTCTGCTCAGCAGGGAGTCTGCTTCTCCCCCTCTCTCTGCCTGCCTCTCTGCCTACTTTTGCTCTCTCTCTCTGTCAAATAAATAAAATCTTAAAAAAAAGAGATTTATTTATTTAGAGAAAGAGAAAGAATGTGTATGGGGAATGGGAGCAGAGGAAGAGAGAAATTCAAACAGACTCCATGCTGAGCGCAGACCTGGATGCGGGGCTTGATCTCACGAACCTGAGATCACAACTTGAGCCAAAACCAAGAGTCGGATACTTAAGTGACTGGGCTACCCAGGTACTCCTCTGTACTTACATTTTTTAATTGTAGTAAAATACACATAAAATGTACCATTTTAATCATTTTTTAACTATATAGTTGAGTTGCATTAAATATATTCATTCACATTGTTGTGCTGTCATCACAACCATCAATCACAGAACTCTTTTTATCTTGCAAAACTGAAATTTTACCTACTAAATGATAAATTACCATGCCCCTCTGTACTTAGCCCAGGTAACCACCCTTCTTTCTGTCTCTATGATTTTGACTACTTTAGGTACTTCATATTAGTGGAATCATATGGTGTTTGTTCTTTTGTTACTGGTGTATTTTACTTAGTATAATGTCTTCAGGGTTCTTCTGTGTTGTAGCATGTGTCAGAATTTCCTTCCTTTTTAAGGCTGAATAATATTCCATTGTATGTATAGACCACATTTTGTTTACCCATTTGAGGAGAGACGCTTGGGTTTTTTCCATCTTTTGGCTATTGTGAAATAGTGCTGCCATGAACACGGGGGTACGTGTATATCTCTTCAAGTCCCTTTTTTCACTTCTTTTGGGTATGTATTCAAAAGTAGAATTATTGGATCTTATGGTAATTCTGTGTTTAATTTTTTGAGAATTTGCCATTTTATTTTCTGCAGTAGCTGCAGTGTTTACATTCCCACCAGGAAAGGATAAGGGCTCCACTTTCTCCACATCTTTGCTAATGCTTGTTATTTTATCTTCCTTCCTTCCTTCCATAGTGACCATCTTTTTTTTTTTTTTTTTTTTTTTGAGAGAGTGTGCAGAAGTGGGGTGTGGGAGGAGGAGCAGAGGAGGAGGGAGAGAGAGAATCTTGAGCAGGCTCCATGCCCAGTACAGAGCTTGATGACAGGGCTCGATCTCACAACCCTGAGATCATGACCTGAGCAAAAATTGAGAGTTGGACACTTAACCGACTGAGCCACCCAGGCGCCCCCTTAGTGGCAATCTTAATGGGTGTGAGGTGATGTCTCATCGTAGTTTTGATTTGCATTTCTCTAATGATTAGTGATGTAGAACATATTTTATATGCAAGCTGGCCATCTGTATGTCTTTGGACAAATGTCTGTGTGAGTCCTTTGCCCATTTTTTAATTGAGTTTTTTTTTTTATTGTTGAGTTGGAGTTTTTTTTTCTTAAATATTTTATTTATTTTTTTGTCAGAGAGAGGGAGAGCACAAGCAGGGTAGCAGCAGGCTCGCTGCTGAGCAATGAGGCTAATGTGGGACTTGATCCCAGGATCCTGGGATCATGACCTGAGCTGAAGGCAGATGCTTAACCAGCTGGGCCACCTAGGCATCCCAGGTTTTTCTTTTTAATATATTCTGGATTCAATCCCTTATCAGATGTATGATTTGCAAATACTTTCTCCCATTCCATGGGTTGTCTTTTTATAGTTTCATGGTTGTCCTGTTGATAATATTCTTTGAGGCACAAAATTTTTTAATTTTGATGAAGTCCAACTTAACTATTTTTTCTCTTGTTGCCTGGGCTTTGGTGTCATATTCAAGAAATCATTGCCAAATCTGTAATCACCTATGTTTTGTTTGAAGAGCTTCATAGTTTTAGGTCTTATGTTTAGGTCTTTGATCCATTTTGAGTTAATTTTTGTATGTGTTTAAGGTTTTACTGTAGTTTTTGTTATTTTGTGTTTGCCATGGGAATTACAATTAACATCTTGATTTATAACAATCTAGTTTAAATTAATATCAACTTGATTTCAGTAATATATAAAAACTTTGATTCCGTTTAGCTTCATTCCTTCCTGAGTCCCTCATGCCATTAGTGACATCAAATTATATATTTATACATCGTGTGCCCATCAGCATAGATTTACAATCATTCATTATGTAGTTGCCTTTTAAATTAAAAATAAAAATGGATATAAAAATAATTATAAACAAAAATACATTTATGCTATATTTTTTATTTATCTAAATAGTTACCTTTATCAGTAGACTTTATTTCTTCCTGTGGATTTGAGTTTACTGTCATGTCAGAAGTTTCGTTTCAGCCTAGTGTTTTCCCTTTAATATTTGCTACAGAGTAGGTCTGCTGTTGACAGATTTTCTTAGTTTTTTTTAATCTAGAAAATGTTAATTTTTCATCCCACTGCCTTCTGGCTTCCATGGTTTCTGAGGAGAAATCAGCTGTTAATGTTATCAAGGATCTCTCTCTCTCTCTCTTTTTTTTTTAAGATTTTATTTATTTATTTGACACAGAGAGAGAGAGAAATCACAAGTAGGCAGAGATGCAGGCAGAGAGAGAGGCGGAAGCAGATTCCCTGCTGAGCAGAGAGCCCGATGCGGGGTTAGATCCCAGGACCCTGAGACCATGACCTGAGCCAAAGGCAGTGGCTTTAACCCACTGAGCCACTCAGGCGCCCCTATCAAGGATCTCTTATATATGTTGAATAGCTTTCCTACTTTCAGGATTCTATGTTTTTGTCTTTCAACAGCTTGATTGTGATATGTCCATTTATAGATCTCTCTGAATTTATGCTACTTGAGTTAGTTGAGCTTCTTGGATTTCTAGATTGATGTTTTTCATCAAATTTGGAATTTTTTTTGCCAATATTTCTTCAAATGTTTTTTTCTGTCCCTGTATTTCTCTCTTGTCCTTCCATTATACATATGTTGGTACATTTGATGGTATTCCATAGCTCTCTGAGGCTCTGTGAAATTTTTTTCATTCTTTTTTCTTTTTGTTCCTTGGTCTGGATAATCTCAGTTGGCCTATTTTCATGGTCACTGATTTTCTCTTCAGATCTTCTCTTTAACCCCTTTAGTAAAATGTTCATTTTATTTATTCTTTTCAACACAAGAATTTCTATTTTTTATTTATTTGACAGAAAGAGAAAGAATGCACAAGCAGGGGAAAAGGCAGGCAGAGGGAGAGGGAGCAGGCTTCCTGCTGAGTGGAGAGCCTGACGTGGACCTTGATCCTAGGACCTGAGCTGAAGGCAGTTGCTTAACTGACTGAGCCATCCAGGTGCACCAAGAATTTCCATTTTTTAAAAAAAAATAATCTCTCTGTTGATATTCCCTATTTGGTGAGATAGCATTCTTATACTCTGCTATAGTTCCTTCGACATGGTTTCCCTTAGATTTTAAACATTTAAAATAACAGGTTCAAAGTCTTGTCTAGTTTGTCTAACAACTGAGCTTCCTGAGGGACAGTTTTTTTATTTTCTTTCTTCAGGGACAGTTTGTATCAATTTCCTCCCCTTCTGTTTCTTTACATGTTTCATACTTTTTTTTTGGTTAAAAACTGGATATTTAAAATAATACAGTGTGACAACATTGGAAATCAGATCTGTCCTTTCTCAGAGTTTATTATTTTTCTGTTTAGTGACCTTTCTGAGTTAATTCTGTAAAGTCTGTATTCTTTGTTGTGGGGTCTCTGCTTAGTTAGCTTAGTGAGTCAGATAATGATTGGAGACTTCCTTAAATACTTAGAACCAATATGTCTCCTGGTTTTTGCTGAGGTCTGTGTACATGTTGGGGCACACCATCAACATTCTGCCAGTCTAACATCTCTGTCTTAAACTTCACTTTCTGCTTGTGCAGAGCCTCAAGGTCAACCAGAGTTCTCAGGTCTTACCTGTTCATGTACACAACTCTGGCATATGCATGGCCTTCAGATTCTCAGGAATATATCAGACATTTTCAAAGCCCTTATGAGCTCATTCTCTAGCTTTTCCTCTTAAGCTTTTTTATTAGCCTGTTGTTTTCCCCAGGTAGTATCCACTGCCTCAGGCAGCCATGAAGTTAAGCAGTTGCCTTTATTTGTTTTCAACCAATACTCCTGGGGAAACGTTTTCCTATTGGAAGAGTTCCAGGACAGCCTTGCAAATGAAGTCTTCCCAAGAACTACTAACAGATCAAATAATGCTAGTGCTTTGCAAATAAGGCTTTAAGGAGCATTAACCCCATTCAGAAGTCAACTTTTTTCTAGAGAAGACTAGTTCTTTTTAGTGAATATTGCTACTTAGAAACCAAACCTGGATGCTCGATGTAGTTTCCCTCCAGAACCTATAAGGACAGGAATAAGAAGTATATGTAAATGCATACATATACATAAATACACAGCTGTTTCTATATTTATCTATACATAATAAAAACCCATACCAATTACTCTAAATCCATCCTAGTACCACAGGCCTATTGTACCATTCTGCCTTTTCATATTTGTTAACTCCTTTCTCTAACAGATACCCTTAATATTTGTAATAATTAATATATATGCCTATTTGCTCAATCTTAATATATTTACTGATTTGCTCAAATCTTTCCTGGATTTAATCAGTCTTTTAAAGCTGAGTGGACATCCCCAACAAAGTGGGAGGAGGCAGAGTATTCAGTACATATGAACATTCTCTTCTCCTCTTGTCTGAGTAAATATCCTTCTGTAGCATGCCACTTTGTAACTTGTAGGACAGTTTGCTAAGGTAGTGTTTATCTTTCAGATTATGGCATTGAATTAGTATCCATGGTATTCAGAGTACAGGAGCCAGTGGACATTTGTGGAGTAGATTTGTTGGTGACTGTAGTGGATCTTCATTATTCACAGATTCTGTATTTTTGAATTCATTACACTTGCTAAAATTTATTTGTAATCACAAAATCAATACTCATGGTACTTTTACGGTCATTTATGGATATGTGCAGAGGAGTTAAAAATTTGAGCTGCAAACATGCAAGTTCCTAGCTGAGATAGATACCCTAACTTCTTGGGAAGCCTGGGTGGCTCAGTGGGTTAAAGCCTCTGCCTTCAGCTCAGGTCATGATCTCAGGGTCCTGGGATGGAGCCCAGCATCAGGCTCTCTGCTCACCAGGGAGCCTGCTTCCCCCCCTCTCTCTGCCTACCTCTCTGCTTGCTTGTGATCTCTCTGTCTGTCAAATAAATAAATAAAATCTTAAAAAAAAAATACCCTAACTTCTTATTTTAGCTCTTATGCTGTAAACAAGTACCCTTTTCACAATCTATTTAATGCCATGTTTTTTTTGCATTTTTGTGCTTTGTTGGTGATTTCCCTATTTCATATGGCCACCAAATGTTAGTGCCATCTAGTGCTATCTGGTGTTGCTAAGTGCAAAAAGGCTGTGATGTTCCTTACAGAGAAAATTTATATGTTAGATAAGTTTTGTTCAGGAGTGAGTTACAGTGCTATTGGCCATGAGTTCAATGTTAATGAATAACTATATATATACATATATATATGTATATATATATATATATATACATATATATATGATGTCTTTAAGCAGAAACACACAAGGTTGGTTGGTTGTTGCGTTACAACAACACATATGTTGATTGGTTGATGAAAATGGGACCAGAGGCTTGTAGGAACCTAAGCCTATATTTACCCTAAGAGTGATGGTTTAGTATTTACTAAGTCAGTGTTTGTGTGCACTTTATAAAACAAAACTATGGGGAATAGGAGAATGGATGCCCTGTAAAGCCTTTTCTAGCTCATGCGTAAGCTGAGGAAAATACTATGTATCTTAAATACCACAGGCAGCAAGAGGCTGTTCAGTGGACTGATTAAAGTATAATTGAAAAATTGGTCTCTCTGAGTTTTTTGAAATACAAATGTAAAATCACCTGCAATTTTCTATACATGCAGGAAATAAAAACGTGAAACCTGTCTAAAATTTTGGTTTTGAAGTGTTGATAAGGCAAAAAGACAATAAAACCAGTTTCCATTTAGTTATGGTGTATATATTATCCTAAGTTAAAACAGTAATTTTAACCATTGGAAATGATTATAAATGTTTTTCTAAACTTGGGAGTTGAGGTTTGCTAATTGTTATAGGCCTGATATGTCAGTATCTGTAAGGGGGAGAGGAGTACTTCCCACAGATTTATATTTATAAAGGAAGTACTGGGAGAGTTGCGGAGGAAAATGAACCAAATAAGAGTCGGTAGAACCAGTACCTGGAGTCTGGGGAGACTTCTTGAAGCTAATGAGCTCATGGTTTGGGTAAGAGGGAAGATGAGAGTCCCAGAGGAACTGACCAGAAGGGGATTAGCTTGTGTGTGGAGGAGCAGTAATTCCCAAACTAGGGAATCTGAGTGAACTGCTGAATGGAGAATACAAGGCAGGGTATGTAAGTATAAAGTTGAGGGGTCTAGTTGGTAAATATCAGGTGTTTAAGTTTGACTGAAAGAGCACTTGGAGGCACTGCAAGCTTTTGAGAAAGGGAATACCAGGTTCAGAACAATATTTTAAGAAAATGGTTCTTGCTGCTATGATAGTTTGCTGTGAAAGGAGAAGCTTATGTACATAATTCAGTAACAATTGTTAAAATGATGCTTTTGTGTATGTTTTAGGGTTCTTGAGGTGCTTTTACAAATGATCCTTGGAACACTCCTGTGGGGTAGATTTTATTATTCCCACTTTACATTAGGGAAAATGGAGGTCCAGAATATTGAGTAACTAGTTCAGGGTCACACAGCTATTTAATAACCATCTTGGAATTCAAATAACCTTTCTGCTTCACCTCAGTTTCAATTAAAGGTTTGGACAAGAATTGTTGTTGTAGGATTGGAGAAGGAAAGAACAGCGCTGATTGTTTCTTTCTTCTAATAAGAACTGATTTAAGGTATTGGCATAAAACCAAGTAGAACCAAAATTACAGAGAAAAATTTTGTTGATGGGAAAAAATATGATGAAATTCTTCAGAAAATCTTTCAAAAGTTTGTATTGTTCCTACTTGTAGCTTCCCTTTACTTTTCTTCCCCTGCTTTGGGCTTGAATCTGCAGAAGTTTATCCCATATTTACATTTTTAGGGAAGAAACATCTAACATTGAATGATTCTGGCAAATGATTCCGTGTTAGTAAACAAAAAACCAGTAACTGTCTCTTATTTGAATATTATACCAACAGATCAAATCTCAGCTGAAATAAAATATTTTGAAGCTTTACTTTTCATTTAAAACATAAGGTGTTGTGAGTGGTCTATTAAAAATAGTTACACAGTTTTAAAACTGTGAGACACTTTAGAGAACATCTCTAGGTTTAAAATTCCTATACCTTTCTTCACATTACCTTTACCCCTTCCTGCCTACTCATGAGGAAATGGAGATTCAGATTCAACTTAGTATTTATTTGGACATGCTGCAAGGGACATTTGTTGGTTTTTCTTAAATCCTGAGAAGTAGGGATTTTTTTTCTTTATTTTATAGAGGAGGCAAGAGCAGCTTGTAGCTTAACAGTGGAGCCAAGAGTCAAATCAATGCTTTTTGAGTCCAAGTACATGGCTCTTTCCACAGTACTATACTGTATTTTCATTGTTTCAAGACTAGATTAGAGTGTGTTAGGGGAGACTTTGGAAATATTCCCTTTACCCTTTCATCCCATAAATGAGCGTGGATTCTGGAGTTAGGCTGCCTGGGTTCAAATCTTAACCCTGTCATTATATTAACTATTTATCTTTTAGAGAGAGAGTGTGTGCACATGTGTGTGCACATGAGTGGGGGTTGGGGGCCGAGGGAGAGGGAGAGAATCTTAAGCAGGATCCATGCTCAGCATGGAGCCTGGAGTGGGGCTCGATCTCATGACCCTGAGATCATGACCTGAGCTGAAGGCAGATAGTGATCCCACACTGCTTACTATAAAGGGATTCTGTGGTCAGACAGGTCAGTGTTTATGAAAAGGCATTGTAAACTTTTATTTCAACGATAATCTAATTGTGAAATGCCTGAAGTAGCTTATTTTGTTACTTTCCTGAGAGGGAACCCACATACTCCTGCTTGAATCAGCCATTACTAGAGTTGTTTTGGTTTATGGATCAGGAATAGGCAGGGGTACATCTTATCCTTAGAGAGACGGTCATGGGGAGTTCTGGTCTTATTCTATTTTGGAAGTTCTCTTTTCTTTTTTTTTTTAAGATTTTTATTTATTTATTAGAGAGAGAGAGCGCCTGAACAGAGAGACGGACAGAGGGAGAGGGAGAAGCAGACTCCCTGCTGAGCAGGGAGCCTGGCACGGGGCTCCATCCCAGGACCCTGAGATCATGACCTGAGCCTAAGGCGGATTCTTAACTGAATGAGCCACCCAGGCACCCCAGAAGTTCTCTTTTCACGTACCCTGTTCTGGGAGGATTTCTAAACTTCTATACATGGAGTGGGATATAATTCTTGACAGACATTTTTTTTTTCTCTAGAGGAACCGGATTAACATTTCCCACTGGGTTCCAGTATGCAGCCGATTGGTCCCTGTGTCTTGTACACAGGGACAGTGGGGCAGGGCTCTGTCTGGTACTTTCCAGGTAAGGTTTGTTGTTTCTTTGCTTGGTATGAAAACCTTAGTGTTTATTTGCAAATGTCATATATTTATAGATTAGCCAAACAAATTGTGTGATGGAAAAACCTCATGAGACCACTTCTGGGTCTCTGTGGTGCCAGCTCAGGACTGATTCCTACAGTATGGTGTCTAGGGCGTTGTTTCTAAATACCCCAGCAGTGGAACTTAGCCTAGGATACCATGCTACAGTCTGATGATTTTTACTGTTGGGAATGTTTCCAGATATTCATCTCAGAATTAACTTCAGTTTTCTTTTTGTAGCCACATTGTGCCACTTTTATTTGGGGTAAGAAATGTTTCTTCCTTTCTTTTCTTTTCTTTTTTTGAACACAAAATCCAAGGAACAATTATTTGAGGCCTTAGTTTAAGCATTGACCACATGATTCATTACCTTGGACCCTCCTTGAGAGTTTTTTTCACCTGATTTTTGTTAATTATACAAATAATTTAGTAATAAAGGAAATAAAAATCATCCATGACCTCAAACGTGAAAACATCTGCTGGTTTTTTTCCAGTCCTTATGTGTGTGTGTGTATACTAATTTTTTCCTTAGATACCTTAACAAATATCCACAGAATTTTATTTTCTGGTGCCTTTTCACTTATTAGAGCAGACATTATTCATGTTAGGTAGATTGCATAATTAAATTTTTTAATGGCTATGTGTTAGTCTATTTACTTAGCCCTTGTTTGATATTAAAATTATTTCCAATTTTCTTGCCATTAGGCTTTAATATAGTTACCATTTTCTTGATAGATAGTTTTTAAAATTTTCAATTATTTATTAAAGGTAAATTACTAGGAGGGTATACCCTGGGTCGATGAGTATGAACAGTTTCTCTCTCCATAAGGTTGTTTTAGTTTATGGTGCCATCAACAATGTATATAGAGCTAGTCTTTCATTATTACTGCCTCTGTATTGGGTGTTTTAAAAAAATTTAAACTAACCAGGTAGAAAATATTACCTTGTTTTGCTTTGTATTTCTTTGTTTATCTGTCAGGGCTAAACATTTTTCTATGTTTATGAGTTGTATTCTAGTTTGTAAAAATCATATGCTTGTATCATTTCTCCATTTATCTATGGGAATTTCTTTTTCTTTTTCTTTTTTTAAAAGTTTTTATTTATTTATTTTGACAGAGAGAGAGATCACAAGTAGGCAGAGAGGCAAACGGGGAGAGAGGGAGAAGCAGGCTCCCCGCTGAGCAGAGAGCCCGATGGGGGGTCAATCCCAGGACCCCAGATCATGACCTGAGCCAAAGGCAAAGGCTTTAACCCACTGAGCCACACAGGCGCCCATGGAAATTTATTTTTCTTACCAATTTATATGAATTCCTTCTGTAGCCACTAACTTTTTTCATATTTGATATAAATAAAATATTTTTGATAGAAAATTGTGTTATATAACTTATTTACGTAAATATACTAAAACGATTTAAAATAGTGTAATTCCCTCTAACTAGTGTGTAAGCCTTTCCCTTCTGAGGACGTGTTTTGTTTGTGCCTGTACTTCCTGGGCTTCTCACTCACCCTGGCATGGAGTCGGCGCTAAATATATGTTGAATGAATAAAGAATATGTCTGTACAGAGGAAACATTCTATTTTATGTAGTCATCCAGCTATTTTCAGAGTTGGGATATGTTCTGTTACTTTCTGTGCATTGGAAAATTTTAATAAAATTTATTGTAGAGTTCAAAGTCATTTGTTTTTGTGTGTACATAGTGGTGGAAGGGGGAACTCATCATGTGAATCTCAGACTTGTGTCTCATTCTTTGAATCAATAAACATTTCTTGAGTACCTAATATATACCAGATACTGTATTAGGTTCTGAGACAGCATTATAGCAAATCATCCATGAAATAACTTAGGATGGTTTATCTCATGCTGACAATGTATAATTTTAACCAATATAAATAAACTGGACATTTTGTTGTGCCTCACTGGCACATTTTCTCACTTTGAGGACCCCTGATGGGAAAACTCTGGTTTTCCTCAGGTACATATATGACAGGGAGACAGATTTAGCTCAGAATGGAGAAGAACTTTTGTTAATTAGAATTTTGGGGTCATGGAATGTGTAGGCTGCATTTTGACATAGTAAATTTCCTGTTACTGGAAATATTCAGGCAATGGTTGGAAGATTGTATGTTAAGGGCATGACATAAAAGAATTCTTCATTGGTTGAGTGATGGTATCAGATGATCTCTAAGGTAATGTACAATGCTATAATCCTATTATTATTTTCAAAAAGATAGGGACATTATATTCTTATCTCTGTCTTTCCTAAATAACATTTTGAAGTTCTGTCATGCTTTGATGAGTCTACTTTAAAAACATTTTTTTAGGGGGGCTTGGGTAGCTCATTAGGTTAAGAGTCTGCCTTCGGTGCAGGTTATGATCCTGGGGTCCTGGGATCGAGCCCTGCGTTGGGCTCCCTGCTCCTTTGTCTCCCTCTGCCTCTGCCCCACACTTGTGTTCTCATTCACTCTGCTCTCTCTCTCTCCAATAAACAAACAAACAAATGAATAAGTCTTTAAAAAACAATTTTTTAAAAAAATTTTGAAATAAGTTACAGAAAAGTTGTAAAAATAGTAGGGTTCCCATATACCCTTCACCTAGCTTTCGCTAATGTTAATATCTTCTATAACCATCGTGCAGTTATTGAAACTAGGAAATTGACATTGATATTATACTATTAACTAATCTATGTAATTTAGTCCAATTTTACCAGTCTTTTTTCCATTAATGTCCTTTTTTTGGTTCTTCAATTTGAGTTTGTTTAGTATTTTCTTACAATTAGGTTATGCATTTTTGGCAAAAGTGATATTCCCTTCTCAGTGCATGATTACAGGGGATATATGATACCAATATGTCTTGTTACTGTTGATGTTAACTTTGATCACTCGATTATTAAATTGGTGTTCGTCAGGTTTCCCTATCATGAAGTTACTATTTTCCCCTTTATAATTAATAAGTACCTTGTGAGAAGATACTTAGAGACTATGCAGATAAAACTTAGATAAAAATTCTGCTCACTACTTTTAACATCCATCACTGGTTCTTTTTTTAAGATACAAAATATCAATTAATTATTTTAAAAGTTGTGTTTAAAAAAATATAACATTAAATTTATTATGTTAACCGTTTTTAAGTATATAGTTCAGTAGTGTAAAGTATATTCACATTGTTGTATGATGGATCTCTAGAACTTTTTCATCTTAAACTGAAATTCTGTACGCATTAAACACTAATTCATCCCACCCCACCCTTGGCAACCACATTTGTACTTTCTGTTTCTATGATTTAGACTATTTTGGATACTACATATAAGTGGAAGCATATAGCATTTGTTCTTTTGTGACTTATGTTGCTTAGCATAATGTTCTTAAGGTTCAGCCATGTTGTAGCATGTGACAAGATTTCACTTTTTTAAGGTTGCATAATTTTCAGTTATATGTATATACCACATTTGCTTTATCCATTTTGATGGGACATTTGGGTTGCTTCCACATCTTGGCTATTGTGAATAATGCTGCAGTGATTTGTGCAAATATCTCTTCAAGGTCCTGCTTTGAATTCTTTTGGATGTGTATAGACCCAGAAGTGAGATTACTGCATTATGTGGTAATTCTATTGTTGGTTCTTGACTGCAATAATTACTGTGGTGTTTGTATAATGGTGATTTTCTATTTCCATCATGACTACTATATTTATTGCTTGGAATTCTGTAAGGAAGAGCTGTTTCTTCTCCATTTATTTATTCAATTATTTATATCAGTATGAGCTCATGGATGTTTATTTCCCTCTATGAGTTGTAATTCATCTTGCTTATTATTAATTTTGTTGATCAAATTGTCCCAGGTTTGGCTCTTAGGAACTCCTTCAAGTTCTTTTCTACTTGCTTTCATCATTTTTGAAAATTCTTTATTTCCTAGCACCACAAGATGTTTCAAGTTCATATTGTATTTTCTTTGCTTTAGCCCTAGATTCACCAACTTCTCTAAGGAGCCCTGGTTCCTTTAACTGGAGAATGGTATTTGGAATGTTTAGAAACTAAGAGATTTATGCTCAATGTGCAGAGCATATGTCATTGACCTCTGCTTGGGTTTTTGAAAGCAGTTTGATATAGGGGAAAGAAGATACCTCGAATGTATGTTTAATCCCGTAATGAACTATTCTTCTTTGGGCCTTAGTGTCCTCATTTCTTTCTTTTATTTTTTAGTGTCCTCATTTCTAAAATGGGAGAAAATCGTATCAACTTTGCAAAGTCGTGAGATAATTTGAGTAGAATATCAAGTGTATAGGTGCGAGGCATATAGGAGATCTTCAGTAAATTGTAATTGCTGTTTTTGTTGCTATAGGTATGTTCATGCTACTTGGGTAAATTTTGTCCTCATTGTATAAATTGAAACTTAAAAAAAAAGTTGTCCTAAGCTACCTCAAGTTGCAAGCTTTCCCTGGGTCTTAGTCTCATCATCTGTGAAATGAAAAGGTTGGACTTAGATCTCTGAGATTTCTTCCAGCTCAAGTGTTGTTATTCTGAGTTACTCCTTAGTTCTTCAGTTGCTTTTTCTCCAAGCTAAACAACCTCAATTCATTTTAACCTTTCCACTAGGACCTTTTATTCATCTCTTTGATCATTCTTGTGGTTCTTTTCTGGACCTTCTCCAGATTGTCCTTCTATTTTAAAAAAAAAAAACCACAAAAAAACCCAACAACAAAAAACATTGAAAAAAAATCCACCGAAGTTTTATTGTGCTGACTCCATGCCCAGAGTGATATTGAGCAATGGAACAGTATAAGATGGACTGTTCCCTGGTAGAGCTTATAGTTTTGCTAAAGGGACCAGTTACGTACGCCATGGTAGTCCAGAATTGCTGGAGTCCTACCTTCCTTCCTTTCCTTCCTTTTTTTTTTCCCCTTTCTCTTCCCTTCCCTAGCCTGCCCCTCGCTTCCTTCTTCCCTCTTTCTTTCAGATCAGGAAGGTCTCTTTACTTTCAGAACCTTCCTGAAAGAAAAAAAAAAAAAGGGTCAAATCTTACATTTATTTTAATGAGGGACTGCCTGCATAAGAGTTTATCATTGGAGTTGTCTGGAATAGGTTGTTTCTTATGTAGTGAGTCTTTTGTTCTCCATAAGAATATGAGCTGCTTGAGGATAGAGATTGTTCGTGTCTTAAAACCTCACACAAAGACTGGCATGTTGTGGACATTTAATAAAGATTGGGTGAATGAAGAATATATACATGGCGCAGATAAGGACAAGAAGGAAATAATAAGAAATAACCATGTAAATGGTTGGGTTTGTTCATTCAACTAATATTTGAGTATTTACTATATCCAACATACTGTATTTGATTCTGGTATTATGCCTAGTTTCTACCCTCATGGATCTCTTTGGTAGTAGTGATAGAAAATAAGCAAGTTTCAGAAATAATATACTTGTACATTATAATGAGTACTGTCAATAAAGTGAATAGGCTACTGCTATAATAGAGAATAATGGGATAATAAGAAACTATTTTATTTATTTATTTGACACAGAGAGATCACAAGTGGGCAGAGAGACAGGCAGAGAGAGAGGGGGAAGCAGGCTCCCCACCAAGCAGAGAGCCTGATGTGGGGCTTGATCCCAGGACCCTGAGATAATGACCTGAGCCGAAGGCAGAGGCTTTAACCCTCTGAGCCACCCAGGCGCCCCAATAAGAAACTATTTTAGATAAAATGGTCAGAGAAGTCATCTTTGAAAAAGTGACGTTTGAGTGTTTCAGGGTATTTTTTTTTTCTTTAATAAGTTGTTTATCAGTATCTTTTCAGATTAAAGAAGGGAAAAATCGATGTCTTTAAAGCTCAAGGAATCTTTTTTGGGGGGCAAGAACCACAAATAGTAAATGTGTGTGTTTATAGATATGTGTAGGTATGTGGAAACTGTTATTCTTGGTACTAGATACTTAGGTACTTCAGTAGTTCAAGTAGTGTTGAATGCTACCTCATGAATAATGGTAGGACAGAAATAGAGCAGTTGGTGAGACAGTCACACAGGAATCCATTGGTTACTCCTGGAACTATGGGAGAAGAGAAGGATCATGTAATCTAGGAAAGGTTTTGCCCCAAAGCATAGCTAGTTGAAATTGTTGTCGGTTGTGTTTTGAACCTGTTTGAGTGCTTTGTGTTCTAGATAAACCATTATATTGATCTATGTAATGTAGTGGGAGGTGTTCTGTGATTAATCTGTTTGCTGAAGCCTGCTTGATACCTAGGAATTAAAGCATAAGTGCCCTTGGGACTTGGGACTGACCAGGAAAATCCTAACTAATTTTTTAATATCCTTATTTGGAAAGAAAAGTAAATAATAACTCTCAATTTGAAATTCTGTTGTTTTCTCATTAGGATTAAAGAAAAAAATACTTCATTTCATGTTTTCCCTCTCTTCTTGGAATAAACCAGAATTGAAGGGGTAACCCTCCTTCTGCTCCCTCACCCTTTTTGGGGTAAAGGTAATAGAACATTACTGAGAATTTGGAAACTGTTCCTAAATTCATCCATAGTTCTACTAACTTAACAAAATAACTCTTTAATTTCTGTATGTTTCTTTCTAGAGGTGCCCATATACACTCATGTGTTTACCATAATTTTATAGATATAAATGTTTTCATGTTGTTAGCAGTAATGAGCTTTAACGTAAACTCTGGACTTTGAGTGATAATGATGTGTCAAGGTGGGTTCATCTCTTGTAAGAAATGTCCTTTTCTGCTGGGGGATGCTGATAGCAGAGGATGTGAGTATATGAAGAAGGGGTTTATGGGAGTTTTCTGTACTTCCTGCTCAGTGTTGCTGTGAATGGAAAAACCTGATTTTCCATTGGGTGACATTACTGTAATTTAATTAACCATCTTATTGGACTCCCCCCACCCCAAGTTTTCACTCTTGTGAATAATGATACACTGAAGCTCTCTTAACATGAAGTTTTTTTCCCTTGGGAATTTATTTTCAAAACTGTGGTTTACTGGCCTGTATTTTATTTCCAACCTAATAGTGTTAATGGTATTTTTTTTTAAAGATTTTATTCATTTATTTGACAGAGAGAGAGAGATCACAAGTAGGCAGAGAGGCAGGCAGAGAGAAAGGGGGAAGTAGGCTCCCTGCTGAGCAGAGAGCCAGATGCGGGGCTCGATCCCAGGACCCTGAGATCATGACCTGAGCCGAAGTTAGAGGCTTAACCCTCTGAGCCACCCAGGTGCCTCGTTAATGGTGAGTATTAAAGAAGGCAATATATGTTAAGGCACTTAGCATAGTACCTGACATATGATAATTGTAAATAATGGCTATGTTATTGCTCAAGTGCATTTAAGTGCAACGAGAACATGAAAGGAAGGTAATTCTGATCTGATCATTGAACAACAGTGATGTTGGTGATGATGGTGATGATGGAAGCTTCTATTTACTATTTTGTGAAAGGTACTTTACATGTGTTATCTTCTTCAGTCCTCTCTACAACTGAGGTTCAGTAAGTTGCTCATGGCCACCCAGCTTATATGTGGCAGGAGCAGGCTTTAAACTTAAAACTGACTGTTAAGAGTCTTTTTTCTTTTTTCCCCCCATCCACCACACTGCTGCCAATGTTTAGGTAGGTCTTTATTGCAACTCTAGTTCCTAGAGTTGACTCAGATTTATTTAGTTTTCTAGGTTTCCAGGGCCAAAACTTTTTATTTATTCAGGTACCCAACAGATGTTTATTGAGTACCTACTGCATACAGGACACAATTTTAGGTGCCCATCTTGGATTCTTTTGGTGATCAGATCACCAGGAATTAGGTTGGAAAGATTCTATGGTCTTTACTTTGAAGCAGCTCTACTCAGAGCAACTGTCCAAGTGAATGCCCTCTGTTGCTTACATCTGTTTTTTTTTTTTATCCCCCAGGGGCCTCAGATGAGCCAGTCTCTAGAATGTGGTAGATCAGAACGGATTCCTGGGATAGATGTTCAATGGAGTAGGAAGTATCACACCACAAATAAGGTAAGAATTATTAGTGTTTTCTATATTTATAGACTGCTTTCACACAGGTATTCTTATTTGAACCTCAGCAAAATTATTATTTTGGATGAGGCAAGGAATTTTATTAAATGCAGAAGGTGAGGCTCATAGAAATGAAGTGACTTGCCCAAGGTCACAAGGATAAATGACAAACAACTGAATATTTGAACCTAAGACTTCTGATCCTGTGTCCTGTATTTCTTCTGTTGTACTGTCTTGCTTGGAAAACATTTTAGAGAAAAAAGTTGTTACGGATTTTTTATGTTAAAAGTAATGTAAAGATTTTTATATGTTAAAACATACGTTATATGCTTAAAGTAGTATTTAACTTTTGGAGACTTTCTTATTGATTATATAGCCTGCCTTCAAATTGGCGAGGCTTAGCATTAGAATAGGTTTTTCTTGGAGTTTATTTGCAAAATATAAGACTCATATCTTCTATAGTCCTTAATAAAATGTGGTATACTAAAAAATAAGAGTTTAGGAACATTTATTCAGTGCTTGCTTTGGTTGGTTATGATTTTGAATGACTTTTGACTGCTTTCAGACAGTAGTTTTCTTTCCTTTTCCTGTTATGTTAAAAACGTAAAGCATTCTGCTTCTCAGAATTCTTCTTTGGGAGGTGAGGGTCAAGATTTCCTTTTAAAAGTACTCTTTTCCATAGAACTTTTATTCTCATAGCCCAGATCTGTCATTTCCTAGACATGGCTTCATAGGCATATAGTCAGTGAGGTGGCTCTGAAATTTGAAGGACATCTATTAGAGTTCCAGATGTATTTGCGCTGAGTGATAAGATGCCCAGAAATATAAGAATTAAAAATTCTAGGTGAAAACAAAAATCTAAGCAATAAAAAATACCCTTGTATCTAGTAAACAAAAGCATTCTTTTTTTTTTTTAATTATTTTGTGGGGCGCCTGGGTGGCGCAGTCCTTTGTGTCTGACTCTTGATTTTGGCTCAAGTCGTGATCCTCAAGGTGGTGAGATCGAGCCCCACATCAGGCTCCTCGCTCAGCAAGGAGTCTGCTTAAGACTTTCCCTCTGGGGCACTTGAGTGACTCTGTTGGTTAAGCATCTTTCTTCAGCCCAGGTCATGATTCCAGAGTTCTGGGATCGAGCCCCACATGGGGCTCCCTGCTCAGTGGGGAGTCTGCTTCTCCCTCTCCCTCTGCCTTGCCCCTCCCCTTGCTCATGCTCTCTCTCTCAAAAGCAAAACAAAATAAAAAAACCAAAACAACAGAAAACACTTCTCTTCCTCTGCCCCCTGAAATAAATAAATAAATCTTAAAAAATTTTTTTGGCAACTAATTTTGTCCCCTTCTTTTTGATGAAATAGCTTTCTACTACCAAGGATTCCCCACAGCCCGTTGAGGAGAAGGTTGGTGCCTTCACGAAGATAATAGAAGCCATGGGATTTACAGGACCTTTGAAATACAGTAAATGGGTAAATTCTTTTTAAATTCTTTTCATTTTGTTTTTGGGCTTTGTGCCTTCTGCTCCTCATAGATTTTTTTTAAAGCTTCTGCTTTGCTTTTGTGAAATTCATACATTATTTTGAGAGCTTCAGAATGTGTTGACCCACCGCCAACCCCCATTCCGAGTCAGATGTATGTAATGTGCGGGTCTAGAATACTCTGTTTCCTTAACCTGATTCCTTAGAAGTATTTCAATACAAGGTAAGCCAATAAACCTGGGCTTTCCAGCTCTTGCTATGTGATATGCCATACAAACGAGTTCTAAGGAAGTGGATGGGCCAAATGTTTTGATGGGTAGCATTCTTAAGGAAATATTACTCTCTGATGAATCATACTCATAAGTGATTTTTTTACTAGGTCATTGTAGTAACTTTTGTTAAAATTTTACTAATCATTTTTAAATTAATCAATTTTGCAATTTATTACAATTCTTATTATGGAGGGATATTTGCTAGCTATGTCATTCCTAGTCAAGTCTTGGCCTAGCACATCATTTACTTTATAGTAGTTGCTATAAATGAATGAATGTCTTCACTGCATCAGGTGCATATTGCCCCTGGGTTTTTATAACAGTGCTTCTAACCAGTTAAAGTAATAAAATGTTAGCCCAGTATATCTAATGGTGCTAGCATTTCTCTCTAACTTTATAGCAGAAGTGCCTTTTAATGTTTTTCAAGGTTACTAGGATGTTGGATAAGCCTAATCAGTCATAAGTTATATGTTCATCAAAACAAGTCAACACAAAGCAGTAGGGAGGACTTTTCTAGAAAATGTAGCTTTGCTGCAAATGATCAAATAATGCCAGTTATACCATTTTAACAGGATGGATTAAAATTAGAATTTCAGTTTTATTACAGACTTTACTTATAGTTTCTCTTTGCAATATCTGGTTCTCTTCCTAACAATTCTCACTGCCGCAAGTATAGGCTTCTCTTTATAATCTCTCTTTGACATAAATTCTGAAAAGCTAATGGTGATTCCACAGACATTTTTTTTAAGGGGCTTTGGAAAGTATAGAAGATAACACATATAGTAGGTAATGATGTTCTTGAGACCCTAACATTATGGAGTGCCTTCTTAATCATCAGCAAAATATTAGTTATATTCATTAAAGTCATCTTTTTTACATCTTAATCTTTTGGCGAATGATAATCATTGGTATATTTGGTAATCTTTTTAACAAGAATCTTTTTTCTTATGAGAAAAAGGTTTGTGATTATGGCATTTGGATTCAAAAACTTAAAATGTGTGTTTTGTTTGAAAATTAGAAATTAAAAGGAAAGTGAGAACAGAAAGAAAAAAAGGGAAAAATTTACTGTTTTATTCATTTCTTGATGGTTGAGTTCCACTTTGTTGCTACCAGTGCTTTGTCTAGTCAGTTTTTTTATGATTCCAGAGGGAAAGTTGGCGACCATTTGGAGGATTACTAAATCATTGGGAAAATTTCTTCACTGTTGTAGTTTAAGTTAGCCTTTGATTTTTCTTGGTTCCTTTGTGACCTCAACTAAGTACTTAATATTTGCTTTTTATTTTATTTTATTTTAAGATTTTATTTATTTATTTGACAGAGAGAGAGAGATCACAAGTGGGCAGAGAGGCAGGCAGAGAGAGAGAGAAGGGGAAGCAGGCTCCCTGCTGAGCAGAAAGCCTGATGATGTGGGGCTCGATCCCAGAATCCTGAGATCATGACCTGAGCTAAAGGCAGAGGTTTTAACCCACTGAGCCACCCAGGCGCCCCAATATTTGCATTTTAAAAGACTTTGTGATGTGGCAGTGTCTACTTTCTGTAACCTTCATTTTTTAATTTGTGACATCAAAACATCAAAGTATGACATTCCAGTCTAATTTCGGTGGGAAAACATAGGCATAACTTTCCATTTTGAAAGATTGCAAGCCCTGGGTGCTTGGGTGGCTCAGTTGGTTAAGTGTCTGCCTTTGGCTTGGGTCATGATCCTGGGGTCCTGGGATTGAGTCCCGCATTCTGTCTGCTCAGTGGAGAGTCTGCTTCTCTCCCTGTGCTGCTTGCTCTCTCTTACTCTCTCTCTCTTAAATAAATAGAAAGAAGGAAAGAAGGAAGGAAGGAAGGAAGGAAGAGGGGAGGGGAGGGGAGAGGAGAGGAGAGGAGAAAGGAAGAGAGAGAGAAAGGAAGAGAGAGAGAAAGAAAGAAAGAAAGAAAGAAAGAAAGAAAGAAAGGAAGGAAGGAAGGAAGAAAATTGATTGCAAGCCCTTTTCAGTAAGCGTTGACTCAGATATCTGACCAGACACTTGTATTGGATTGTACTGGAAAGATCTTTGAGTTTTGTGTTTTCACATGTCTTTCATTAGGGAGTAAAATATCTGCTTGACATCAGCAGTATCAACATCTTTCCTCCATTTTTTTCTGTAACATTTTCATATGTAGTTTAATTTTTCTTTTAGATTCATATTTAGGAATTTAAACGTAGCTTTTTCTTACCTGTTTGTCCTGAAATAACCAGTCTTTTCCATTATCTTTATGTAACAATATCAGATAATACAAGGACAACATTTCCCAGGTTTAGTCACATGTCATAGAATAGGCAGTTTCCAGATTAGCATAAAGCCAAGAAATTATTTGTGTTCTGAAGGACACTGACAACTGGAATGCATTCAGAAGTGGGCAGTGAGCCTTGTGAAGGCTTTAGGAACCGTGTTGAATGAAGAGTGGTTGAAGGAAATAGGGATGCTTACCCTGGAAAAGAGAAGACATGATGGTTCTTCTCAGGTATTTGTTAAAAAAAAAAAATGAAAAGACTTAATCTAAGTAAGGTATTCCACTGGGCAGTGGATGTTTCATGAATGTTACATGAAGCAGATTTATATTCATTAAAAAAAAAATCTAACAACTGTCCTTCAGGGGGATAGGTAACCTCCCAAGGTCATTGGACTTGTTTGAACAGTGGCCCAGATGGTTGACTGTGAATCAAGAATGCTGTAGAAGGAATTCCAGTACAGAATAGAAGGTTCAAATGACTTCAAAGCCCCTCCAACTCTCACACAGCTGTTAGTGCAAACCTTTTACTACATTCATTTTTCATCTTGTAAGATGGCACAAGATGTATCAGTCAGTGGGAGAGCTGATTTTCATTTCTTAAAGCTGTCTAAGGTGCTTGTGTTTTCATCAGGGACACTGATGAAGTCTTCCAGAGTTAGAATGAAATAAACATGAAGTCTTCTGAGAACCAGAACAATTTGTATTGACTGGGTGGAATTTAGTTCACCTACCTCTTTAACTTATGTTAATGCATGAATCTTGGAAGAAATTCTTTCCTCAAGTTGTTATTTCCAGTCCCTCTGTGATGGTCTTAGGGGACTTGCTTTAGACGTTTGTCCAGGAAAATGGCTTACCCAAGTATAAAGGCTTGGCTTCACTGCAGGAAAAGTGAGGAACTATAAAATACTCCTGATTGCCACATTATGAGCAGTGTATAAATATACCGGCTGGTCTGGTGAGGTCTTCATTATTTGTAATGGAGGCTTTCTTCATGAACATGTTGTGGGGGAAAGGCTTCTTCAGGGAAGATTTGGGTCTTGGTGGCAAATCTTTCTCTTAGGCAGAATAATTATGAACCTAGAGGACTCTTTCTATGTGAGGACCTGAAGAAAACTGTGGAGTTAGAAATCAAGAAACAGGCCATAGGAATTTTGCTTAAAATTGTAAATGTGTTGACATTTATATACCAGTACCCACATTTGACAGATGCTAATTTTTGCCATATTTGCTTTAGTTTTTATTTTTTCCAAGATAAACTTTTATAGAAAATAAACCAGCCCATTTCTTTCTTTCTCCACCGAGATAATTACTATTCTAAAGTTGGTTTTTGTCATCCCCTTGTACATTTTTGTTCTTTTACCACTCATATGTTATCCATAACAACATATTACATATTCATAAAAACTATATAAGTGGTATCTCACTATTCAACCTGTTTTTATTAGTTAACATTATGACTTTGAATGGAGATCTGATTTTTTCATTTCAACTACTTAATAGCTTCACATCGTATAATTAAACTACAGCTTAACTATTCCTCTACCAAAAACAGTTGTTTTAGCTTTTTCATAATGACAATACCTTTTAAACTGTGCAGGAGTTTCCTGAGAAAGAGAGAGATGGAATTGCTGGGTACTAGTCTATGAATATTTTTTTTAACTGTATTAAATTATATTCATGACTTGTTTTATCAGTTTATATGTCCATCAGTTAGGGTTTAAAGGTTCAGTATCATTTCCAACACTTGATACTGTCAAACTGTTTAATCTTTACCAACTAGATGGTGTGAAATAGTATTTTTGATTTAATTTGCATTCCTCTGGTTACTAATGAAGTTGAGTGTTTTCTCCTATGTTTACAGGCAAAAAAAAAAAAATTGTCAATGTTTCTATAGTTGAGGTAGGCTGTAAGCTTCATGAAAGCAGGAGTTTTTGACTTCATTGTTTAGTTCTCTCTTCCCGATGTCAGGTACTGAGTTAGGTACTCAATAAACTATTTGTTGACTGAAGTGAAGAGTTAATGGGTGTCCTAAACTCCTTGTCTTGAGGATAGAAATAAGCTGGTCAAAGCCAAAGCATTAGGATAATGATATTAAGATATCATTAGTTTGATGATGGTACAGACCAGTACTCCCCAAAATGTGTTCTGTGTTGAATACTTCCTAGAGCTGCAGATGTTAACAAAGTTAAACAGGTTTCTTTTTTAGCCTGCTGATACAGTGAATTATACCTATTGATTTGTGAATGTTGAATCAGCTTTGCATTTCAGGAATAAATCCCAGTTGGTTGTGCTTTATTGTCTTTTTAAAATATTGCTGAATTTGATTTGTTAGTATTTTGTTAAGGATTTTTGCATCTATATTCATGAAGGCTGTGGTTCTGTAGTTTTATTTTCTTCTAATGACTTTGGTTTTGATATCAGGGTAATATTGGCCGTATAGAAAGAGCTAGGAAGTGTTCTGCCCTCTTGTTTTCTGGAAGAGTTTATGTAGATTTATTATAATTTCTTTAGATGTTTGGTAAAAACATTGAGTGATGTTTAGTGATGCCATTGAGCTTGGAGTTTTCTTTGGAAAAGTTTTTTTTGTTTTTTTGTTGCAAATCCCATTTCTTTAATAGATAATAGGACTATTTATGTTATTTATTTTAGAGAGTTTTGGTAGTTTGTGTTTTTTCAAGGAATTTGTCCATTTTCTCTAATAATTGTATCTGTTGTCCTAAAGGTGTTCATAATAGTCCCTTATTATTTTATGAATATCTTTAGGATATGTTGTGATACTCTCTCTGATTCTGCTAATTTTTATCTTTTCTGTTTTTTCTCTTTTGCTTGATCAGTTCTATCAACGTTTTATCAATTTTACTGATATTATTGAGGAACCGGCTTTGGCTTTTTAGATTTTCTGTGCTATTTTTCTGTTTCTAATTTTATTGATTGCTGTTCTTTTTTTTTTTTTTAAGATTATTTATTTATTTATTTGACAGAGAGAGAGACACAGCGAGAGAGGGAACACAAGCAGGGGGGTGGGAGAGGGAGAAGCAGGCTTCCTATGGAGCTGGGAGCCTGATGTGGGACTCGATCCCAGGACTCCAGGATCATGACCAGAGCCAAAGGCAGAGGCTTAACGACTGAACCACCCAGATGCCCCTGATCTCTGTTCTTTATTATATTGTTCTTTCTGCTTGCTTTTAGGTTTAATTTGGTCTTCTTTTTTAATGTCCTACCATAGGTTTTGTTTAAATTGGCTTTGAATGCTGATTTATTCCCATGTAGATATATGTTTTTCTGTTCTTATGTGTTTATTCTGTTTTCCCCTATTGAGCTTTACTCTAAAAGCCTTGAAACATGACAGACCTCAAATTAGCAAAGAAAAAAATCTTAATTACAATTAGAGACATAATCCTTCTTTAATTTATTCTGGGTTCTTCTGCCTATTGGAGACATTGCTGTTTTGACCCTAGAGTATATTGAGAAATGAGCATGATATAGTATTGGTTATAGTATATTTTTGGTGAATTTGAACCTTAATAACATAGCTTTACTAAAATTCTAGATTGTCTTTTCTTCAGTTGCTATTTCATTTTCAGTTTTTGCATTTTTTTAGTCTGCATATTTGAGTTTGTAATTTTCTATCATTTTAAGAAAAAATAAGCTGTTACAAGACTTTTGTGGTTGGACTAATTTATTTAATTATATCCTTAAGGAAATATTTTGAAAGTTCTTAGACAAACTTCCTTACTTTAGCACTGAGTTGGTCTTCAGACCTACAATTTAACTCTTAAAAGAATTTATTTTTCACTTTTAGATTTATTTTTATGGAGGCATAATGTACATACAGTAAAATATACAAATCTTAAGTATACAGTGAATAAATTAAAACCACCACTCAATTCAAGATTCTAAGAGAATTCTTTTTTTTTTCTTAAAGATTTTATTTATTTATTTGACAGAGAGAAAGAGATCACAAGTAGGCATAGAGGCAGGCAGAGAGAGAGGGGGAAGCAGGCTCCCTGCTGAGCAGAGAGCCCCGATGTGGGACTCGATCCCAGGACCCCGAGAACACGACCTGAGCTGAAGGCAGAGCCTTAACCCACTGAGCCACTCAGGCGCCCCTCTAAGAGAATTCTTAGTCCTTTGGGAAATAGTAACATTTTGATTCTTTTACTATATTTTGCATTCATTAAAAACCCTTATTGGTAAGCACAGCCTTCTCTTAATCAGCAAACTATAAAACTCGGGAAAATATAGAAAAAAATGACTCTCTCCCATAAAAAAGACTTACAGAATAGATAGCAGTACTTCTGAGGTAAGGTTGAAGCATTGAGGGGGTTTTTAGTTTGTTTGTTTGATTTTGGTCAGAAGAATGGGTAATTTTTTAATATAAGGGGTTTCAGATTATAAAGAGTTAATGTGAATGATGCTGGAACAGTGGTTCAGAGGCTTAAATGTGATGAAGTGAGTTTGAATTAAAGGAGAGATTTCATGTAAATAAGTACTGGAAAAATCTTTTTGACATTTTGATGCTAACTCATAAAATGTGAAAATTGTGTGAAGCCTGTGAATGGTTAGCTTTAAGAAATAATCTTTGTTGGTTTAGCTATTAAATTTGCCTAGAGACAGGTTTGGACTCATCTTCCTTGTTGAACAAATATAAGATGTTGTGACCTACATCTAATAGCGCTAGAACATACTTGGTCATGTCTTGAGTCTGGTTTTATTTTTTTTGTCTAGAAGATTAAGATTGCGGCCCTGCGCATGTATACTAGCTGTGTGGAGAAAACTGACTTCGAGGAATTCTTTCTAAGTAAGTTTACTGTTTTTGATAGTTCTGAAAAGGAAAATGAATCTACTTTTCATGGGGTGCCTGGTTGGCTCAGTCGGTAGAGCATGTGACTCTTGATCTTGGGGTTGTAAATTTGAGTCCCACATTGGGTATAGAGATTACTTAAAAATAAAATCTTAAAAAAAAAGAGTCTATTTTTCATTTTTATGACTAGATCGGTTTTGAGTCACTAGTGAAACAATTTTTCCTGTACAAAAGTGTGTAATAAAAGCTGCTTATTTTTCTCTTTTAATAGAATAAACAAGGGCAAAAACCCCATAAATAAGACATTTTAACGAGTTTGAGAAAAGAAGAAACCTAAAAATTTGCCTAGTATTTTGACATTTTCCACACATGCATCTTTATACATATAAGTACTCATACTAAACAAATCCTGTTTACATTCTGGGTGTTTTACTTAGCATTTTGGCGTGAAATGAACTTTTTGCCAATCATTCCTCTTTTATTTCTAGTTTTTAATTGTTTTGGTTGATGCCTAATGATTGTTTTCTTTCTGTTGAAGGATAATTGGGTCAAAAGGTGTGTGTGTGTGTGTGTGTGTGTGTATTATTATATATACAATATATATTATATATATATATATATAATTTCATTATTTATATCCCATTGATAAATTGTTTCCCAAAAGAGTTTTACTGGTTTAGACCACCACTGTCAGTTGATTATAGTAATATAGTATTCATTTTTATGCTGTCAACTGTTTAGTTATAAATGAAGTTAGTTAAAGCAGGTACTTTTAAAGTAATTGAGAAAGTTTAAGCTGTTTCTAGTTCTACAGATTTTGGAAAGAAATGTGTAGTGTGCACATCTGTGGTAACAGCCGTTATCCTGAAAGCCACAAACACTTAACTGTATATACTTGATATTTTTCATGGAGAGCAAATATTTATATAGAATTATGTTAATAACAAGGACGATAGCTAGAGGCAGTTTGGATTATTTAATAACTATTTTGTTTTTTTAAAACCAAATGCAAGTTGTTTTGGTGATTTTGTAATTTCAGCAGATTGATGTTATGTTAG
>CM052811.1:100526262-100643354 GCA_028533885.1 Nasua narica | reverse complement strand
TTTTCATGGAGAGCAAATATTTATATAGAATTATGTTAATAACAAGGACGATAGCTAGAGGCAGTTTGGATTATTTAATAACTATTTTGTTTTTTTAAAACCAAATGCAAGTTGTTTTGGTGATTTTGTAATTTCAGCAGATTGATGTTATGTTAGAAACTTAAAATACCCTACTGAGTTGTAATCCTGATTTAGTGTCTACCTTCTGTTTCTTATTTACTCATAGGAACACAAGTAAACTTTCCTGCTTCCTTTTAATCTCTAAAAATTTCTCATTTAGGAGAAATTAGTCTGAAAGGAGAAAATATTCTTCATCTATTTGATGAAGAAACTATTAATATTTGAAGCTGGTTTTCTTAAGTGATTTCTAGAATACATCTCCCCAAGTATTTTTCATCAGATCTTTTTAAAACCTCATCCTCAGATATCTATTTAATATTTGATTCCATAAATAACTCATAAATTTTAATTATTGTGAAATGATGTTTACTTGTTGTATTTATCTTAACCAGTCCTTATTATTGAAGATCCTTGAGTTAATATTATAAATTGAATAATGAGATTATTATTATATGTTTAAGGTAACATACCATGTTTCAATTTATAATCTGTCCTTAACTACTAATAAAAATAAAAGTTTATACAAATTATTACCATTATATGCTAATCACATTTACATGGTATGCTTTTACATTTGTCTCATTTAGGAGTTACAAAACCTCGTAGGATAGGAAGGACTTGTATTCTTGTTTTCATTTTTATTTTCTTCTCAGAAGCATTTGAAACTTAAAGCCCAAGTGATTTCCCAAAGTTGCTTAGCTAAGGATGGATCCTATGTTGTCTGGCTTTAAGGCCAGGAATTTTTCCACTATAACATATGGCCTGTGAAAGAATGTAATTGCAAATTAGAAATTATAATTCATTTTAATATATTTGTGTGGGTTTTTTTCTTAAGATTTTATTTATTTATTTGACAGAGAGATAGAGAACACAAGTAGGTAGAGCAGCAGACAGAGGGAGAGGGAGAAGCAGACTTCCCTCCGAGCAGAGAGCGTGATGTGGGGCTCGATTCCAGGACCCAGGATCATGACCCGAGCCAAAGGCAGATGCTGAACCGACCGAGCCACCCAGACTCCCCTTAATATATTTGTATGTTATTGTTTTTAAATAAGAACTACCTCTAGGAGATACTCTATTAGTATAATAAGCTGATGTTTACATATATTGGACTATGTTTACCTCAATAAACTTTATTCTAGCTTTGCCCTTTGAAGTTGTTACCTGGGGAGGCAGTACATTTCGGTGACACCACTCTTGCCTAAGGTTTTTAAAGACCCAGTTTAAGAATTGCCTTTTAGACTTACAGCTTGTTCATTTGTATTATGCTCCAGTGTGGTCCATCTTTGTTGATTGTGGGTAGATTAAATTTTAAAATGAAACCAAAGTGTTTCTGAATGGTGGCTAGGAATAAAAAAGGGATCCAATCTGAAAAATACCATTTGGAGACAGATAAACATCTATGAAACAATGAAACTTGCTTGCATCTTCTGAAGAAAGGTTCTAAAGAGTAAGCCAGACAGGTTTGGGGTAAAAGAAGATAATATATATATCACTTCCCAAGATTACACTTTTAAAGTGGCTATTGCTCCCTTGGATTTTTGGTATTTGAGGGCTTGACTTTTAGAGTCTTGAGCATTCAGTAATTTTTAAAAAGAATAGAGAGACTTAGGTAGCTCAGCACTGTCATCCTTGCTCTTCCAACAAAAGTGAGGCCAGTGTTAATTCATGAAGATTATGTAAGATTGAGTTGTGAGTAGGCCTATAGCCTCTTGGATAAGCCCCCATAAAATGCCCAAGTTATAGACTCTCTGTCATCTCAGACCCAATGTGTTCAAAGGTCTTGATCTAGCGACCTTGACCTTGGGTATTCTGACTGGTGAGATTAATGGCCCCCTGTTGTTTCCAGGATGTTCTGATGGTGTATGCCATTTGTGGCATCAATGAGCATAACATCTGTGAGTATGCAGTGGTTTGCTAACTGGTCTTTTGGAGAGGAGTTCTGTTATGAGGAGCACTTTGGAACAGATGGGGGTAATCAGTAAAGTTTGTGTTTAATTCCATACTGAAACTCCATACTATATGGAAACTGCTTTGTCTTTAGCTCTTAAGAGACTTAATACCTTGGAGAGGAGGTTCCTTAATGAATAAGTTCTGAGTCAGTGATTGAGGTTCATCATTTTATTGACACAGTCTTAAATAGTGAGCTATTTAAGATATTTTAAACCCTACTATTTAAGTAATTCACTGAGAAACAATAGTAAATATTTATTGAGTACCTATTAAATATTAACCATTTTGCTAAACATTTTACAGACCTTATCTCATTTAATCCTCACAAATCCCTATAAGGCAGGTTCTCTTGTTCTTCCCATTTTTACAGAGAAGATAGCATAGGCACTGAGAAGGCTAAGTAACTTTACCCAGAGTCATGTAGCAAGTAAGAGGTACAGTCAGGGTTTTGAATTGGGAAGTCTGACCCCAGAGCCTGCATTAAACAAACAACTGTGTTAATACTGCCACTCCATAACAGTGATGAATTATTTAATTTTATCCAGCTTTGTATTGAGGAAGAAAGTACCTAGCCTCAGGAAATAATGCACCGAGCGTGTATTGGTGCAAGAGTGTGATCTTGACAAAAGGCAGTAACAGGTTTTAACTTTGAAGTGTTTAAACACAGTTTATTGAGCTGAAGATCTGGTATGCTTATGGTCAGACATTCAGTGGTCTTGTTTCTTAGGGCTTTACCCTGTGGGTTTCTGTCCTGACTCCATTGGATATAGGGAGTCAGTATGCCAGCTCTTTTCCTATCGTTAGCCCTGAGCCGACCCCCAGAATGGAAAATTGTGACCCAAGTCCAGCTGCTGGCCTGTCTGTCTGTCTGTGCTTTCCAGCCCGAGAATTGATTCCCTCTCTGAGAGAATTGGAAAGGCTCCTGGAGGCTGCCGAGAAGCTTTGATGTAGAGGTAGCAATTGAACAGATTGTCCTTTAGAAGCAGCCAAATTTCATTTTCCAGATTGAAAGACAGACTTCCAAGAAAACTTTTCTTTTTAATGTTTTGTTCTAGCATCCAAAAAAGACCCAACTTCAGATCCGGGCTTGAGAGTTTCTCATGGCTCTTCTTGTTCTAGGTGGAGGGTGGTTGGCCCACTCTCAGATGGCATGTGTCTTAATAGCTGTATGGTTGGCCCGGCCAGCCTTCACCTCCCTCCTACTGAGCTCCAAGAGGAAGTCCACTTGACAACTGCTGGGCACCTCCCAGTAAGCTCACCAGAGTATTTTGGTGTCACTTTGTGACGAACCTGGACTTACACTCCAGCCCAACCACTAGCTTGTTATATTGTGGCTGCCCTCAAGTTACTTAGCCTTTTTGAGCCTGTTTCCTCATCTCTAAAATGAGGACTATAATACCTCCCTTCAGGGTTAAAGTGAGGATTAAGTGAGATAATGTATTAACATGACTAGCAGTGGACCTGGCAGGAAATATCGGCCCTTAGTGAAAATTAGTTTCTGATAGTAGTGTTAGGAATCAGTTAGCGATTAAGACCACAGTGCCTGAAATCAGACAGATCTGAATTTGATCCTAGATGTTTCATTTCATAGCTGTGTGACCTTGGGCAATTGTCATGGTCTCTCTAAGAGCCCATTTTCTCACCTGTCATTGAGGGTATTATTAATACCCTCCTCCTAGGCCTGTTGGTAGGATTCCTTGAGTCATGTATGTTGGCATCAATTATAACGTCTCACACAAAGTTAACCCACAAGGAATGCAGCTCTTTATTGTTATTGGTAGTGTTAGTGTGCTTCACAGAGGTTCTGCTCTGTGTTTTCTCTCCTAGTGGCCCCAATTTGTTATCCTTTAGTACGTTGTATGGTTTGCCACAAGGCAGAAAATACCCCTTTTTTCTTGAGTCATTGCTCAGAGGGCAGATTCTACCCGAAGGGCCCAAACTGATCACTGATACTCACTTTTCTTCATCCTCTTGGTCCAACTTTTCTCTCTGCATTCAGTAGGGGACCCCTCATCTAGCCAGAGGCATTTCCTAGAGATCTGAGAATTGAGAGGAGTGGATGTCTAAGCAGTGACCTGAGTTTTAGTATCTTAAAGTTTTGTCATTCCTGGGGGGTGATGAATGGTCTTTCGTTAGATGTAATCTGCTTTCCAGTTTAACTACAGCTCCCTAGAGCCTCAGTTCTTTCTCCTGGTCATTTATTTTGGGTGCATCATTCAGCATACCCAGATTTGGGTCGCCTTAAGGAAGGGAGACAGGAAAAAGAAACTGAAAGAACTTAGACTTTTCAGCAGGGCTCCAGTGAAAAATGCCTATATTTAAGAGTGGTAGACAGAGTGGTGTTTGCCTAGCTTTCCAGATGAGTTTGAGACTAGGAAGGGAAAATAGCATATAAGTTGGAAGGAACCATACAGATCATCTAGGCCACATTATACAGAGTGAGAAAACTGAGCATCTGAGAAGAAAAGTGATTTGCCCAAGGCCACACAGCAAAGTGGTACCAGGGCTGGAACTAGAAGGCTGTCTGTCTGACTGCATTCAATGCTCTTTCGACCCATCATCTTGCCCTGGGGTTCCACTGGCCCTCTCTGTGGTCACATAATCAGGGGTCACTGTAACTGCCATGTATTTGAGTTGAACAGATTCCTACCAATATTTGAAATATAGTCAATATTCCTTCTCTAAACCCTCACGTATTTATGCTTTATTGTTATTTTCTAGGGTGTCAGATGCCTGATACATTCAATTCATGGTTTCTTATTACTCTACTTCATGTCTGGTAAGTGAGTAATTTAAGTGAAGTCACCAAATTTTTTTTTTTTTTAAACACTGCTAACTTTTAAGGTATAACCTTCAGCAAGGCTGATTATATAAAATGGCAGTTGTTCAGGCATTAAAAACTGTTCCTTTCATTTTTATAACTAGTATCTTAAAGCATATTTTTATTAAAGGTCAAAAGCAAAAAAAAAAAAAAAAAAAAAAAAGGTCAAAAGCATAGTCCCAGAAAGAAACTAATATTTGTAGGCTTTTCTCAAAGAACACCTAACCTTGTGAACAATGCTATCAGTATCTCTAAGAGACTCTGTGAGCTTGGATGGAAAGTTCTCTCCCTTGGCTGTTTTAGGAAAGTTCACATTTACGTAAAAGTGGTTTGAATTGTGAGAATCCGTGGTCATTTTCATTGCTGGTCATCAGAAACCTATAACAAATTATAGCACTGACATTTACGCCTGTACCTCTAAATGTGCATACAGGTTAGATTCATGCCAGGTTTGTTGCATGTAAAAATATTTAACACCTTAAACAGTATATTTTTTCTTCAGCTGCAAATTAAGTAGCCAAAAAAAATCAATTTTTCATCTAATGTTACACAGTATTAAAGGTCAGAAGGATATAGGAGAGACGTTGAAGTGGGGGCTGGGGAATGCATTTATTGAACTGCCAGATCTTGGGAAAGTAAATTCTGGAGAACTAAGTTTACTACTTTGACCATAGTGAGTATCTGAGGAACGTGGGGAATGGTTGCCCTGTCAAAAGGACCCTTGTTTGAGACTGCCTTCAGCTGAGCTTTGCATCACAGGACTGACTACTATATAAAGACTTTTTGGTTTTGATCACCTCTGAAATATTTCTCCTTCTGAACTCCCATAGTCACTGAGATTGGCTAAGGGGCATAAGGTAGCAATTTATTTTATGTTATTTTTCCTAAGCGGGTACTTCATTGCGTGCACACTATGTCCTGAGCAGTTTGCTGGGAACTTGCAGTGGTTCTCAAGAAGCTCACAGTCTAACGAGGGAGATAAGACATTTAAAATAGTCAGTGATAAATCAGAATGGCTAAGTTCTATAATAAATCTGAATAAGTAGTGCCTATAGGACCACAGAGGAAGCCACAATTATCAAAACCTTTACTAGTTCTAAAAAAAAAAAACAACAAAAACCTTTACTAGTTCTGACTATTCTTTGAAATAGACGGTCTTTTAAGCAGCTGAGAAGGCAGACTACCTTCTGTCCAAATGGTGAAGGTTAAGAAAAGGTTTAGGGAGGGCAGCTGGATATACTGAGAGGAAAACCACTTTTTCAAGAGGAGAGGACTGCAGAGGTGGCACTGCAGAATTACTCACTGGAAAGGTGGGAGGGCTGAGAGGAGGCTAGACTGTTCCCAGAGGAGCTCAAAGATAATATTCAGAGCCTGTATGAAAGACTCTTTATTGCCCATATAGCTAGAGGTATCAGAGTGTTAGAGGGAGTGGATGGCAAAATAAAATATATAATCCCTGTAACCACGTCCCAAGGTCAGTCTCTGACTAATAGTAGCCAGGAGAACCTTGAAACTACTTATAGTTCTTTCAAGATAACCACCATTTCCAAACATGCCTGCTGCATCTTCCTTGCTGAGGTTGGTTTTAATTTCTTAGAGGCGTGGGGAATACTGCTACCAGTTAAGTAGGGGGAGGGAAGCTGTGTGCTTCAAATCTGCACTTGGTCTCCGCTCCACCCTTCCTCTTTAGTTCTTATGATCTGCAGGCTTTGGTGGAATGAAGCAATAGCTTTTCAGTGTGAATCGGGAAACTCTTATTGAGAACTCACTGTGCATTAAGGACTGGGGGGCTTTGGAGAGAAGGGCATGCACCTTCAGAAACTTAGTCTAGCAGATAACAGGCAGAAAGTACAGTTGCCCATAACGGATGACAGTGAAAGAAGTGCTGTGCCCAGGGCACAAGCAGATACTATGGAAGGACAGGGAGGTGTGACTAAATCCAAATTTGGTGGTAATGGTTGGGAGAGTATTGGATAAAGAGTGGCTCTGTGATAGGAGTGACACTGAGATGTACCATGAAGGGTGAGTAGAATTTCTGTCAGAGAAAAGGAAGGCTTGAGGGAATATCAGGAGCAAAACACAGAACATATGTTGAAGGACATGGAATATTTGAGGACAGCCACTAGTCGGAAGTGTCTAGAGCAGGTTTGTGGGGGAATTTTAATGGGAAGGGTTGCCATAAATGTAGTCTGGGGCCCAATTGTGCTGTCCTCCTCCAAGAAGAATTGGGGATACTTTCTCTTCTAGGGGATAGGGGTATTAGGAGTAGTAATGGATTCACTCCAAGTCTGTGGAGAAGCTATGTTCTTCCAGCCCTGTTCTCTTAGCCCAAAGCTCCAGGAGGATAGCTGAGGGATAGCCATATCCAGTATTATAGGACTCAGTGGAGTCCAACTCAGTGGACTTGCTAGGGATGTGTAGGGTTGAAATACTTCCTGTAGATAGTAGTATGAGGGAGAGGTAGGGAGCCTTAGAAAGCAGTTACAAAAGTAGAAAGAGTCCTCCCCATCCCCTAAGGAAAAAAAAAAAACCCTAATAAACAGAATACGCTGGCAGTGGACTTTTCAGAAGCTTGCTTGGGTTCCCGAGGGTGGCTCTTAGAATAGAGACAGGATTTCTCACATACTTTAGTTCCCTGGAAGAGGTGATGATGATTCCCTTATCCTGTGTGCTTTCTCCAGTTCCCAAGTTTTTCTGTGTATTTCCAATTTCTAGAGGGTCCTTATCAGTTGTATATTCATGTGAGCTTACAGCTGCAATGACTATGTGTCCTTTGTCTTTGCCGAACAAAATTAGTATTGACTGTGACTGCTGCAAAATTGTTGACAGAGGTTGCTCTCCGGGCTTTCTTGCATCCAAATGTGGACTTGATAAAGGCAGGCCTTCCTTCTTCCTTGTCCTGGGCAATCACATTGCAATCCATTAAGGTATCCACACCAGAAACCAGGGAGAGCTCCTTGACTTTTCCCTTACCTCTTCATCTGGTCTCAAACATTTTGACCATGACTCACACTAACAAATGAATTTTACTCTACAACCTAGAACACACACGTCTCTAATACTGTAGTTGTAAAACTTGTCCTTACAATGTTAGATGGTCTCTGATATTTTCTATTCCATTTGAATTCATTATAAAGAAAAATTTAAGCTGTCACCCATTAAATCGATTTTACTGGGTTATAAGCAACAGTGCCTGGAAACTGGTCTTTGGCCTCCAATTTTCATCTTCACCTGCTGTTGGTCTTCTCAATACAAATTGGATCAGTACACACACACACACACACGTGCGCGCGAACAGATACGCACACACATACACACACTCCTTAATATTCTCCATTATTCTCGGGACAAAGTATGTTTCTTAGCATGGTATTCATATCCCACTAAATATGCCACCTCTGCTAGTCTCATTTGCTATTCTAGGTACCACTATCACCACCACTCCCTCGTCTGCAAGATAAAACAATATTACATAATAGAAATATCAAGTCTTCTGTACAAAGCTTTCTTCTGTCCAGAAAGCCCTTCTCCCTGCTCTCCCCCTGACAAACTCCTGTTTTATATTCAATATCCAACTCAGATTATCATTTCTCTTTGAAGCCTTCCCTACCCTTTGAAGGTAAGAGTTCCTCTTCTGTGTTCTCTTAGTATTTTAGACACTTCTATCATAACACTCATCACGTAACATTATTATGTTTTATCGTATCGTCTTGGTGGATGGTGAATTTATTGAGATCAACAATTTTTTTTATTATCTTTTCGGAAAGGTATGAAAAGGAGATATTTCTTCCCTCAATTGCATGTCTTACTCTTAGTTTGTATCAGTAAATGTTCATTAAGTAATAGATGGCCCCAGATCTGACCTGGCTCCCACAACATTTGGAAGGATCCTGGCACTGTCTTTTGGTTGGGTGAGAGTGGCAAAGCTCCACTCCTACTTAAGTTTCTCTGGTTAAGTTTCACATGGTTACATGTGTGTAGCTGGAATTTATGTTGGTGTTAGTAGATTTGTTAGAGATTCCTCTTTTAGTTGTGGGACACTAATACCTTCTAGATGCAGAAGTTAATTTCAGAAAATGGAATGGAATAAATAAAATTAGAATATACCTATGATGGAGATGGAATATAGGGAGTAAATTGCAGTTCGTATGTTTAAAAATTTTATTTTATTATATTTTATTTTTTTAAGATCTTATTTATTTATTTGACAGAGAGCGACAGATCATAAGTAGGCAGAGAGGCAGGCAGAGAGAGGGGGAAGCAGGCTCCCTGCTAAGCAGAGAGCCCAATATGGGGCTTGATCCCAGGACCCTGAGCTCATGACCTGAGCCGAAGGCAGAGGTTTAACCCACTGAGCCACCCAGGTGCCCCTCAAAATTTTATTTTTAAGTAGTCTTTACACCCAATAAGCTTGAACTTATACCCTGAGATGAAGAGTCACATGGTTCACCGACTAAACCAGCCAGGTGCCTCTGCAGTTTGAATTTTTAAAAATTATTTTAAAGTCAGGTGTATCATAAATATAATAATTACTAAGCCTTTTACATATATTATCTTTTATTTTACATGTCTCAAGCAGACTCTCTCCCTCTCCCTCTGCCTCTCCCCGCCTGCTTTCTCTCTCAAATAAATAAATCTTTAAAACAATAAAAACCACACACACAAAAAACAATAAAACCACAGATCTAGTTCATTTTACAAATGGGGAGATGATTTTGGCAATTTTAAGGAATTTGTCACAGGCCTCTTCATCTGTAATGGAGGATCTGAGACGCAAATCCAAAGCTAACTGCTTCTTCTGCAATCCCTTTTATCCCCTTTTGATGGTCATGGGAATGGGGTTTCTTCCTATGAATATGAACAGCATAGCACTGACCATCAGTTGTACGAAACTGTGTTTCTTGGTACTCGCTGTGTCCTGGGAGAGGCAACAAGTAGGTCTGAAAACAGTACAGGGTGATAAGTGCCATGTGTAGCAGACACACGGGTCTTATGGGAGCACAGAGGAAGGGGGACTGCCTGTGGATGTTCAAAGGAAGCAGTTGCATTGGCCTTCTGGGGTCTAGAGCCAGAGCACCTGGGGTCTTGAGGCGTTATTAGGAGGGTAGGAAGTAACCGTAAACTACTTTTTAAGACATTGCAAGTGATTAAGAAAGATGATCACTAGAAGGAGAAACAGGACAGAGGGGAAGCATCTTGATACTTGTTTTCTATTTTTTGTTTTAAGAGAGGGAAACACTGGAACATTTTTATAAATCTGGGGGAAGAAGCCCCTGCGAAAGAGAAGGAAGTAAACTGTGCAGGTGGGAAGGGGATGGAAAACAGACTGGTCCCAGTCTCAGTCCAGCCAGAGAACTGCCCTGGCAGACGCTCCCGGCCTTTGCGAGAGGGCTCTTTAAAACTGCTATAGCAGTTTTGATGTAGCTGTAGGGCTTGCAAGCTCATGCTGGATTCCAGCAGCTCCAGACCTGCTATATATGGTGAGCCCTGGCCATGTGCACATCCTTACTCTCCCTCCCCCAGCCACTCTGTTCAAACACTCACACATGTAGCTTTTTACCCAAACCGAAAGCCTATGCAGCATCGTTTTATCAACCTTGCATAACCTAAAAGCCCTGGTACCTGCTACCCAGGAGCTTGTTCTCTATAGTGGATCTGACAGGCAGGCCCCAGGCCAGGTGTAGTTCTTGGAGGAGGCTCGCTGTCAGGTGAGATGGCTTCAGGAAGTGCCTCACCCCACTTGTCTGTTGGCCCACAGACTGTCCTGTGGCTCCCACACTCCCCACATAAAGGTTAGGCTTCCTGGGGAGGGAGTTTAGGAAACCAGGTGGAGATAGCCATGTACACAGCCCCGGGGAAGGGTAAGCATGCCAGCTCACAAATAAATAAACTCATTCATTAGCACACTGCTGAGGCTTGAGTGTGGGCATGCAGGCTCTGCTTCCTTGGCCTCGGCTGGTGGCAGAGTAAGAGAAACCAGCTACGTGCAAGTCCCCTTTGGGATTCCTTCATAGCAGCCAGAGTGACAGACCTGCCTTGAATGCCCACTAGTCTTCCTTGAAGTCAAAATCTGATCCACTCTGAGCAGCTTATAAAGCACCACGAGGGAGAAACAAGGCCAAAACACAACTGGCATTGTCAGAAGGCCCAAACAGAGCAAGCGGGACAGGATACTGAGAGCTGCCAATACATGGCAGGAGGTCAGCGGCAAGAATAACAAGAATTCTTCCCTCCCAGATTTAGGCAGAGAGGAGCAAAGCATGGCTAGGACTCTTGTTCCTTTGAACTTCTGCAGGCAGTGTTGCTGTCTTCCTCTTTTTCCTTGTCTGATCCAGCAGGAAGAGGCTCTTGGAGCTGTGCTGTCACAGAACGGGGGAAACAGTCAATACTGACACTGCTCTGGGGGACACTGGCTTGGGGGAAAGGAGGGGAGTTCAGGCTTCCTTCCAGCTCTGCTCTTTTCCTTTGGGCAACCTTAGGTTACTCAAGTAATTATGAATGACATTTTAAGGTTTTCCAAATGATTAAGAAGGTGGGATGGAGGGGAAACATTTTTTTTTATTTCTTATTTTAAGATGGGGAAACACTGAAACATTTTTATAAACCTAGAGGAAGAAACCTTTTTACTTCCTTCTCTTCTTTACTTAGAGCTTCAGTTTTGTTTTTGTGAAATGGGAATAGTTAAAATTGATTGGAAGAGTTTGAATGCAAATGCATTTTCAAGTGACAAGTCTGATATTAGAGGATGTCACAAATGGCAGTAATCACTGTTATTATTTGCCATAAGATAAAATTTACATCTTAGCCCTTTGTTTTTTGACACCTAGTGAGTGAGCCTTTCCCCTTATTCCTTGCCTCTGTGCTTGCCTTTTAGCGATAGTTGGGAGCCAGGACTAAGGCTTGACTACTTTTTTTTTCTTTACTTTGCTAGCTGGGCTATTTGCTTTCCTTATATGTAAAGGAGATCAGTATTATTTATGAGCCACTGGAATCCCTGAGAGACAAGGATGGTACTGTGAAGCTTAAAACCTCAATAATAAATTGTGGGTTTAAGAACATCATCAAACTTGGGAGGGGTAACTGGACTTGCTCCTAAACAGAGAGTAGTTTATACACAGAACAAGTCTATTCTTAGAGTAGGTGCTTAGTAAATACTTATTAAATGAATGATTAAATTCATTATTTCATACAAGAATATTTTATTGCTAGGTTCTTTCTTTGTAAAAAGATTTTTGAAAATAGTCTATTTTTAGGGCAGTTTTAGGTTTGAGCAGAAGATTATCTCTTTTTAAAGTTTACTTTGCATTCTTAAGGGCAGTTTTTATTATGTTTTAGCAGTTTGTATTTTTATACCCCCTTTCCCCTCCTCCGTTTCCCCTGGAACAGAGGTCTGAAATTATGAAGTTGAATCAGTAGCAAAATGTAATTTGTTTTCTCAACACTTAGTTTAAATATTTATTATGAGGAATGCATCCGTAATGTAAATTGAAGTAGAGCTCTCCTGTTCTGTTCTTTGAAACTAGTATTCTCAATTGTGGAATATAGTTTACTGAGTGACTCAAACGTTATTGTTGTGCAGTGAGAGCACATGTGTGTGATAAGTGTTGGTTTTGTTTTGTAGTGGATACCAGGATCATCAGATCTTTTTTTGTTTTTGTTTACCATTTTGGACTTATTTCACTCATTTTCTTTTCATCTGCCAATGTACTTTAACCTTTTCTTGATGATTCAGGAGTTCCTGATAACTCTTTTTTTTTTTTTTTTAAGATTTTATTTATCTGCCAGAGAAAGAGAGCACAAGCAGGGGGAGCAGCAGGCAGAGGGGAGAAGCAGGCTCCCTGCTGAGTGAGGAGCCTGATGTGGGGCTTGACCCCAGGACTCTGGGATCAGGACCAGAGCCAAAAGCAGATGCTTAACTGACTGAGCCACCCAGGCGTCCTGGTCCTGATAACCCTTAGCTGTACTTTGCCAGGCTATCTTTTTTTGAGTTGTGCTGGGTATGTTACCCTCCCTGTTGAACCTCATTTGCTGTGCTATTTTTTTGTATGTTTGTTTCCAGTATATTTTCGGTTTCTTTCTTTCCTGTTAGCTGCCAGCAGTTACTTTTGGTTGTTGTAGGTGTATGCTTGCCTCAAGTTAGCCAGTCTTTCCCCTTCTGATATACTATTTCTAATGTGATGCTAGTTTTGAAACTGTTATTATCCTTGTGAGGATTAAATGGAAAATAGAGTAAATGGATTCCGTAAGATTTATACTAATCATTAAAGGACGCATTGAAGGGCCCCTGGGTGGCTCAGTGGGTTAAAGCCTCTGCTTTTGGCTCAGTTCATGATCTCAGGGTTCTGGGATCGAGCCCTGCATTGGGCTCTCTGCTCAGCAGGGAGCCTGCTTCCTTCTCTCTCTCTGCCTGCCTCTGTGCTTACTTGGGATCTGTCTCTCTCTGTCAAATAAATCAATAAAATCTTAAAAAAAAAAAAGAATGTGTGTCTATGTTCATACCCATAGACATACATTATAGAAAAAAAAAATAAAGGAGGCAGAGAAGCAGTACTACTCTGGGGTCAAATTATCAGGGTTCAGATCTTACCTTTGACTAGGTTTGTAACTCTGGGCAAGTTATTCCTCTAAGACTCAATTTCCTCAATTATAAAGTGTGGACAGTAGGAATACCTGGACTATACCAAAAGAGAAAGCTTTTGCATAGTGAAGGAAACAACAAAATGAAAGGGCAACCTACTAAATGGTAGAAGATATTCATAAATGATATATCTAATAAGGGGTTAATGCCTAAAATATATATATATGATTAAACATTCCCCCAAAATAAATAATCCAATTAAAAAATGGGCAGAGGACCTGAACAGACATTTTTCCAAAGAAGACACAGATGGCCAACAGACACATGGAAAGATGCTCAACACTAGTAATCATTAGGGCAATACAAATAAAAACTACAGTGAGATTTCACTTTATATCTGTGAGAATGGTTAGAATAAAAAAGATAAGAAATAACAAGTGTTGGTGAAGATGTGGGAAAAAAAGGAACCCTCGTGCACTGTTGGTGAGAATATAAATTGGTACAGCCACTGTGGAAAACAGTATGGAGGTTCTTTAAAAAATTAAAAATAAAAATACCAAAATAAAAACATGTCCACTAATTCCACTACTGAATATTTACCCCAAAAATGAAAACATGAATTTGAAAAGATATATGCACCTCTGTGTTTATTGCGGTATTATCTACAGTAGCCAAGATTTAGAAGCAACTGAAGTGTCCATCAATAGATAAATTGATAAAGAAGATATGTGCATGCGCGTGCTCTCTGGAATATTACTCAGCCATAAAAAGGATGAGGTCTTGCCAATTTTGACAATAAGGATCGATCTAGAGGGTATGATGCTAAATTTAAATAAGTTATAGAAAGACAAATACCATATGATTTCACTTATGTATGGAGTCTAAAAAAATGAATAAACAAAAAGCAGAAATAGACTCATAAATACAGAGAACAAACTGATGTTTGCCAGAGGGGAGAGAGTGAGGAATGGCCAAAATGGATGAAGCAGAGTGGGAGATACAGGCTTCCAGGTTATGGAATGAATAAGTCATGGAGATAAAAGGTACATCATAGGAAATATAGTCAATGATATTGTAATAGGTTGTATGGTAACAGATGGAAGTACACTTGAGGTGAACATAGCATAATGTATACTTTATGGTCTGAGAAAATCTGTGCCCTTTAAACCTCAGAGGGCAGGTGTATTAACAAACTACAGAATTTTCAAATAAATGGAGAATTCCATTACCTCACTTTTGCTGTTGATGAATTGGTCTCTGACGACATGTAAGCATCAAAACTCACAGTGTCTTTTCAGGTGAGAAGCCGACATGAGCAACTTGATTAACTTTAAGAAAAATCTTATGAAAAAGGACTGTTGAACTTTCTCTAGTTTGCTTTGAAATGTATCCTATGTCATGTGAAATAGTCAAATCTTTTTCCATGACCTGTTTTTATTGTTACAAAGTGTTATTTCTTAGGCACTAACTGGGTTCAGAGGTTACAAATTTAAAATCACAGCATCCCCAAATCTTATGGTTGGAAGGGATGTTAAAGATCATGTAGTCTATCTGTTAGATAGCCGAGTTTTCACAAAGCATTTATTCACCCTTCAAAAGTAGGCAAATTCTCTATGTCTTGGGCTTATCATTCCATTATTCGAATCTTCAGAAACTCTTCTGTTAGAAAGCTTTTTCTTTCAGTGTTCAATCTTTTTTTTTTTTTTTTAAAGATTTTATTTATTCATTTAACAGAGAGAGAACACAAGCAGGCAGAGAGGTAGGCAGAGGCAGAGAGAGGAGCAGGCTCCCTGCGGAGCAAGGAGCCCGATGCGGGACTCGATCCCAAGACGCTGGGATCATGACCTGAGCCAAAGGCAGTTGCTTAACCAACTGAGCCACCCAGGCGTCCCTTTCAGTGTTCAATCTTGAGGAATTCTTTCTCCCTCTGTGGCTCACCTATTGGTTCTGATTCTAACTCTTGGACAAATAGTCCAATCACTTGTCTACAATATTTAAGGCAACTCTCTTGTTTTTCTCTAGGCTATATATCTTCTGATATTTCATCTCTTCCTCTTGTTTCTTAAAATATAATGTTCAAAACTATGGACAGTATTCCAAGTAGAGTCTGACCTGTGCTGAATGGAACAAAAATTTCACTTTGCACGTTGAAGATACTATGTTTCCAATAATATATCTCAAATCACATTAATTTGGGGGGGCAATCTCATCATCACCTTGACTTCCTTTGAAGTTGTCAACTTAATAAGCCTATAAGGCTTTTTCACACATAGATGGGCATGACTCATCTATCCTGTACTACTACAGTTCTTTAAGACTCAAGTGCAAGATCTTAGATTTACCCGTATTCAAATTCATTCTGTTAGATTCAGCCCATTGAAACAGTCTGTTGAAGTATTTTTGGCTCATGGTTGGGTCATCCAGCATATTTGTCTTCCTGCCCAGCTTCTTGTCATCTGCAGATTTGATAAGTATGTTTTCTTTTCTCCATCTTATTCATTAACAGGGATGTTGAGGCAGGCCAGGCTGGAATCATTCCATTGTACCATACTATTGCCGGTAGAGTTTAATGGGCAGGATTAATTGTGTATAGAGACAGAAATGTCAGTTTAGATCCAATATTCCATAATTATAGCAGGAAATGTCTTCTGGTGAGTAGTTCTATTATGGCCACCTAAAAACTATTAAATGAAAGATAATAGAAATAAAATGCTCATTAAGAGTGAGATAAGGAACTAGTTTGAAAAGTTGATGGCCCTGTTTATATTCTTATATATAGTTAAGTATAATATATATTTAGTAATTAATAAAATATAATACAATTCTTACATTCTTATGGAAGCTCTTAAGCACAGACCCTTATGGACTGATTAGAGGCAAGAAGCCCTAAACTAGCCCTTAGATGTTCTATTCACTTATTTATTTAGCAAATAAATATTAAATGCCTACTATACTTAAGCCCTGGATATACAATGATTTAGTTTTAAAAAAGATTTTATTTGTTTATTTGACAGAGAGAGAGATCACAAGTAGGCAGAGAGGCAGGGAGAGGGAGAAAGGGAAGCAGGCTCCCTGCTGAGCAGAGAGCCCGACGCGGGGCTCAATCCCCGAACCCTGAGATTGTGACCTGAGCCAAAGGCAGAGGCTTAACCCACTGAGTCAGTCAGGTGCCCCTATACAATGGTTTAAAAACAAAAAACAGCCCAAACTTGATCTTTGCCTCCTTGGAACTTACATTCTAATGGGGGAAATGATCCGATAATTACATAGGTGAAATCATAGTACTTCCTGTGATCTGTTTTCTAGATAGGTCTGTGCAACACAAAACGCAGTCATATGTTGAATTTAAAAGTTTCTGGGCGCCTGGGTGGCTCAGTTGGTGGAGCAACTGCCTTTGGTCAGGTCATAATTCTTGAGTTGCGGGATCGAGTCCCACATTGGGCTCCCAGCTCCACGGGGAGTCTGCTTCTTCCTCTAACCTTCTCTCCTCTCGTGCTCTCTCTCACTTTCTCTGTCTCTCAAATAAATAAATAAAATCTTGAAAAAAAAAAGTTTCTAGTAGCTCCATTTAAAAAAGTAAAAAAATAATGAAATTTATTTAACTTGGTATATTTGAAATATTTCAACATGTAAGCAGTATAAAAAATTCGAGGTATTTGTATTCTTTTTGTTGAACTAAATATTTGTTTGAAATCTTAAACTTACACCACATGTCAGTTGGAACTATTCACATTTTAAGTGCTTAGTAGACACATGTAGCTAGAAGCTTCTGTGTTGGACAGCACAGCACTGTGCCCATCTTTACAGACTACTTGGTGGTGGACAAATTACTTTCCTTGTGTAAGACTCCTATTTTCATTCAGTAAAATGAAAGATTTTGACTTGCTTATCTTCTAACAACTAAATGTGGTCACTTGTTATGTATGAAAGCACCCTCTGAGATGCTCTGAATAATCTCTATCTTTTTTTTTTTTTAAAGATTTTATTTATTTATTTATTTGCGAGAGAGGGAGAGAGAGCCAGAGAGAAAGCATGAGCTGAGTGGAAGGGCAGAGGGAGAGGGAGAATCAGGCTCCCCGCTGAGCAGGGAGCCTGACGCGGGACTCGATCCCAGAACCCTGGGATCATGACCCAAGCCGAAGGCAGACGCTCAACCGACTGAGCCACCCAGGCGCCCCTCTTTTTTTTTTAAGATTTTATTTATTTATTTGAGAGAGAGAGAGAGTGAGAGAGAACATGAGAGGGGAGAAGGTCAGAGGGAGAAGCAGACTCCCCATGGGGCTGGGATCCCTATGCGGGACTTGATCCCGGGACTCTGGGATCATGACCTCAGCTGAAGGCAGTAGCTTAACCAGCTGAGCCACCCAGGCACCCGAAATAATCTCTATCTTGATCTGGGTGCTGCTTACATGGGTATATATAATATGTAATTTCTCAAGCTATACACGTAAGATTTGTGTACTTTATAGTATTTATGTTATGCCTCAGTTAATGTTTTTTTTAATAAGATCACTTCCTAGTTTTTAATTCTGTGTTCTTTCCTGAAATTACTCAGATGAGCTGACCTTCAGTATAAATGTGTGATGTATGATATAAAAAATGCAAACAGCCAGTTACACTTTATATCTTCTTCCCACTCAGGATGTGTCTAGTCCGAATGAAGCAGGAAGGCCGGAGTGGGAAATACATGTGTCGGATCATAGTTCATTTTATGTGGGAGGATGTTGAGCAGCGTGGCAGAGTCATGGGGGTAAGTGAAATGCTGTCAGATTCTGGTCTTGGAAAACTCCAGTGAGGGATTGCCTGACTTGAGTTGATGTTTTATGTGTTCTAGAATGGCTTTGCTTTTAGATTTCTGTGTAATGCTGCCTAATGTCAGGTGGTAATTCAGCTAGAGTTGCTTCTGCCTCTGTGGAGACTGACATGCCGTGGAGACTTTGTACACATTATTATGGTTTGTCAATGCGAGGACATCCTGTGTATGGACATGGAATTATTAAGCCCAAATAATGGTGGTAAGAGGGATGGATTTGTTGAATGGAGGAAATCAAATAATTGAGCTTTAGGACGCCATGCCTTTGACACCAATTCAATGTTTGAACCAGTCCTCCTCTAAATTTGCTCTAATGGAAATACCCTGGCATCAGGCCTGCACTGTCTTCAGGAACTGAAAAACAAGCTCCTTGATCACTAGAATAATTTGACAAGGTATCTACTGAAGATATACATTAGTACATTTAATAATTAACCTGAGAAAGGGGGATATTGTGTGTGTGTGTGTGTGCGTGTGTGTATGTGTGTGTATGTGTGTGTGTATAAAACATAGACTAATGGTAATAGAAAAATGAAACCAAAACAGTAGAATATAGTTGTTTATATAAATAGTAATCTCTTTCTTTGGCTACATTGTATATTTTTGTGTCTATACCATATTTTACTAGGTTGTAATCATTGTTTTTTCCCATCTCATTGCCTCCCAGCTTAGGATCATCTAAGGCAGAATGATTAGATGGGGTACAAAATGGGTTAATTTCTTTTTTTTCCATTAAAATGTTCTCCGTACAGACTGAGGAGTAAACAGAGTTTATATATGTATTATAAAAGTCATACACATTCGCAGAATAAAAATCAAACAGTAAAAAGCATTTAATGTAAAGACAAGTGTCCTTTCCCCATTCCAACCCCCCAAAAGTAATCATTGTTAAGAGTTGATGTGTATCCTTCTAGTTGTTCCCTAGATAAATGCAAATAATAAATATGTATTCTTTAATATAACATAAGTGGGCTTGACCATACAGTTTTGCATCTTGGCTTTTTAACTTAATATGTATTAGATATGGGTTTTTTTTTTAAGTTATTTATTTATTTATTTATTTATTTATTTATTTATTTAAAAATAATCTCTATACCCAACATGGGGCTCAAACTTGGGACCCTGAGATCAGGAGTTGCTCCAATGACTGAGCCAGCCAGGTGTCCCTATATTAGATATGTTTTTACTTTACAATTGTTTTTAAAATTCAAAATGTTTTAACTAAGACTGCAATCCCTTTAATCATCAGTCTCATTCCTTGAAGGAGGTGATCACTGCTTCCAGTTTGGTGTATATCTTTTAAGGCTTTCTTCTATGTTATCTATAGAGAATATATAATATTGATTTTGTGTGTGTCTATTTGATTATACCTGATATCATCCTCTGACTACTAATATGCAATTAATACGTACTTAATTTTTTTCACTCAGCAATATGTCTTGGAGATTTTTCTGTGCTGCATGAGAGTTAAGTGGGAGGTTGGGCCCCATATTGTGTTTATTGTAATTATTTTCACATACTCCTATGTCATTGTCTAAGGGTATCATGTGCTTAATTACTCTATGTGTAAAATTGTGGTCTTTGAGGCTAAATCATGGAGATGATGGTTTCTTACTGAGAGGGTATTTCCAAATCCTCATGTCTTTGGAGGAACTGCATGTATAGGAAACACAGTGGACATGCGTTCGTCTTAAGATGTCTCCAGTGGCATTTACATGCCTTTCTCTGGGACAGTAGGCCATTGGCATTTCTGTTCATTCTAAGAAGAGGATAGCATATGTCAAGAGTTTTGGCTGCTATCAGCATCATCATCATTTGTTTTGGAGTCAGTGAGTACTGACTGCCTTTGTAAGTGTGTTCTTTGGTTCCTCATTCATTTTTTTCACTGTCAGACCTTTCTGCTGTCTTTGCTACCCAGAGTGGATCAGCAGCCTTGAAGCTATTCGTGTAGCTAAGTGCTCCACTTGCCCCAGGTACTTACGATCCATCTCTGTGGCAGCACCCAGTGGACATAGGGTGATGCTGCTAGTACCAAATCACTTAATGATAACCAGTGACACCCACTGGCCAACCAGAGCCTTGGCTGACTGCCATGCAGTGACACAGTAGCTCTTCTAATTAGTAAGCCTGTTTTTTCTTGTCACTGTTGACTAAACTTGCCTGGATGTTAGACTGCTAGAGCCATGTGGGCCACATGGTTTAATGAGCCATAGGTTACTGACTCTTGAACTACAGCAACCTTTTAATTATTACCCACCTCCCCACACACACACCATGACTTTCCTTTGGACCTCCATAAATATCTCCATCACAATCTCCAGCACTTTGAACCTTCTGTATTACTTTATAATGTTACTTTCAGTTGACTATATGCTTTATAAAGGCAGGAGACCTGTCTTAACCACATGCTTTTGCTTACATAGGAAACATTGGATGAATAAATACTTGTTGAATGAATGAATAAATTGAATTTCAGCCTCTGAAATTCTATTTTAAAGCCCACTTATCAGAAAGATGATGCTTGATTTGTTTCTAGTCCATGTGTACAGCAGTACAGTCCTGTGGGAATTAGTTTTTCCTTTTCTTTTTTTTGCCCCTTGGTTTTATCTGGCCATTTTTCTTTCTAAATTTTTCTAGATATGATGTCCTATAGAGAAATGTGTTAGATCGGTATTTCTTACACTTTAACGTGCCTGTAGTCCACCTGGGGAATCTTGTTAAAATACAAATTCTGATTTAGTAGATTGGGGTGGAGCCAGAGTCTACATTTCTAGAAAGCTTCAGGTGATGCCAGGGATGATGAGGATGGGTTTTAGATGATCCATAATACGCCCCAAGTACAGACTTGTAAATTCGCTTGCATGAAGAGAAATGCCAAGCCCCAGTTTAGTTACAGAGACTATAAATAAAAGATGGTAATTAAAAATAACAGACATTTGGAAGAGTTGGGGAATGACTATTACTACTTTTCTATTGTAATTGACTTGGTTCCCCTGCACTCCCTTTCCAAACTCATGGTATAAACAGACACCCTTTATGCAGGCAAGAAAATTAGATTTTAACCACTTCTGTTATGAGTGTGATTGTGTGTGTAGAGGGGTTCTCAGTCTTCTGTGCGTGTACAACCTAAAGAAATGGGAAAGTTAGGGACACGCGGCTGGGGAAAGTAGCAGGGAGCCAGTCTGGCCTGGTTCTGACCCTGGCTACCAAGTCTCTCCTCCTTTATGCTTCAGCTTCTTTAAAAAATGTGAGTTGTTGGGGTGCCTCAAAAAATCTGACTAGAAGGTGGTAATTTGTAAATCTGTCTGTGTGTAATTTGGCATCCCAGGTGTACATCTTTAAGAAAACTCATATAAAAAGTAGAATTTATATGCCCGATCAATGTAGTGCTGATCTTTTTCATGCCAAAGAATTCTTAGAGGCTATTACTTTGAGTGGAACCACTTGTGAATTAATGACGAATCAGAAATTTGAATCAAGAACTCCTTTGAAATTAGAATTGCAGTCTCATTTGGTGGGGAAATTTTTATTAAAAAATTTTTTGCTTTTTATCAGCTTTTTAGGAGCCCAACTATTGTGAAAAACAAGCTAGACTCATATATCATTAGCGAAGCCGGTATAAAATGCGAGTGTTAAATTTGAGGTTACAGAAATCACATCAATAATTTAGAGCGTTCTAACTTTAAAAAAAAACATTATTTGAGATTTAAACATATAAATTAGCTGTGGAAATAAAGTCCATTATATCACCTCATCTGGTCTTGTTTTATTTCATTAACTGGTTCTTAAAAACCTTTGTGAGCTGAGTTGCAGCTGAAGAGGTTGGAGACCATTTTTCCTTGGGCCCTTGCCTCACTCCTGAGTGTTGGTAAGAGTAGAGAACTAAGACTTGACACAGCTGTAAAAACAGACAGCGCCTTTGGCCTCAGCGCTTTCTCTTGGTGCAGGCACATTTCAGATGTAAATTTCACTTTCTGCCTCTCCTACTAATGAAGTAAGTTTCTTTTGCTGGGTTTGCAGCCAGGTGTGTCCAGTCTTGTGGCTAACCCGTCGCTTTAGTTAATTTTTCCATTTGTGACATTTCAACCAAACTTAAAAAACAAACATAAAAATTAGCTCAAGGCAGTGGCTCAAAGTGTTAAATGGTAACCTTAGGCTGGCTAAACGACTTCCTCTCAGTTCTGCCCTGCCAGACATCTCCACCTTGTGGCTTACAATGAGCAGGTTTAAGCTTTCCAACCCTTGGGAGACTGGGTGGGAAGGAGTATTAAGAAATTCCAAGTTTATCCTTATCAGTGGTCCCTGGAGTGCCAGTTGTCTCATCAGGACTTGAGATGATTTCTTGCTAGCACCATTCCAGAATAAGGATGAGCCTACTGTCACCTCAAGGTCTCCTGTCCTCTCTAGAAGAGCTGCCTCATGGGGTGGTGCAGAGGGCCTAGAAAGAGGTGGAGGAGCTGTGGGCTGAACTGGACTCCTTTATAAAATTTACTTTTCTTCTTAGAACCAGCATTTTGCTTTGCAAGGTCCTCTGTGATCACACTCCAGACTACCTTTCCAAACTCATTTCCTCTAGCTCTTCTTGAACAGTAAATATGTGAAACCTTCTAGCACATGTGCCTGGCACATAGTAAGCACTCAGTGAACATCACATTCCAGCCTTGCTTCACATACTCTTCACTCCAGCCAAGCTGAATGCCTTGCTCTTACTGTCCTGTGTCTTTCCCTAGTCGCCTGAACACCACAGCGGTCAGTTCCGTTACATACTTCCACCCCTTGCTGGAAGCCAGTCCCAGCTGTCCCTAGCTGGAAGTACTTTAGTCATTTATATGTATATGTACCCTTCTTCTGGCTCTTAGGAGCTCTCTTTTGTATCATTGTTATTTGTGAGTATTGATTACCCTCCAGGTGAATTGCCTGGGGGCTGGATCCCCTGTATCCTCCTTTGTATTCTCCAAAGTGCTTATCATTTGGCCCTTGGCTGAATGCTTGTGCAGTAAATAACTGACAACAGAACACCATTCTGGAAGCCCACTATATGTATTAGAAAAAGTGGAATGGAGAGGTATCCCTTTTCATTTTGAGCATATTTGTTTGCTCTGTTCGTCTTTTTTTTTTTCCTGTTAGTCTTAAATACTGTAAGAAAAAGAAATGAGAAATTGTTTCCTTGACCCTCAAGTTTTTCTTTTTCTTTTTCCATGCTTTCCCATCTTCTAATGGATTTGACTAAAAAAACCAACAACTTATACATGAAGCCATTTATGCTTCTAAACTAACAAAGACTTTAAATCTAGAAAGGGTGATAAAAATAAGAATTATACATACTTGAGTTTTTCTGGAAATTTTCTTCCAGGCCTCTGTAATTCCATTCCCTTCTCCTCCCTACCTCCCCACAGAAATCTTCAAACTCCTCTGTTTTACCATGAGGTAAAAATTTTGCTACATTTTGCATCTCTAGGTCAGAATTAACACTCACTGTTGTCCATAGGTATTGTTTTAAAAGGCAAGGACCACTTTAAGGGCATAGTATTGTGGCCAGTGATATGAATGGTGGAGTGTAAATACTGAGCAATTCCTTGGGTTTGAGGCCTTTAAAATAGGACATGTTTGTTCCCAGATATCAGTTGTTCTTTTTGAAAGTTTTTAAATGTCCTAAGCTGTTGGAGTGTATATTTATTTATTAGGTGAAAGAAAGCTAGATTATTAGAAGGCAGAGGAATTTCATTTTGGGATTGGCTCATGAACTTCAGCAGGGTCCAGCTGAGATGTATCTTTGGTAGATGCATTCCTGTTTTTGCACAAGTTCCGTGACCCCAGGTCTCAAGAGATGGCAAGGCTTCGTGGAGTGTGTGTTTTAGGCAGTTTTGGGACTGATCAGCTGCCTGGGAGCATACAGCCAGAATGCCAGTCTGATGGCTCAGTTAGCCTGTCCTTCTGGGCAGCATGCTGGACTCACTTCATTTCAGGGATTGTCCCTGCGAGAGAAGTTATAAACCTTTCTGAAATTGAAATTAAATAGAGCATGAAACTCCTGTCTATGCATGTGATGGTTTCTCTCTCTCATGGCCTTCAGTTATAGGTTGTGAGTTTCCCGAGGTCTAATTCATATTTGTTTGTCTTTGTATTCCCCTGGTACCTGAAATGGTGCCCTGTTCTCTTTGATGTCTTTTGTACCATAGTTCAAATACTGCTTAGAACTGTGTGCATTGGGCACAGCCAGAGCCATTTCCCACACCTCCCTTTCCACCAGTTGCTAATTGTTCTCCTAAATAAATCTCACTCAGGAGGTGGGATAAATAACTCCATGAACCTGTTCTTCCTGTGTTTCCTGTCTCACTTCTGATGTTGTCACCATCAGTCTAGCCCCTCCAAGCTGGAATTCTTAGAGTTCTCAACTCTTGCCTCATCCTCTGCACCCAAATTATCCTGTCATTTTTCTGACCGAAATATCTTTGGATTCTTTCTTTCTGTCTTCTGTTCCATTGCTTCATATCAACCCTCATCATCTCTCCTTCATTGCACATGGCCTCCTAACTAGTTCTGGACTTTCCCCATTTTAGTGAACCCTGTCACCATATAAATCACCAGAGGTTTTCCAAATTCCATGTCTGATCATATCCCTCTGTCTAGAAATCTTAGGGATGAAATTCAGATATCTTAGCAATGGTATATAAAATGGTTTGTAGTCATGTAAGAGAATCTTCTTAGAACATACAGTGTTTAGTATTTAGGAATGATTTGATTTTTTCTTTTTTTAAAGATTTTATTTATTGACAGAGAAAGAGAGCACAAGTAGGCAGAGAGGCAGGCAGAGGGAGAAGGAGAAGCAGGCTCCCCACTGAGCAGAGGGCTCCATCCCAGGGCCCTGGGATCATGACCTGAACCGAAGGCAGATGCTTAACCCACTGAGCCACCCAGGCACCACCCCCAAAATGATTTTATATTTTCACATGGCTTAGCAAAAGAAAAAAGGGCATATGTATGTATATATATATATATATAGAGAGAGAGAGAGATGAAACAAATGTTAAAAATATTAACAGTTGTAAATCTAAAAATTATACATATTTTTATTGTAATGCTTTTAGAGTGTAAAGCTCTTTTTTAAGTAAGTTTGAAACTTTTCAAAGTGAAAAATGGTGGGGACAGAGGGAAGGGAAGGAAAGATATCTTCACATTCTAGCCCCAACCCATCTTTCTAGTCTGATCGCTAAGAGACCTCGTTAATACACAGATATCCATGCGTGCACGCGTGCACACACACACACACGCGCACACACGCGTGCGCGCGCACACAGACACACACACACTCTCAAACACAGGTTTCACTCATGCCAGATTTTCACTGATGCTGTAGTACACCATGTTCCTTTATGCTTCTGGGCTTTTGTTTAAGCAGTTCCCTTTGTCTGAAGTGGTCTTAACACCTGTATCCCCTCCTAGTGGCACTGTAAGACACAGCTGGATAGTTCCTCTTCCACAAAGCTTTTCCCAGCACGCCCCGCCCCCCATAATATTGGTATATTTGGCCACTCCCTTCTCAGAATTGCTATAGCACTTTGCACAAACTTCTGTGATAGGACTTACCAGGCTGTCCTGTAACTGTGGGTTTGTGGAGGTCATGCCCATTAGATGGGATGAGGAGCCTAGGATTCCTGGTGTCTTACAGAGAGTGCCTAACGTGGTCACCCCTCAGGTACTTGTGTGGACACAGGTAATTGCTTCCATTATTAGTGATTGGGCAGCACTATCTCCCAAATACTGACTTAATAAATGATTATCACACCTGGATTCAATTTCTTTGACCCACTCTCCCCTGAGAAAGTTTCATTTTTCTCTCCCTGCCCTGCCTCTGGGGTTCCTTGGCTCTCCCATCATTTATATTTCTAATTCACTTTGTAGAATAGACGAACCTTAGAATGTTAGATTGAACGCCTCAGAGGTTCTCTCGTTCCATGGTTCTTTGTATTCCCCTGGTACCTGAAATGGTGCCCTGTTCTCTTTGATGTCTTTTGTACCATAGTTCTAGTACTGCTTCTAGTATGGAGGGGCTCTGATTTATGGATTTTGAAAAGTCACCCCGGAGGATTTCTGATGTGCATCTCAGAGTAAGGACTATAAATCGAGTCCCACTGGCTCATTTTCTGTGGTGAGAAAATGGAGTCCCAGAAAAGTTCATTTCTTTGCCCAAGGTCAAGCAGCTACAAAACGGCAGAATGAGGCCCCAGACTAGGGTATGCTGGTTCCCAGCCCATTGTCCACTTTACTAGTGGGAGGGGGATCAACTTCATGGCAGGATACTTCTTGGTCTTCTTACCAAGGACTTCCATAGGCCAAGAGGACAGCTTTTCTTGAGTCTCAAGACATTCCATTTTTTCAGCGCAGTCCCAAGCCCGAGGCCCCTTTTATTCAGAGTTTCTAATCCAATACGGCAGAGGTTTCCTACTCAACAGGACTAATAGAGATTAAGGGGAAAAAAAGGACAGGTGAGAATGCTAACAATGTTCTGAATTTGTTTCTTTTTCCAGCACTTAGAGTCTGAATGTCTCCACATCGTCTGAATTTGCCTTAGTTGATTTTACAATTATTTTTCAGAGACTCCTTAGCTGTGTTTTTTTAAGAGTAGAGGAACACCGAGACTGAGCACCGTGCTCGGAGAGGCTGGGCTGAGAGACTAACAAAGGCGGTATTATACTGTGCATGGCAAAGCCAATAAATGAATTCAGGAGACACCTAGATGCGTTTCTCAAGGAGGGCGTGAGGGGGAGGGGTCTGGGGAAAAGGCAGAAAGGTGGGATTAAGATAAATTAAAATGGGGCCAGCGTGTTGGATAAGGGGACAACCCCTTCCTGTTCCCACTATTGCTTAAGATTTTTCATTCTGCTTAGTTCAAAAGTTAAAACTAGTCCTTAACCATGGGCTTCATACTTTCCCATCCCCCACTTTCTTACATAGGAAAAGAACTTCATTGTAAAGCTATTTCAGCCTGATACAGCAGTGTTTATTATTTGAATGCTGCATCTATGGGGTGTCTTAAACTATTAAAACTGGAAAGGAATCTTGAAATAATCTAGACCAGAGATTTTCAAAGTGGGGTCTCCAGACCAGCAACCTCAACATCACTTAGGAACTTGATAAAAATGCAAGTTTGGGGCCCCACCCTCAATTCTGCCAAATCAGAAACTGGCTGTAGGGTCCAACAGTCTGTGTTTTAATAGACCCTCCGGTTAGAGGGCCACTGCCCTCCTCTGATCCAGTCATTTAACGGAGAAACTGGCTAGAGGAGAGGAGTAAATTTGTTAGAAACCAACTAAAGAGCAGAACTCAGATCTCCTGATTGCCGGCTCTCCCTGCTCTCCCTGCTGAGGGGAGCAGGGTGTGGGTGTGGGCAGGTGCCCCATGGAAGCTGAGGATTGCCACATAATACAGAAACGGTTCACCCACAGCAGTAGCTAACACTTACCGAGAACTCTCTCTTTGCTGTGCGCTTTATAAGCACCATATGAATTTTACATTTTACAACAATCTTACCTGTGACTTAGTATTTCTGTTTTCGTTTTGTAGTTGAAGGCAACTAGGATCAGAGAGGTTAGTGCGTTCATTTCCTGGAGCTGCTATAACAACTTACCACAAACTTGGTGGCTTAAAACAACAGAAATTAATTCTCTCATAGTTCTGACTACCAGAAATCAGCTTCATGGGGCCAAAATTGAGGTGTTACCCGGGCTGTACCCCTTCTGGAGGCTTTAGGGGAGAACTTGTTCTTTGCCCTTTCCAGCTTCTGGTGGCTGCTGGCATTCTTTGGCTTGTGGCCACATCACTCCAATTTCAGCTTCCTTCTTTAAGGGTACATGTGATTACATTTAGGGTCCACCTGGATAATCCAGGCTAACCTGCCCATCTGAAGACTCCTGATCTAATCATAGCTGCAAAGTCCTTTTTTCCATATAAGGTACATTCCCAGGTTCCAGGAATTAGGCTGTAGATGACTTTTGGGAGACCATTATTCCAACCTACCAGGAGGGTAACTTAATTAGTCTTACACAGTAAATATGAGAGCCTGGATTGGAACCCAAACCTGCTGAACTTTAGAAACCATACTCTTAAGCACTAGTCTGTACTACCTGAAAAGGTCATCACTCAGAACTGTGGCTCTAACATAAGCATTGAGATTTTTAATTTAAGCGTTGTTTCCTTCTTGCACAACATTATTGAGCCTCTGAGTCCTTAAGCATGTCTTGTTGGTCCTGACTCCTTCAGTTAAATTGTTAGCTCCTCGAGGGCAGAGATTAAATCTTTTTTCTTCTATTAAAAAAAAAAATGGAGTTATAATTCATCAACCATAAAAGTCACCATTTTAAGTGTATTTCTTTTTTTTAGTAAATTCACAGTGTTATGCAACCATCACCACTATCTAATTCCAGAACATTTTCATCACCTCAAAAAGAAACCCTGTGCCCGTTAGCAGTCACTCCCGCCATTCCTCTCTTCCCCCAGCCGCTGGCAGCCAGTACGCTACTTTCTGTCTCCATAGATTTTCCTATCCTGGGCATTTCACGTAAATGGAATCATAATATGTGGCTTTTCTGTCTTGCTCCTTTCACTTAGCATCATGTTTTCATGGTTCATCCATGTTGTAGCGTGTGTCAGTACTTCATTCCTTTTTATGGATGGTCTTTTGTATGGATATGCCATATTTTATTATCCATTTATCAAGTGATGGGCATTTGGGTTGTTTCCATTTTTTTTTTTTTTGGCTTTTATGAATAATGTTGCTGTGAACATTCATGTACAGGTTTTTGTCTGAACATAGGTTTTCAGTTCTCTTGGGCATATTATCTAGGAGTGGAATTGCTGGGTCATACGGTGATGTTATGTTTCACTTTTTTTTGAGCAACTCAGATAGTGCATTGTATCAAGTTGTTTGAATTTTAGCATGATACCCATTGTTATTTGAACTAACATTCTCGTAATATGTAGTCTTAATCATATTTCTCATCTTAACTACCACATAAATATTTACACCTATAATTTTCTGTGGTAAAGAGAAGGGATGGGTGGTATGATATAATGGAGGGAGCTCTGTCTGGCCTGGATACTCTCTGAGTGAGCTTGAGGAGGTCAAATCAACTCACTTCTCTGGGGAGGAGAGTTAGATGATTTCTAAATTCTCTTCCAGACTTAAAATTCTGCAATTCTGTGAGAGTCTGAAAAGCTAGCTTTGTGTTAAATCCCAGAGCTTGTGCTCTGTTTTTTTAGCAGTTCATCACTCTCTGTCTGATTTCTGTTCCCAGACACAAACAAGGTTTTACCCATCTGTCCCTCCATTTTATTATGGCCTACTAGCTTCAGGTACTCTACTAGGCACTGGAGATACACAGATGATGAAGATACTGTCCCCGACTCCCCGGTCTTGTAGAAGAAGACAAACATATTAAGCAGGTGATTACAATATTAAGAGGTTATGATATTTAAAAATTGCCGAGAAGGCCCAGAGGAGAGAAGCTTGGGGTAGGTGACATTTGGGTGGGATCTAGACAAGAGAAACCTTCCAGCAGAGGAACAGCGTAGGTAGAGGCAGAATGGTGTGAGAGGACAGCATGTTTGCCTTCGTGTGGTGACTTTTCCTTTTCTTCCAGTGCTGAAAGCAGACTCTCTCTATCCAGACTGGTTCCCATTTTGAGATCATTTTGGGTGTCCAATATTCAAAGACTCATTGACTCAAAGGTCTGCCAAAAAACCTATTTTCTTTAAGTCCTGGCCACATGTAGATCTTCTTCCCAGTTTTTAAGGGCACTTCAGACTCAGTTTCAGAGTAATGAGGTTCCCTGAATGGCCAAGGAGCCTTGATCAAGATTTGGGTTTTCTCTTAGCATCAGCTTAGTTTGGGCTCCTTGCAAATGCCCTCTGGTCCCCCCTGAGGGTTTTAGTTACATAAAAATATTAGGAACGTAAAATTTTACAATATGATCAGCACAGCACAAACTAAATTTCTAACCTTTGACTAAAAACATATACGGAAGGCTTTGTGTTTTAAAATACCCCCTTCCCAGCCCCCTAGCCTTCATGAGAGGTCATTGTACAGCTCTTTCCATGGTCACTGTTCTCTTCCCTTTTACTGGAGGGCAAAACTAGGGCAGAGAAATAATTTTTATTCACTTCTGAAAGGTTACAGTAATAAAGAAACTCTTGTTAACATCAGAGAACGTTGCAGCCAAGAGTTTTCACAGTCTGGCATTGTTTATTTTACATGTAATTTGGAACCTTCTGCACTCTTAAAATATTGGCACAAAAATGTTTTAACTGTTGAAGTACTTCACTGCATGCAGCAGTAGTGTGCTGTCAGAGGGGCAGCAGGGCTCCGGAGAGCCATTTGCCCTGTTCCTGTTGAAGAGCGTGTGTGTGTGTGTGTGTGTACTTGTGTGTGTGCACACATCCATATCCACTCGACTATAGCTGAGCCTCTCTGCATTTCGAATTTAAGAACTTTCTGTCCTGATGAACTTCTGTTTCCCTTTATCTAATGATGGGAATGGTGTAACAATCCTGCTTCCCCTGTTGCCATGGCTGCCAGGAAGTACAGAACTTCCCTTCTTTAGGTATTTGATACAATTTTTCATTATCTTCTTTCTCTCACACGTACACTTTATTAACCCTTTTCTTTTACTTTTGTCTTTTTTTTTTTCCCCCCTTTTTGGTTGCGATGTCTACTGTGGGCCCAGTTCTGGCAGGCATTTCACGGATCTCATCTCAGTCACAAATTGCCTGGTTAGGGAGGTGAGTGTGCCCATTTTGCAGCTAAGGAGAACTGAGGGGCAGAAACGTTAAAGAACTTGGCTGTGGCCACCACAGTAAGTCACAAGTCCAGATCTGATTGATTTTCAGACTTTTGCTCTTGCGGCCATACCACATGCCTTTTTTTATAAGCCAACTTGAATCTTTTTTGGAAGTAGGTAGAATACAAGAACAAGTAAATGAACTAATGACTAACCTGTCCATTGATAGGAGCAGAGTCACTTGTTTTGATCAAGATAGTAACACGCAGAAGTATCTGGCTCCATCAAAGGGTTTTTTTTTTTTTTAATTTGTTTGAGAGAGAGAAAGAGAGTATATAAGCAGGGGGGAGGGGCCGGGAGAGGGAGGCAACAGACTTCCTGCTGAGCATGGAAGCCAACGAGACCTGTCCCAGGATCCGGAGATCATGACCCAAGCCGAAGTCGGATGCTCAACCAACTGAGCCACCCAGGCGCCCCCATCAGAGGGTTTTTGTTGTTGTTTTGTTAGGTTGAAACTAAGATTTGAAAACAATTACAGAAGGATCCCATTATTAAATGGGAAGAATGCTGGAGTGGTGATTGGGCTTCCATATTCCAGGCTCAACTTTGCTCCTAGAATTTGGAGGACCTTCTCTTTCCCCCATCTGCTTCTTGTCCTTTGGGCTTAAAATAGAGCTATTTATATTAACCTTGCTAAGACCCAGGGATTCCCCAAGGCTGATCATGCTTTCTCTAACCTGTCTGGTTTGCAGACAGTGGCCTGCTGCTTCATAAGCTCTTCTTCCTCCAAATCTTTCTTCCTTGGCCTCCAAAGTGGAGCCTTGACTAAAGAGGCAGGGGTTACCCCCACCAGCTGGGCCCTGTATAGCTGTCTCCAAGCCAGAACCTTCTCCAGGGATCTCTAGCGGGGGCCTCCTTCCTCTGCAGGAGTTCTCTGGCTCTGAGAAAACGACGATCTGCTGTAATGTATGTATGTATATAACTTTCCAAGCACTTACCTCCCATCAAATGGACTTTGGAGCCAGACGGATCTAGGTTCTGATCACGCTGTGCCATAATGTGGCCTTGAGACCCTGGGCAAGTCTCTTTACCTTTCATTGTCTCTGTTCCTTTCTCTGTAAGGTAAGTCACACGTGGTGTGTGATTTCAACAATGTGATGCTAGTAAAGACCTAGCACAGTATGTAGCACATTTTAGTCACTTGATAAAATGAGCACTGTTTGGACCCTTTCTATAGCACCTAGCATCGGCTGCCTTATTTCAGAACGACTTATGTCCACATCTGTCATGCCTCACTGGCTTCTGACTTTCTGGAGGACAGAGATCATATCTTTCATCTTTGTATCGCCTGTCCTGCCTGGCATGGGTCGTGGGCATTGCAGGCCCTCAGTGGATGTTGGCTGAATCTGTTAGGATGACTTGGACAGGGCAGGGCGGCCATGAATGTTTTAGTTTCTCCATCTGAACCTGGGGAAATAGTAACCCCTTATTTTGGAGCCTTTGAGGACAATTTAAAACGATATGTGTGAAGTGTTTGGAGCCCTTTGAAAGAAGGGTACTGGGGAAATTAATGGTGTTTTTGCTGTTCTTGGGAAAGCCCTTTGTGGTTCCCAGCGAATAAATTACTTGGAGTGAGTTTTCTAACACCTCCTACTCCACTCTGCTCACTAAGGCTTTTTTTTTTTTTTTTTAAATAACTGTCTGCTGTAATGCTTCTTTTGCTCTGACTTATAAAGATATATATTTTTGGTTTTGGACTTTTGACCCCTTTCTGCTCCCAGGAGAGAAATTTCTATCAGAATAATAAAAGGTGTAAACTGTGTGCGTTGCCCGTTTTGTGGGCCCTGGGCAGTTCAGCTGCCGGGGTTAAGAATCAGCAGGCTTGTGGTTTGTGCCTGGTTATGGGGGAAGTAGGAGACCGTTCCCATTAAGCACTCAGTGCCATTCTCAGTGTTCCCCACACTACTCCTTTCATCCTTGTCCTGTGCCCTTTTGCTAAGATTCTTTGGATTTCAGATGAATTCTAGTGTCTTTAGAATTTTGAGTACAGATAATTTATGGCCCTACCTCTTTTCTTTCAAAGACAGAAAGTGTTTATCATCTGCTGTGCTTTAGGTCCCAAGCTGAGTTGCCTGCCAAAGAAGCTCCTCCTTCTAGAGGAAGGAGAGGATGGGAGTGTTGAAAAACCACTCACCAGGGGAGTCAAAAGAATAAGGAATTAAACCTGGTTTTACCATCATCAGCAGACTCAGGTGAAGAGCCTGGACCAGATTATTTCTCTTTCTCTCTCTCTCTCTCTCTCTAAAGATTTATTTATTTATTTTTAGAGAAAGAAAGAGTACGCATACGAGAGTGCTGGGTGGGCGGGGGGAGGGAGAGGGGGAGAGAGAGAATCCCATGTAGACTCCTTGCTTAGTGCTCATGAGCCCGAGATCATGACCTGAGCTGAAACCAAGAGTTGGACACCTAATGGACTGAGCCACCCAAGCACCCCAAACTATATTATTTTTAAAAAGATTTTTATTTCTTTATTTGGCAGAGAGAGAGAGACAGCAAGAGAGGGAACACAAGCAGGGGGAGTGGGAGAGTGGGAAGCAGGCCTCCTGCTGAGCAGGGAGCCCGATGCGGGGCTCGATCCCAGGACCCTGAGATCACAACCTGAGCCGTAGTCAGATGCTCAATGACCGAGCCACCCGGGCGCGCCTAGACCATATTATTTTTAAGAGCCCTTCCAGCTTGAAAAAAAAAAAAATCTGTAAGATAACTGTTTTCCAACCTAGGGTAGAATTCACAGGAGGAAACGGTTTTGTCAGACTTCCAGCTTAATCTCCAGGCTTTTTTTGCTCTGTAGCCCTGGAAGAACTGGCCCTTTCCCTAGTATCCTCTGCCCAGAGGCTCAGGAGAGACTAGAGTGGTTTGGGGACCAATGTAGGATTTAAAACATGCTGGAGTTGTTTGGTCTAAAGCCATGGATAGACACGCATGGTGGAAGAGTCCTACTTGGTGACGCCCCCCCAGGGCCTGTGTTAGGGAAGTCCAGACTGCTCTGGCTGACGGCAGGAAGCCCTATTCAATAGGGCTAGAGCTCACTGGTCAGAACTGCAAAGCAGTCAAGGTAGTTTTTTGTGCCACTTCAATGGCCGGCAATGTCCTAGAAGTTTGACAGGCACAAAGATGATCCTAATTTAATCTTTTCCAGTGGAGGACACTTAGTCCTAGCAAGAAAAAAATGGCTTGTTTGGGGTCACAGTAGAAGAGCAGAGATTAAAACTCACTGCTGATTCCTTCTATTCTTTTCATTATATCATACTATTGCCTTTGCCATTCTCTAGAGCTACCATACATTCCTTCCATTTGTCTTCCTATGTCACAGATCTCTTTTAATCCTTTTCTCTTAAGGTCAGTGCCCTAGTGTCTTAGCACAGTGCTTAGTACATACTAGGCCTTTATCAAATGTTAGTGGATGCGTGAGTGAACTCACAGAGTCTATTCCTAACTCATTAGCAGAATGAGAATCAGTTCTCTATTGCTACCTTACCTGATAAACTGATTCATGCTAAATTGTTAATGGATGCTAATAGGATAATTTTTTTACTTTATTATTATTATTATTTTTCTTACTAATAGGATAATGTTTTAATGGTTCCAGATAACAATTGCATTTTCACTGGGGCCTTCTGGAAATTGTGTCTTCAGCAGAAGGAATGATTGCAGTAGCCCTGTGAGGAGCTCTTAGGGTATGGTGAGGTTGTTAGTGCCCCTCACTCTGTGTCCTACCAGAAGTAGGCATTTGTCTGCTCTTTTCTCCTGTGAGTTTAACCCTGCACCAAGCACTACCAGAGGGCAGTGGCTCTGCTCAGGGCAGGATGACTCTGTGAAAAAGTTCTGGAAACTCAGGCATCACACTGGGGTACAGTAGGGGTAGACATGGGTTGTGGCTGGTCTGGATGTGCTGGGTATTTCCAGACCCATTGGTGAAGCACTTGGAACAGTCCTCTTCCCCGTTTCCCTAGGATGCTGGGTGAATAATCCTGTGGCGATAGTTAGATCTGAAGGGGCCTACTGGAAAGCAGCAACTTCTTTCTCCATGTCGATGCTATCTGTTGAGCTGCTCGTTTCTGAGTGGCAGTGATAGGCGCCATAAATATAGCGTATCTGGTCCTCAGAGGAGCAGGAGGAAACACAGCTTGAGCTGCCTTACTTGACTCTTAGATCCAGTCCTGACCTCTTACCTCAACTCACTGATCCAAATACTCCTCACACAGAAACCCCCAGTGGCTCCCCAGGGCCTGCTAGCTATACACCATCCCCTTCCCCTGTCTTCAGGGCTCCTTGTGATTCGCCATCATTTGATTCTCTTTTCTGCCTGCAGAACTTTTCCTTCAGTCTCTGCCCGTCCAAATGAAACGCCCCCTAACAACTCTGCTTGACATTTGTGTCTTACTCTGCCAGTGTGATAGTAAATCTCTTCAGTGCAAGCATCAGGGGGCATCCTCGAGTAGCCTCCTCAGGGCCTGGCACAGAGCAAGGCACATTTTAAGTACACAGGAAATGCTGCTTGATTTCATCGAACAAGTACTTTTGTTGCATTGCAAGAAGCTCCAGGGGAAGAGTAGAATGAAGTAAAGATAATCCTTTTCAAAAATTTACGGGTATTGGGGCACCTGGGTGGCTCAGTGGGTTAAAGCCTCTGCCTTCGGCCCAGGTCATGATCTCAGGGTCCTGGGATCGAGCCCCACATTGGGCTCTCTGCTCAGCGGGGAGCCTGCTTCCCCCTCTCTCTCTGCCTGCCTCTCTGCCTACTTGTGGTCTCTCTTTGTCAAATAAATAGATAAAATCTAAAAAAAAAAAATTGACAGGTATCGAGACATCTATGCTAAATATATGGGTAAGCATATTCTGAAAAATATTTTCTTGATTAATTTTCCTCAACTACCCCTTGATTCTTTCTTATCCGGCACAGTGGTGCAGAGCAGAGCTATTCATATGAAGGCAGGGGCCTCCCACTCTCCCTTTCTCACCGTCCCCAGATGCTGTGCCCTCTCATAAAGTGTTCCTGCAGTGCCTGCCATGTACTGGGGATACGGGTGGGCCCGTGGGACCTTGTCCTCCAGGAAGATAGAGTAAAGCTTCCATCAAACATCCTTGCTTCAGTCTCTGAGCTGTTTCTCCTTCCTTTACGTCAGTGCTTGCCAGCTTTTACCAATAGCAGACTCTCATCCTGTCCCACATCGGAACACCACACACAGCACTGGGCAGTTCTCATTTTAGGAGCCTGGAGTGATAGGATTCGGACAATAGCACCAAAATTCCTGTCCTGGGGCGCCTGGGTGGCTCAGTTGTTGATCGTCTGCCTTTGGCTCAGGTCATGATCCCAGAGTCCTGGGGATCGAGCCCTGCATCAGCCTCCCTAGGGAGTCTGCTTCTCCCGCTCCCTCTGCGCCCCTCTCTTGTGCTCTCTCTCTCATAAATAAATAAAATCTTTTTAAAAAATAAAAAATAAAACTACTATCTAACATTCCATGTATTTTATTATGCCCTTTTCCCCCTTCCTAAAATGTAAGCTCTAGGAATTCAAGTATTATCTCTCTCTTCCTTTTTTTAAAGGATTTTATTTTTAAGTAATCTCTACATCCAATGTGAGCCTCAAACTCATAACCCTGAGACCAAGAGTCGCATGCTCGATCAACTGAGCCAGCCAGGTGCCCCTATATTGTCTCGTTTATTGCCGGAGCCCTAGCTCTTAGAACAGTGCTCGGTGGATGATTAACACTGAATATACATTTGTTGATGATGAAGGCAATATTGAATTTTTTTCTCCTCCAGGTCCAGCAGCATTATTAATTTTATGGCTCTACTAAGGATCGCTTTTTACTCATTTATTTATTTATTTGTTTGTTTATTTATTTATTTATCTAGGGACCATTTTTGTCCCTCATCGCATGCTAATCCCCAAATGCTATTGGTAGAGAGTGCACCAGAGAGAAATGATCTTACAGGGCTTATAGGCCAAAAAGAGAAATGAGGTTGAATCTTACCCAGGTTAGGTTCTAAACTAAATAGATGAACAAGTAAGATTGGAATTCACCTGTGTTTTGTTTTGTTTTGTTTTGTTTGTTTGCTGCACACTTCCTAGCGAAGCTGGCCCAGCACAGGACTGAGTGTGATGGCAGGATGGTTCGGGAAACTAGGTAGTCCCCAGGCGCTGAAGGGAGGGGTGGAGACTGGCAGCTCAGGTGGAGGAATGGGTTGGGTTTGTAACTGGATTGCTAAGGCAGAATCACAGTGGTTGAGAGCCCTTTCAAAGCATTTCTAAGGTCTGAGTGGGACTTGAATACAGATCGTTAGAGAGAGCAGCTCTTTCCCGGATACTCATCATTCCAACTGAGGTTTTCTTTTTCCTTTAGATGAAATGTTTACTGTTTTAGCAATATTTTACTGACAAAAGAGGATAAAAAGAATTAGCCTAAAGAGATGAGGGCCCTCTCAGAGCTCATAAAGCCAAGTTTCCATTCCATTTTCTGGGACTCTGAACATTACTGCTTGTCTCACCGTTGACCTTCTCATAACTTGAGCAGGAGAGCTTCTACCAGAATCCAGTACCGTTCCCAGGGTACTTCTACAGGATTCTGTCAGCGGAATAGCACTTGTGTTTGAGCCTTAAGACAAAAGAATGTCGGAATCAGATGACATTGTTTCTGGGAACATCTCCACCATCTCTGAGCAGAGCGACACTTGGTGACTCACCTTTCTGAACCTTTGTTTCCTCATCTCCACAGTAGGGACCAGCCTGTTTCTGAGGTTGTCACAGGCAGTGTTTGGGAAATTGTGTGGTTCTGAGCAGTAAGGAGTAAGGAGACAGCAGTGAAAGACAGGCATTGCGTATGACCCATGGAGAACAAGGGAAGTGTCCGCTTTACTATTTGGGGCTGTAGACTTTGGTCTGACCTCCTCTGCCCAGCTGGAGTCACCAGTTAACCTATGTGATTCCATGATTTAGGGTGACGCATCTCTTTTGCTCCCTGTTACTACAGAGAAGGAGAAGACAGGACTGTTTGGTAAAAGGGCTAGGAACCTTAAGATTGGGAAGGGGGTAGATTTTGGATCCTCCAAGAAGGTTGTTTTCCAGGCAGCATGATGTCTGTCTGTCTTGGACTTGCTGAGTGGGAAAGGACAGTGCGGCCTCTAGGTCTTCTGGGATGTTTAGATCCTCAGCACCCAGAACAAACGACAGTGCCCAGGCTCCTTTAGCAAAGAACTTACTAGCTTGTTAATTGTCCATTTTCATCTGTTTCGCTTATATGGCTGTGCACTTGAGATGGCCAGTACTGATGGGGAACAAGCGTCCTGTGGTTTCCCACTGTCTCAAGTCTGCCTAAATTTAATAAAAAATCATTTAGAAAGGAACATTGTGCCTGCAGCTTTCCTGCACTCGTAAGTGCAGTCATGAGGTCCATTGTGCATTTGGGAGCCAGCAAGTGTCTCTGGAAACCTAAGGTGTGTCAGCATGTTGCTGACAATAATCAGACCTTGTGACTGCAGGTAGAATGCAGAGGACCCAGACGAATGATATCCACTGATTCATTTCCCCCGAAAGGGGATCAGGCGTCTCGGCCCTGGTATTCTGTACTCCTGCCCCACTGCGGATGCCTGCCGGGCTCAAGCAAAGTACACATCTTGCTCATATTACATCTTGTTCAAGTAGGATTTTCCATTACCACAGCACAGGAGACATTGAGGGCACCGTGAGTGCTAAAACCCTACAAGACTGGTTGTCTGTCCGGAGTGCGACCAAGGTCAGAAAGTCATCAGCTTATGATTACAAATAACTGTTGCATTCTTTTTTCATCTGGCATCCAGGGAGGTCTGATTATGGGCAAGTCATGGCCTCCTTACCTTTCGCCTCTGCATCCACCTGATAATCAAATCCTGTTGCTCCTGCTGTAGACATTTCTCTGGAAAGCCTTCCTTCCTTTTCATGCCTGTTGCCACTTAGGTTAATTCAGTTCCTTACCAACTCTCACCTGGGCCCTTGCTGCAGCCTTCTCTGGTCTCCTCTTCCTATCTCTGGCCTTTTCCCCAACTTTGTGGTCTGTACTTTATACTTCTAGGGTTAATTTTCGGAAATAAATCTGTGCATGTAACTCCTCTGTGCCTAGACCTCTTCATGTGACATCCAGGGCCATTTCCAGTCAAATAGATGCTGCCTGTCCAGTTCGGCCTCTGCTTCTTCCCATTCATGGCTTCTATTACAAAGAAGCCATGTTACAAGTTTTTCTCTGCGGGGGCGCCTGGGTGGCTCTGTGGGTTAAAGCCTCTGCCCTCGGCTCGGGTCATGATCTCAGGGTCCTGAGATCGAGGCCCGCATCGGGCTCTGCTCAGCAGGGAGCCTGCTTCTCCTTGCCTCCCTGCCTACTTGTGATCTCTCTCTCTCTCTGTCAAATAAATAAATAAAATAAAATAAAAAAACCCACAAATTTTCCTCTGCAAATGCAGTATTTGTTTACCTCTCCATGGCTTTGCACATACTGTTCTTTCAGTCTGGAAAGTAGTAATAATCCCTGTTCACCCTTTAATACCTAATATAATAAATGTTGCTTCACCTCTGAAGCCTTTCAGCTCCAAGACTCAACCGTTGCCATTTTTTACAGTGTGCTAGGTGTTTCATTTGTGTGTGTTGTGTCTTTCACATGAGATCACAGACTTCCTCAGGATTGCTACTGTGTTTCATTCATCCTTTATGTCCACTGCATACCTTAATGGCTTGAATATAGTAGACACTCAATATATGCTTAGCAAATGTGTACAAGGCAGTGTAGAATTCTGCACCTGGACAGTTTATGGTCTAGCAAGGAACATAAGTTACTTTATAATACTACTGCTCAGAATGGGATAAGTATTGTAAGAGAGGCTTTAATGTATACACGTAGTTAAGTCACAGATTGAAATTCTTGTGTGAGAAGAATCATTTGAAATTGTCTTTCTTTAAATCGTGGTAAAATATACATAATATTTATCATTTTAACCCTTCACAAGAGTACCATTTGGTGGCATTGACTGAAATGCATTCATGTTATGTTATGTAACCATTACCACTATCTATACCAATTTTTTCATCATCCACAACAAAAACTCCCTCATTTCTACTCTCCCTAACTCCTTGTAGCCTCTATGCCTATCCTAGATACCTCACAGAAGGGGAAATCATGCAATATTTATCCTTCTCTGGGTGACTTATTTCATTAGGTGTAATGTTTTCAAGGTCTATCCCTGTTATAGCATATATTACGTTCATTCCTTTTTATGGCTGAATATTATTCCATTGCGTGTAGATAAAACATTTTGTTTATCTGTTCATCTCTTACGAATGATGCTCTTATGAACCTTGGTGTTCAAGTATCTATTCCAGCTTCAGCTTTTGATTCTTTTGGGTATCTACTTAGGAATGGAATCAGTAGGTCATAGGGTAGTTCTGTATTTAACTTCGTGGGAAATCACCAAACTATTTTTCACAACGCTATGCTATTTTACATTCCCACCAGCAATGCTTGAGAATTCCCGTTTTTCTATATCCTTGCTCCCACTTGATATTTTCCTTTTCCTTTTTTTTTTTTTAAAAAAAAGGAACCAACCACCTTAGTAGGTGTGAATGGAATTATCCTTTATTTATTATACTTACAGTAATTGCCTCGCTGATTGGTTCTACCTTGATTATTGGCCATTAATGACCACTAATAAATGAAGCTTTTCACTTTCCAGATCTTGTATTTAACAACAGAAAACCAAAGTTTGATCAAAACTTTTGTGCACTGGCACTTGTTAGGGCATAAGCCCTTTGTTAAAGTTGGAAGTGTAAGCAAAAGGGCATTTCTTAGAAAAGTTTCCTATTCTTCCATAGCACTTGTTAAAGAGCAGGCAGGGATCAGAAGTCTATTCATGTTTAACCTGTTCACTTCAGAGAGTTAGTTGGCTATTAATCTCATTGGAATGATCAGTGAGAGGAAAAACTCAGTTTTGCCCACTTCATGTTTTCTTATTGACAGTTGTGAGGTTCTTTCTGTGTTCAGTCAGAACCTCTCCTTCTTACTTCAGACTTCTGAATTAAGTATTTTGACTTCAAGTCTAGAACACTGGAACATGATAGTCATGGAACTAGAGGTGGTCTTGACATATTTCAGTGGAAGAGACTGCTTTGAGAGAGGTGTGGGGTTTCAGAGGCCATAAAAGACAGGAGTTGGGCCTCTTCAGGCTAGAGTAGTGTATGGAAACCATGAAAACAGGAGCAGCATGTACACAGGCCTGCTCAACCCCTCCCAAATCCATGTACTCAATCCTTGTACTCCAGGGGGCTTTCCTGACATTTGTAAAAGTGGATGCACATCACTAAAACAAGAGGTAATTATGACAGGAAATACTGTATTGAGTCATTCTGCAGCCACGTGCTGAGCAGTGCCCCATCTTTGCCCTCAAGGAGCTCACAGTCTAATCTAGTGGGGGAATGATGGGGGCAGACTATAAACAGATTGTTGAAATAGCACAGTATGCCTTCCTGGTGGAAATATTAAAAACACGTGAAGGAAAAACCAACAAGTGTTAGGGAACTTGAAAGACTTCACAGAAAATGAGGTGATTCCTCTTCTGTAAAATGAGGACAATGACACCCCCTTTTAGGATTATTGTGAAGATTACAGAGATAATGAAAGCTTTTAATACAGTTGCTGGCACATGGTAGGAATTCAACAAATGTTAACTAATGTTATTATATTATGATGGAGAGGTTTTATTGAATTGATAAATGACAATATATCCATTGATTGCACTCAACAGAGACTGACTTCAGCTAATTTAAACAAAGGCATTTGTTGGAGGCTAACTGGTGCTCACAAAATGGAAAGGAGAGTTTGACAGCAGTTCCCAGGAAGCTCAGGGATTGCAGTATTAGTAATAGGAGTTTAGTACAGTCTCTTTGGGATGACCCGACTTTAGTTCTCTTTTATCTTTGGATGTCTCTGCTCAGAAGCAAAACTCTGATTAGATGAGCTGGGGTTCTCTGCCCATCTCTGTGATGAGGGGACAGGTTTCCAAGACCAGCAGCCTGCCAACTCATATGGAGTTGGGGAAGAGTCGGTCCCAGCCCTAAGGAAGGGATGCAGAGAGTGAGTGATACTCACCTCAGGCGGTATCAGAGTACTCCTCAGATCTGTTGATCCATTGATACTGATGATGGAAGCAACCAGGCCAACTCATGGAAGGAACACTTTCTGGATGTTTCTTTTGTCCACAGAATCTTGAATGCTCTTGGTTATGACCAATGGCAACCCAACGTGACCATACCTATCTGACATTCTTCATGGAAATTTCTCTGGTTTCTCCATGTTTGTTCTTAAGTGCGGTAGCTAAAACAAAGACTCTTGACTCTATTATGATAGTAGAAGAAAGAAAACTTTTTGACCTTTGTATATGGAATTTCTTTTCATATGGTCACCTTAAAAATTTCTCATTTGTCAGCTTATGATCAGAGATTTGCTCTGGGGCTTTATTAGATTAGGACTATGTGTGTAGTCAAACCTTCCCTTCATCCTGTTACTTATTATTTTAGCCTATACATGCTACTGTGTATTTGATCTTGTTGAATTTCATCTTGTTTCTAGAATAACTTTTCAAGAATTCAAAGTCATTTCCCATTTTACTCTAGTTTTTCAAAGTACCAAAATTAGCAATTTTAACTTTTTTGCTTGTGTGATTCTCTGTTTCTGATATGACTCATCAGAAGCAGAAAGGTGTGACATTTTAGCGTAGACACTAGATTTAGGGACCAGCTGCCCAAATAAAAAAGTCATAGCACTGTCACAGGAAGGGTGTGACTTCAGGGCAAGTCATTTATTTAACATTTTTGAACTTCTCTTTTCTTGTTTATAGAGTCAGGACAATAGTAGCAGTTAGGCTGTGAGCTCCTAGAAGGACAAGGTTATTGTCATAAGGGACAAATAAGATTGTATATATGAATACATTATCAAATCAAATGTGATGTATGTTCATTGTTACTACCACCACTATCATAATTATTATCGGTTCAGATTTTCAGTGGAGGCCCCCAGAATTGTCTCCATTAGGACTTTGTGCTGTCAGTGTTGTTGTTAAAACAGTGACTCTTTCAGGCCAATATTAACCCTTCTAACTGGAATACACAGAGACTTGCCATCTGAGATGCAATAAAAGGCTTCAAAAATGAGAGTAGATTATAGCTTTATCTTCCTCTTATCTGTATGTCCTGACATATAAGAAAATTAAATTGGCGTGATAATTTGATCTTCCCAGGATCATAATGTTCTTTATCAGCTCTTTTCAGGGTGATTTCAGACTTAACTGGGATGTTTGAATGTCTTGTCAGGTGGGTAAATTACTGTAATTTTCAAGGACATCTGTCTCTCGATTTGCTCTTCTCCAAGCCTGAGGAAAAGACTCCTGTGCTTTGTAACCATTCAGAAATTAAAGCTAGTGGTTCTGCAGGTGTGCCTGGCAAACCACGTACCTTGTTTTTCAAGACATGATTTCAGGCTATGCAAATTTTGAATATGCAGATTCCAAGCTGCAAGACTAGGATTTTTAAAAGAAGTAAGTAAATAAGTAATTTTAAAAGGCATTTCAATGTTGCAAACTTCCCTGTGCATTAAAAGTTTAAAATCAGGGATACCTGGGTGGCTCAGTCAGTTAAGTGTCTGCCTTGGGCTCAGGTCATGATCCCAGGGTGCTGGGATCGAGTCCCGCATCAGGCTCCCTGGTCTTCGGGGAGCCTGCTTCCCCCCCTCTCTCTACCTGCCTCTCTGCCTACTTGTGATCTCTTTCTGTCTGTCAAATAAATAAAAAAGGGCGCCTGGGTGGCTCAGTTGGTTGAGCAACTGCCTTTGACTCAGGTCATGATCCCGGAATCCCGGGATCGAGTCCCATATCGGACTCCCGGCTCTGCGGGAAGTCTGCTTCTCCCTCTGACTTTCTCCCCTCTCATTCTCAGTCTCTCGCTCTCTAATAAATAAATAAAAATCTTAAAAAAAAAGCAAATAAATAAAAAAATATATTTTTAAAAAAATAAATAAAAAAATAAAAGGTCCTCAGTAGATCTGTTAGTCATCATGCAAGTCAGCGTGTTACATGCATGGATGTGTATTTGGTCACTCCATGTCCTCCTTGTCTCTCTCTCCTCTCACCTGTTTCAGTGTGTTTCACATAATATTGCACAGTGAGCTCATTTCTAACATTAAATTTAATAGACTGGCTGATGTTCAGTGCACATTAGCATATTGCCATGCAGTCGCTGTAGCCCGTGGTGTTGATCCTGCAAAGCCTTGCTGGTGGCATTTCTGACTGCTGGAAAGACCTGGTCTGTGATCTTTTGCATGTTGTACACTTAGGATGAATTTAGTGTATTCCTTATGCTTTAGTCAGCGACTCGAGCCACCCTTTATTATTCACTCATTCCAATAAATTCTTTTCTTTTTTAATTTACGATTGTACTTTTTAAGTAATCTCTACACCTAACATGAGGCTCAAAGGCACAACCCCAAGATCAAGAGTCACATGCTCCACTGACTGAACCAGCCAGGCTCCCCCATTCCAACAAATTGTTATTGGGCTGCTACTGTTAGTAACTTTGCCTCAAGCCAGTGGCTGTAAAACTTATTCTTACCTTCATGTGCATCCGTTCTTGTGTTGTCACCACCAACCTTCTTTCATTCTGTCCTCCCATGCCCCAATCACACCCTTTCGCCCACTAGTTTTCCCAGGAGTGGGGTTTATCTGTGCTAGTGATGTCTGATGTCTATTAGTAATTGGCCACTGATGACCCATCTGGTGACCCATCTCTCGCCACCATTGCAATTGGGAATCTCTGAGTTGTGTTTACCTAAGACCATATTAGTTGTTCTTAGCCCTACCTCTACAGGTAATCTAAGTTGTAGGTACATGAAGCGGTGGCCACATAATTTTTTGTGTTTGTTCTAACTTAGATAAGCACTGGAGTCAGACTGCTCTGTGTTCTCATCTTCACCCACTATTTCCTAGCTTCCCAAATGTCAGTTTCCTCTTCTCTAAAGTGGGGATAGTAGCAGTACCTGTCTCAATCACTGGGAAGGATTAAGTGAGCTCACATGCATAAAGCTCTTAGCATAGTTCGTGGCACTTGGTAAACAGTGAGTTTGGGACCTCTTTCTGGACGTGAATCACTTTTGTGGCACTGTAGACTGGGGAGAGGGTAGGCTTTGCAGAAGGTATAATTTATAAGCTATGTCTTAGAGGATAAGGAGTTAGCATCCCAGTGGATAAAGAAGGGGGAAGGAATCCTGGCACCAGTATGCTTAAGAGCTATAAGACAGGGACGCCTGGGTGGCTCAGTTGGTTGAGCAACTGCCTTTGGCTCAGGTCATGATCCCGGTGTCTTGGGATCGAGTCCCGCGTCGGGCTCCTTGCTCCGCGGGGAGCCTGCTCCTCTCTCTGCTTCTGCCTGCCTCTCTACCTGCTTGTGTTCTCTCTCTGTTAAATGAATAAATAAAATCTTTTAATAAAAAAAAAAAAAAAGAGCTATAAGACAGCAAGCTTATTTGTGACAATTGCCTATCATTTATTGTGAATGAAGGGTGAGCTAAAAGTGGGGAGGTGGGAGGAGGGAAGGCAGGAAAGATGACCAAGATTGGATCAGAGAACCATGTAGAGCTCATGGAGGAGTTTAAACGTGATCCTCCATTGCTCACTCCATGCACAGAATCTGATTCCTCTGTTAAGCACTCACACAAACGTCTTTAAGAGCAGCAACAGTGAAAAGGGGGAAGAGGGCAGTGAATTGGCCTCAAATGAACTGGCATCTCTTTAAAGCTAATATTCCTTCTCCAGAATACTATATTAATTAAACATGTGCCTTACAAGATTCATTATTGTTTTACTTGTGTTCCCTGTTGGTTGTCTCATTCATTAATCTGCTGATTAGTGACCCTGAACTCTTGTATCTCCCCACCCCCTTTTTGGCATTCCCTTTTTAATATACTATGCTGTTCCCCCTGGGACGTAAACTCCAGGACCCGTCCCTGGCCTGCTCGTGTTTGTTTTCTTTGCCCCTTGTGCCTGCCTCTGCTATAACATTTGTAGTATGTGTTAAGTAATCCTTAAGGTAACATTTTTATTATGTCATAAAAAGTGCATGGCAAATATATTATAACTCATGGACTTTGTTTAAAAATGAACGGATAATTTATTGAGTGTGTTACATGAGCCTTGCTCCCCTCCCCATTTCAGCTGAGACTCGCTGCTCATTTAGCCTAGCCTCCTATTGAGTGCTCCCACCCCGTGACTTGCTGGGAAAGCAGACCTGTGGTTGGCTAGAAATGACATCATAGTTTATGTACTCAATAAAAATTTAATTAAGTCATTACAGGAATTGCAGTCATCATTTAACCCTCTGATTTCTTCTGTTTAGTTTATTATTAAACATTCAGTAATACCAGTCACCAAATCCTGATGGCTTATAAAATATCTGCATGAATTTTAATAGCTTAAATAAATGGGAAAATATGAGTAACTGATATAAAAGGAACCTTTTCCTTGTGGTGGTGCTGTATGTATGGGCTTTTATGAAAAGCAAAGCTTTATGGAAAGGATAAGAGCTTACTAAGAGAACAGCCTAACACTATCTGGGAGGAGTTTCTCATTCGGTTTGTCCATCCTTGTATTCATAATAGGCAGGGCACTCCGAACGGAATCATCTGGCAGTGGAGACACAGAACCTGCAGGCCCACAAACAAAAGCTTAAGTGAGGGAATATCCAGCTCCCCTTGGCCGCTGGGCTGGCTAGGAGGGCCCAGTAGGGTGAGGCCAGTAGTTCAGGAAGCTGTTCTCACTCACCCTCACCTGTTGCCTGCAGATCATGTGTCTGCACTGATCGAGCTTCCACCCTCTTCCAGGAAGGGCCTTTTTCATGATCTAATCCAGCCTGGGTGATGATATCTGAAAGCCATTCCTGGCTGTGGCTGCTTGCCATCTCTCAGAGGGGAGAGGGAGAGGCAGCTTACAGGTCACTGGAGTTAGACTATAGGACCAGAGGTGGTAGAGTCTTGCTCATAGGGAGTTCTCGCCCTGCTCTCCATTCTTCCTGGGTCATAGCCAGCCAGAATACAGGTGCATCCCAAGAGGAGAAAGTGTGTTTGTATGTAACTAGACCTTGCTGGAAACTGAGGTTTACAGATTAATGTGTTGCTGGTCTCTGGAAATGCCCTACAGATGGTGAAGCAGATAAAACACTTGTCTAGAGGGGCGCCTGGGTGGCTCAGTGGGTTAAAGCCTCTGCCTTCGGCTCAGGTCATGATCTCAGGTCCTGGGATGGAGCTCCACATCGGGCTCTCTGCTCAGTGGGGAGCCTGCTTCCCCCTCTCTCTCTGCCTGCCTCTCTGCCTACTTGTGATCGCTCTCTCTCTCTCTGTCAAATAAATAAATAAAATCTTTAAAAAAAACAAAAACAAAACAACAGTTGTCTAGAAACCAGGTTCCAATCCTGGCTCTGCCAGTAACTTTCTTTGTGACCTCAGGCAAGTCCCTACCCCTTTTTGGGTCTCAGTGCACCATTTCCTTGGAGGGATTGAGCTAGGTGATCTCTGAAGACCCTTCCATCTCTGAAGACCCTTCCAGATGCAACACATACACTAACTGTGCTGAGCAGGTTCAGTGCCTGCTTGCCTCTGAGAGCTCTTGCCTTTGTGTGACATCTCTGACGTCTGTTCGTGGCTCTGGTTCTTCTTGCACGATGAGGAGAATAACTTGTATGGCAGTAGGGAGAGCCCCAGAATGACCCTTAGCAGGTCTGGGTTGGAGTTCCATCATCACGCTTCAGAAGCAATGGACTCTAGCTCTGGCTTGTTTCTTGACTCTGCCTTTCACCTCAGCCCATTCTGGAAGATGGTGCAGTAACAAGTTAGGCAATACCTATTTTTGAAATTTCAGAAACGTGCAAGGTATTCAAGCAGCAAAAAAGGGGAAACAAACAAAAGGGTATCGTTGGACAGAACACGTTATGCGTGGCACTCAGGCCCTTGTAAGGATTCAGTCATCTGCATGCCAGTCTCGAGTCCTGCTCTGGGCCAGGCCCTGGACTAGGTGTCTGCTGGGGGTGCCAAGATTAATCAGACAGAGCTCCTTATGACCTTTGGGTAGCTCACAGACTAGTGGGAGAGTCAGGTACATACATGGCTCTAAACCGGGTTGTGCATCCAGGAGGAGGAATGTGGGTGGAGCTCTAGGAACATAAAGGCTGGAGGTCTGATTTGGCCTGGGTTGAAGGTAGGGGGGAAAGGTCATGGATTGTACCACCAGCTGCAGCCAATCTCACATTTTCCAGTCTTGAGCTGGGCTATTCTCTCTTCCTTTTTGACAATTACCCCTGACTATGGGAACTGGTTTTAGTTTTCTATAAATAAACCAGAAGGTATTACTCGTAATTCATTGCATTTGCAGAGTGCGTTACAGCTTACTGAGGCTTTCAGCATACATTGTTGAATTAATGAATGAATGCATGCTAATTCAATTGCTGTTTAAACCAGCACTGTGTGTAGGGCATTTGAAAGGCAAGGAAATAGGTTATTTGATTTGCCCAATATCACATCCTGTGTACACAGCAGAATTAGAACTTGAACCAGGTTGTCTGACCGACCCCGGGTCGTTTCACTACTCCTTTGTGCTCTTCTTCAGAGATCAGTTATGAAGCACAGGATTAAATCATTCAGTCTTTGATGTATGATTCAAAGTAAAATCATCCTTCTGGAGGCAGGAACCTGATGGAACGGAAGGGACATGGACTTTGGACTCAGACTGACCTGGATGCTAGTGTCAGCTTTCTCACTAATTTGCTATGGGACCCAGGGCCAGTCACTTCACCTGCCTGAGGCTGTTTTCTATGTCCATAAAAATGTGACTCTAGCACACCTACTCTCTTGAGTTCCAGTGAGTTAGAGGAGATGATATCCGCAAAGCGCATAGCCCATACTAGCTCCTCAGTAAATGGAGGGGATGACAATGGGCACGGTTATGGTCAGGGTTATTTTTTTATTTTATTTTATTTTATTTTATTTTATTTTATTTTATTTTAGTTTAGTTTAGTTTAGTTTAGTTTAGTTTTATGGTCAGGGTTATTAAGCACAAATCTTATTCTCCATGTGAAGTTCCAAATAACTTGGTTGTTTCTAAAACCTGTCAGTTTAAATATCCAGTGAGTCCTTACTTATGTACTCAGGCTTTCTGCTGAGATTCCAGAGAGGAATGAAACATGGACTGGGCTCTCAAGCATAGAGAGTTCTAGAAGTCTGGAGTTTTACCCTACTGAAGACATTCAGTGAACTATATATAGTCTAGACTCAAGGTCCATCTGGCTGCTCTCTGAGAGAAGTTCTACCCGGGTGTCCATGGTCTCCCTGGAATTATATTTCAAAACAGTCTCTTAAGATTAATAGCCTTACTACTTTAGCCAAGCTTATTCTGTCCTCTTCTTCACAGCCTTGGGGGCTCTCCTTTCTCCTCAGCATCTCACTCAGGGTCCTGCTTCTCTCTCTCCTCTTCACACCTCTGACAACTTCCTTCAGTCTTTCACCACCACAAGCTCCTTTGAATAGCCCTTAGATCTTTCCTAACCTGGTCCCAGCATACCTTTCCAGTCTTCCTGCCCATTCACCTTCCCTGGCACTCCCCAAACATTTTCTTTCCTGCCTCTGTACCTTGGCACACCTTGTTCCCTTTGTCTAGAATGTCCTCTCTCCTCCAGCGTCCGCCTAAGTGCTACCTCCTGGAGAACTCTTCACCTGCTCCCAGAGCAGAGATCAGTTGTACTAAAATTCATTTCTTGCTCACCACTTTTGGGATAGAATTTGAGGCAAAATACTGCAGTTTAATTATTTTTTACATGTTTGTTTTTCCATACTAGACTGTGTGCTCCTTTAGCTAAGAAACCGTTCTTACACTTTGTGTTCATAGGGTCTAGCACAAAGCCTGACACGTACTTGGGGCTCAGCTCATTAAACTGAGTTACTGCTTTGTGTAATTTGGGATCAAAACCTGAAAGAAGCTGTCAGACTGGGGAGAGTCCTGGCAGATCAGGGAAACCGGGATGGACTAGCAGTTTGACCTGTTAGCGGCCTTCTCATTGTTTTACTAAAAGTCTGTGCTAGTTTAGAGGCAAAAATAATATTTTTTGGTTATCTCCCCCTTTTTTCATACTTTGTTTTTATCATTTTGTTTCTGTAGATTAATTCTTATATCCTGAAGAAGAACATGATCCTTATGACAAATAATTTCTATGCCGCAATCTTGGGATATGATGAGGTAAGATCATTTGCCAAGCCTTACGTAGAACATTGGCTTCCCCCAACAAAGACTTTTTTTTTTTTTAATTTAAATTTTCATTAGTGAACACACAGTGCAGTATTGATTTCTGGAGTAGAATTCAGGGATTCATCACTTATATAGAAAGACTTTTGATGAGAGAAACTCTGAGGGAACCTTCAGGGGACATTGTCACTACCTGTCATTATGGCTTAGAATTCATTTCCTCATCTTCATTGACTTGGCAATAGGAATGACTGTGCGCAGCAGCTTGCCTAGTGCTTGGGAAAGAGGGCACGGTATAATATGGTCAAATCATTCAACTAGTAGCATTTATTGAGTCCTTGTGGGGCACTGGATGTAGGAACAAAGGCAGATCAGTCCCTGTTTCAGCCTCTAGAGATAGGAAGACAGCATGGGCTGCCAGACACATCCCACACTTTTGTGACTTTCATTATAAAAGCAATACATACTCATTTCAAAAACTCATAAAACTGCACATAAGTGGTTGAAGTAAAAAATAGAGGCCCCTTTCCTGTCCTGTCCCTGAGGCCAAAGTTTTCCCTGAGGAAAACTTTGTTAATAGTTTATTGGGTGTCCTTCCAGATGTTATGTTTGCATACACAGGCACCTATGTATTTTCTTTACTCAATGGAAGTTACACTACGTACACTATTTTTTCGCTGAACAATATATCTTAGGCCTCCTTACACATCAGAACATTTAGATCTCTTTTTTTTTCATTATACAATATACATAACATCAAATTTACCACTTTTAAATGCACATTTTAGTGGTCTTAAGTACATTTACATCGTTGAGCAACGGTCCCCACCACCCACCTCCAGAACTTTTTCCATCTTCCCGAACTAAAGCTCTGGACCCATTAAAGCCTTACTCTCCCCTCAGCCTCTTCCTAGCCGCTGGTAACCACCGCCTTCTCCTTTTTGTCTCTGTGAATTGGAATACTCTTGAGTACCCCCTGTAAGTAGAATCGGATGGGTTTTATTCTCTTGTGACTGGCTTATTTCACTTAGCATAATGTCCTCAGGGTTCACCCATGTGGTAGCATCCGTTTCATCTTTCTCTCCCCACTGTTATTATGGAAATTTCAAACACATCAAACAGGTAGAAGAATGGCATAACGAACACCTGTATGCTCACTACCAGGGTTCATCATACCTCATCTTTTTAATAAAACATGTGCTTTTTTTGCTCATTTTGTGGTGACCTCCAGATTTAATGTAAGCACCTAGAACTTCCCGGGCTCAGCTTCTTCCACCTGCTCTGGACTCCACAGTACTCGCTACACTAGTGTTAACTGTCACACTGGCTGGGTGGGGACTTCTTCTGGGTGGTGGCAGCGTCTACTGTGTTTGCATTTCTCTTGCCTGGCGTGGTCCCTGGCATGTGGGAAGTGAGGCATGAGGAAGGGAGGAAAGGCATAAAGGATGAAAGTAAGAAACTGGAGTTCAGGCTGAAAGAAGTGCTATTAGTCTGAAGATAATAATTAAAGCCAGGAGATAAGATACAAAAATAGGACTAGTTAAAATTGAGGTTTCCTGAGTCTCAGCCCACCAGATATTTGTAGAAAACAGGAAGGTTTATCGGAGCATCTACACATTAATTGTTAAATTAGAGACATTCTGACTTCAGAAACCTTACAGTGTATAGAAAAATAGAGGCTTAGAATTGAAGAAATAGAATTCTCTATTAGCTGGCATTTGAGGACTTCACTGCAGCTGGCTCAGCTCATTCCTTTCACCAGTGTTAATAATATTCTGAATTGTGTCTCTTTTTCTGTCCCTCTCATCCCAGTCCATCCTGGCAGAGCCATCTAACAATCATGCCTGATCGCACGAGTCACCTGGGGAGCTCTTCAAATCTAATTCTTGAGCACCTCTCTGAAGATTCCAGGTCAATAGGAGTGGGGCCTGGTATTTAGCAAGCACCTCAGATGACTCTTTAGAGTGAGAAGGTTTGGGAAATACACTAATTACCTAGGACGCTTTTTTAGAAATGCCATTGTTTGGGCCCTGTCTCCCAAAAGTTCCACATTAACTGCCATAGGTGGGCATCTGTTGTAAAAGTTCCTCAGGTAATTTTAGCGTGCATGCAGATCACGTAGGTAAAATTCAGATTCTGACTCAGCAAGTCTGGGGTGAGGCCTGAGATTCTGCATGGCTAACAAGCTGCAGGTGACGGGGTGCCTCCGTTCTGCAGACCACACTGAGAGTCATGGGTTCTAGAGCTGTGCTGTCCAAGACTAGCCAAGTGCGGCTCTTTTCTATTGTCAGTGCGCGGCTTGGACTCACGATCCTGAGATCACGACCTGAGCTGAGATCAAGAGTGGGACACTTAACCCACTGAACCACACAGGTGACCCCGCATGTGGCTATTTTGATTTCAAGTCCTTAAATAAAATTGAAAATTGAGTTGCACCGGTTACATTTCAGGTGCTCACTAGCTTTATGTGGCTAGTGGCTGCTGTGCTGGACCATGTGGCTATAGAGCATTTCCCTCATCCCGGAAAGTTCAGTGGGACAGTGCCGTTCTGCAGCACCCTTATCCTAGAAGGCCGCTTAGGTTGTACCCCTACCCTGGCCACTTTGGGAACCTTCCTGTTTTCTACTACATTAAGTCCCAAATTCCTCCATGGAATTTCTAGGCCTTCTGTCAAATGTCCTCCTCGTGACATGTCCTATCCACTGTTATCTCCCATTGCTTTTGAGTGTGTTACCTTCTTTCCAAGTGAGGCCATTTGCCCCACTGCCCCACAGACGTGCTGTGCCTGCCAGAAGCTCTCCTGAAAAACTAGGTTTGGAGGGCAGTGGCTGAGTTTGTCAGCTTTGGGCCTGGTACCTTGTCGGCACTCTCTCTGGAAATGTTCGGTGAACATTTATGAATGTATTCTCTCTTGCTTAGAATGTAGCACTCCAAATATTCTCCACTCTTAAACAGGCCCCTGTGTTTGTTTACTCTGAATTTCAGCCTCATCCATCCACCCATCCATCCATCCACCCACCCATCCATCCATTTAACAGGTATAAGGTGCCTACCGTATGAGATGCACTGGGAATATATTCGTGAATAAAACACACATGGTGTGGTTACTTTCCCACTGGAGCTTACCTTCTAATGGGGAGATAGGCAGTAAACAGGTAAACAAGCAAATAAATATCCAGTTAGAAATACAGTGACAGAGAAGCTAAGACTGAAGAATGAGGGGCCAGCCATGTACAGAGTCTACGTTGGAGTCTCCCTATACCGATGGACAGTTGTTCACTCTCTAGGATTTGATCCTGTGCTGCTGTCTGGTGGGCGCTAGCTTGTTCCTTCAACTAGATGGCAAGCTGCCTGTGAGCTGAGACCATTTTGCTGTGATTCTGGGTTCTCAGCGTCATGCTAAGCACGTAGTTGTGTCATAAATCAGTCTCCTCTGAGTGAGACTGCCACTCCGAACCCGTAACCATAACTGGGACTCTCAAGGCCCAGGCTTCCTCTCAATTATTCTAGACCTAGGTGTCTTAATCTCCTGAAGGATGCTTTTTGTGTCATGAGGGAAAATAAGCAGGCCCCCTAGTAGATTGTGGGAACATTGCTATGCAAACTAATATTTGGCTGCCAAGCACCCTTTTTCCTTTCCTGATTTCTCTCTCTCAGACCAGTCTCCCATTTGTTTTCATTGACTTACTAGCAGTTTGGTGGAAAGTTGGGCTCATTGATTTATTCAGCCATTTTTATTGCTGAATGCCAGGTACCGCATCCTAAATAGAGCTAGTCAGGCACCATCCCTTGACCTCACCAGTGCGTTCTGGTCCTGAGTCCACCGCCAATTAGCTAGATAACCTCTAAGCCTCTGTGTACTTATCTTTCAGATGGGGATAATAATATCTATTCTTCTGGCAAACGTGGTCATTAGGAGCCAGATGTGTGAAGGAACTGACAGCCTGAAACAGTCGGGTGTTAGCACTGTTGATCTGAGTCCTGAGTCATCCTTTTCTTTCCGACCGATGACGGACTTGCCCCTTCCCAGCCGTCTCCCCCATTGCCAGGACTGCCTGTTTGCAGCGGGCCGTGGCTCCCAGGGCTTCTGCTGTCCTGTGCTCTGTGCTCGTTCTCTAGGGCCTCATGACACCTGCCCCACTGCCGGCCCTTCCTTTGCAGCACGTGCAGGGCGCTGCCAGCAGCTCTCCAGCCTGTGCCCGGGGCACTTCAGACATGGGCAGACTGTTGTGTTAGCAGATAGCTTGGAGAACGGTGATGTGCCTGAGCTTGTTCTTGGGCCCTGTCCCCATCTGCCAGAAGACGCTGGTTTTCCTGACTCAGCCATTGTGCCAGCAGTCTCTCTCTCTCTCTCTTTTTTAAAGATTTTATTTATTTATTTGACAGAGCGGGGGTGGAGGGGCGGGAGGTAGGCTCCCTGCTGAGCAGAGAGCCCGATGTGGGGCTCGATCCCAGGACCCTGAGATCATGACCCGAGCCGAAGGCAGAGGCTTAGACCACTGAGCCACCCAGGCGCTCCGCCAGCACAGTCTCTTAAGCTGGGGAATTATAGGGATGTTTAGCAGGGGGCATTTGGAACAGGTTGACTGTTTTTCCACCAAACTGTCAACACCCCGTCCTGGACTTGGCCCTTTGTGGCAGCAGGCCTGAAGTCAGACCTCATAGGCCGCCGTGTCCCGAGGCCAGTGCACAACATCATGCTGCAGACATGATCCGGCGTCTTCGTGTAATGCTCTACCACTTCAGAGCCTGTCACGGCCATGATCTCTGAATTCTCGCAACAGTGCTGTGGGCTGGGTCTTACCGTGTTTGTTTGGCTCATGAGGAACTGAGGCTCGGGAAGGGCTGGTAGCTTTCCAAGGGCCACACAACTGTCAGGTGACAGAGCTGCCATTTGAACCTAGGTGGTCCAATCCCCAGATCTCACTGTTGTTTCAGCTATAGCCACAGCGGCCTCCCGAAGCAAGCTCCTGAGCCTTGTATCTGACAAACCTGTGCACGACGTCGCTTCTATAATGCAAAGATGCTATGCGTAGAGCAAGCATTTGATCTCTTTTCATGGGTTGGTAGTGGCTTGTCCGCCATCTCTGAGCTTGGTAGCGGCGGAGCCAGGACTTGACCTTCTGACTTGTAAGTCAGCGCTCTCTCTGGTTCCACATTAGCGTGGCGCCTGGACAGAGCGGCTTCTTGGGACCTTGCCTTCAGTCACCCTCACCCCCGGAAGCAGGACCATCCCCTCTCCTTCCCTTAGAGGTCCAGACTAGAGAATGGCCCTAGTCCATGGCCCAGGTGCTGATTAGTCTCTGTGATAGTGGCGATCTGTCGCTTCTCTACAGAGCCCCCCTCCTTGCTGCAAAGGACAATATTAGACAGACACACGTGCACACAGGCTCCGAGCGTTCCCTCTGGCCCGTGGCAGTCCTGCTGAACAGCCTATTCCTCTACTTGAGGCAGGGCCAGCCGTGGCCAACCCAGAGATGGGTGACAGTGACGCCAAGGTGCCTGGTTTCCTTTCCCAGAGAGCCAGCTGCCTTGCAGATGTGTGCCCTTGGACCAGGAAAAAGGTGCAGTCTATGCCCACCGCTATTTCTGGGAAAAAACACTCACCCACAACCCTCTGTGCCCATTCCTTGCAGACAGCGGTGGGAACACTGTGCCACCATTTCTCTTCTTAGCCTCACAAGTATTGCTGGGTCATGTGCGGGGCGGGAGAGTATTGGGAGCTGTGGCCTGGGAGGGCAGCCAGACATGAACCCCATCTCTGCGTTAATCTTAGCCAGTCCCTTGGCCTCTCTGGCTCCCATGTCCTTCCTCTGCATAAAATGAGAGTTGGACCAGATGCCGAAGACCCCTCCGGCTCTACCGTGTAGCTGCCCTGTGTTCTCTCTCGTGGTGTCTGAGGTCTTTCCAGTCCCGTTCTGTGGTTGCCAGCATGTTCACACACTCCCCAGCTTTTGTAGGTACGGCTCTGCCAGACTCCCAGAAGACACGTTGTACTCTGTTTTCCAGGGGATCCTTTCAGATGACCATGGGCTGGCCGCTGCCCTCTGGAGAACCTTCTTCAACCAGAAATGTGAAGACCCTCGGCAGCTTGAATTGTTGGTGGAGTACGTGAGGAAACAGGTGAGCAACCTGACCTCTCCCCTCCAGAGGCTCACGGAAAGCAGGTCTTTCTGAGGCCTGGAGCGGCCAGGCTTTCAGAGGATTGTGAGAGGCTGAGTTCCCAGAGGCCAGTCTGAGGGAGTTCTGACCACATCCTGGCAGCAGCAGGTGCTGGTGAAGAACACCTTTTGTGTGTCCAGCCGTGAGCTAGGCTGGGAGAGGGAACGGGATAGAAGCAGCACTGAGTAGTCTGCTCTCAAAAGCTTTCAGGTATTCATTCGATTGCCTGTTATGTGCCCGGCGCCGTGCCAGACCCCGACACACACAGTCCCGTAGGATATGGGAATGGGGTACAGTATACTTGCCCACTGTAGCCCCCTCCGTCCGCAGTATGAAGCTCATAGGTTCATGTTTCCCGCTCCCGATTTCTAGTAGGACTAGGTTCCAGGCAGCATTCTGCGGACGTCCCTCAAGACTCTCCCCACTGAGTGCTAGCCACAGTCAGGTAGGGTCCTCCTACTTCATTCACCACCCTCTCGTCCCCCAGGGCTCCCTGACACCAGAGTTTCTAAGAGAAAACTCCAGAGTGGGGACTGCTTAACTCTACCGTTTTTCCTTGAAACCGTGGCTACTTCACTTCTTGATCTCTCTGTTCCCCGATCCTGTACTGCTGGGAAACCCATACTTTAGAGATAAGTGAGCTGAGTGGCAGAGAAGGGGGAACAGAGAGGCCTTTCCAGGGTCTCCCAGTGAGTCAGCCGGCACAGCTGGCCTGCAACCCCAAGCTGGTGATTCATGTAGCCAATAGAGGCCTTAGCTGCTCCAGACGGCTCATCAGCTCAGGCTGTCCCATGAGTCACACCTTTGCTTCATGGCCCTGGCCCTGGAGCTGAAGGGGCCTCACCGCACAGTTATTCTCTTATTCACCTGTATCCACGGCCTTCAAGCCTTCAACAGCCAGGAAAGGGAAGGCCAGGCCCTGGCTCTTGGGGAGAAGACAGGGCCAGCAGGAGCAGCTTGCTGATTGCTGGAAAAACCACACAGTGGGGCTCTTCAGACACAGAGGGTAGAGAACCCCAGAAGCCAGGACTTCTGTTGGACCATTCTTCAAATGTGCCAGAGCTGGGAGAAGGCACTGTGGCCAGAGGGCTCCACCCACAGAGAGCTCTTGAGACTCACACTGATGACTGGACTCACCGTCAGACGCAAGTAGCAATTGGCAAAGGAGATGCTGTGTTTTTTGAGAGACCAGCCTAACTTTTCCGTCTGCCATGGTGGGCTTGTGCCAGGGGCCACAACAAGGGCACAGCTGGGACTTCTCCGAGAGCCCTAAAAGAAGGGACTGTCCACCAATCCCCTAGAAGTCCCATATTGTCCAATGAGAGGCAGGCAATAGGAAAACAGTGATGGGGCTCTTACGGAAGCAGGGAGCTTTGATGGGGACCCGGTCCTGTCAGTAAAACTTCTGAATATCTGCTGTGCCAGACACGCTGTTGAGAAAGCAGAGATTCAGAGGACCCAGCCAGCTCCTGGTTTGGTGAGGAAGCCAGTCAGGCACAAAGCTAACCCTGGAATAAGTCAGTCTGTGATGTGATACAGGTAGGAACAAAGTGCTGTGAAAGGCTGAAGAAAGACAAGAGTATGAGTGAGCGGATCAGGAAAGACCAGGAACCTGGGCCCTCAACAGACTAGTCCTGTGCCGCCATGGTCCTAGTTGGTCTGGTGGGTAGCCCAGGAGCCAGTCAGAGGTTATGTTGGGATTTTCAATGCAGAAGATGGGCAGAGGCACAGAAATGGAGTGGTTGGAAAGAGGAGTGTATTTTAGGCAAGGTATGGGGTCACTTGCTCTCCTTGCACTGAACGACAGCAGGACGTGTGGAAATCTAGACCTGAGGTGTATGTGAGAGACGGGTTGAGTTTAAGGGTTAGCAGCCTGATGGTGACACAACCGGAGTGAAGGAATTCTTCGAAGAGGGAAACAATCCAAGGACTAAGATGAGGCCTCCGACTCCTGCCCCTTTCCTCCCAGATGCCTTCTTACCCCATAGCGGAGCTTCATCTTTCTGAATCCAGTGCTCACTCCTGATGTGACCCGCCTCCCCCCTTGGTTGGGCCTGCCCATGGGAAAGCGTTTCTCGTTCTGCTCTTCTTGTTAGCAGCAGCCGGGGGAATCCTCCCAGAGACTTGGCCACTCGTTAGATCACCTGCCTCTTGCAGAACTGCCCAGCCTCACCTCCCCTGCAGCTGCTCCCCGTTCTCCACTGCAGGTGTCCCTTCTCCACTTGCTGTTCAGGGGGATAAACTCCCCCAACCATCCTAGTGGGTGAAGCTGGACCCACTGGTCTGCATGGCGGCCCACTGACTGTGGGGTCAGAGCTCACTAGAGGACAGTAGAGGCATACGTATTTAAAATTAAAAAGTTCTAGTGGCTACAATGTATATGAGCTGTATCGTTCAATCTGTTCATGAGTCGTGTGGGGCACACATTACTATCCCCTCCCTCAGACAAGGAAGCTTAAACCGCAGAGAAGGGAATTGACTCACTGTGAGTAACATCCCTGCCCTGAATAGACAGATCAGACTCAGGCACACATCCCAAGGACGTGTCTCCCCCAGTATATCCGCCCTAGAAAGTTCTTGCAGTCCACAAAATCAGGGCTCGTGTGTTGTCTGTCTGTTCAGGGGCATGACGGGGAGTTCCCTGAAGCCTTCCCCATGAGCTTCCCCAGTATATCGTTTCTCCCAACCCACTGTAATGGCGCAGTCTGGGAGATCAGAGACCTGCCGTCCTGGGAGCTGGGGTGGTTAGACCCGCCCCCCCAAAGCCCCTCCCCGTCCTCTCCATTTGAAGCCTGGTTCCTTACTCTGCCACCTATGTCTCTCCTGCCCTTGTCCCTGTCCTCCGTTGCCCGCTCCCTCTGTTGCAGATGCAGTACTTGGATTCCATGAATGGTGAGGATCTGCTGCTGACAGGGGAGGTGAGCTGGCGCCCTCTTGTGGAGAAGAATCCTCAGAGCATCCTGAAGCCCCATTCCCCAACTTATAACGACGAGGGTCTTTGATGGGCTGGTGTTTCTGAACAGCTGGCCAGCTGGCTTTGAGGAACTGCCAGGAGAGAGGTGCTTGTTTGGCTCAGAACCCTGCAGAAAGTGGCCTGAACTGACCTTTGAACAGCATCTGTCAAATACCTGGCCCCATTTGCGTTGATTTTCCTCTTAGTATGCCCAGGAGTCTGATCTGGTGGGGTACAATGCTGGGGGAACCCGTAGCTCTTCTGAGGTATCCTCCCCCTCAGGAGAAGCCTGGAGCGAGAGCTCCCCAGCACGCTCTCCCCTGGTCCCCTCCAGTAATGAAGTGATCCACAGCTTTTCCCAAAGGCCACAGAGGGGTGGGGATGGGTTAGCAAGGGGACACTTCCACCAAGGGCCCAGGGTGGCTAAGGCACAGTTTGGAGTGCTGCTGAATCAAGACGGGTAACCAGGTTCTGTCGTCCGGCTTTGAGCCATGGGGTTGAGTTGGCCATTAAAAGAAACAGAGACTTATCTCTGCCCTGGCTCTTCTTTATTCCTGGGTTTTTAGAAACTTATCTGAGATGGCAGTTGCCATAAGCTGAGGACCGACCCCAGCTCCGTGGGAGACAGGCAGGGTGAGAGGGTCAGGAGGGTCTCTGGGCCGCTCTTGTCTCCAGTTCATGGAGATGTCACTGTTCTGGCCAAGCCGTAGCCTGCCAGGCTCCATCCTGTGGGACCCAGAAGGCCTGGGGCTTGTCACATCCTGTGTCGTTTGGAAAGAAGCCCCAAGAACACAGGTCCCTTTGTCACTTCCCCACTGAACGAGGGGGAAGAACATGCTGTCTTTCCTCTCTTGACTCCCTTTATGTGAGATACTGGGGAGAAGAAGGGAAAATCCTTTCTGGCTTCGTTGTACCAGCCCCGGGCCCAGCCTCGGGCCCGGCTTTCCAGCCCCATCCCAACTTCTGGAGCACATGCCGCAGAGCCAGCTTGGTCTGTGCGCTTGAGGGTCAATCCCCTCCTTCCCAAGTGTGGGTCAGCTCTTGGGGGACTTTCTTTGCGTTGAAGAAAGGGGGCGGGGAACCATAGTGCCCTCCTTCCCCCATCAAACTTCCTTCATTTAACTTGCTATAAAATGAGTCACATAAAGAAATTCTATATGGGTGAGGTATATCCCACTTCTGTGAAAACATTACAAATCAGACCGCCTTCTCTGAGTTTATTTAAGATGCTTTTGTTGCGAGCAGATTTCTAGAGTGAAGTCCCCTCTGTGTGTGTGAGATAGTAACACCTTGTAACTCATTACAGCTGGGCACTATTTACATAAACCAGAGCTGAGCCAGGCAGGAATTTGCTGATTAATTTATTTTTAATGGAGTGAAGTATACCATGCACCAAAATAAACTTTACTGTGTGTACCTAACTGCTCCTGGAATGGATGGAAAAATTAATGGAACAGATTTTGGCTCCCAACTCCACACATTAATTCATATATAAAAGTTATTTGAGCCTTAACCCATTTGCTGCCCAGGGCAGCTCCCCAGCCACAGATCCCGGCCCGCAGCACCAGTTCAGCTACTGGGCTTGCTGGAGAATCACGGAACTGCAGATAGAGAAGAAATTTCAGAGGTCACGTAGTCCGGCCCGGGTCCAGAACTTGGCTCCCCTTCTCAGCATCCCAGTTGGCCCCTGTGCACACAGGCCGTTTATGAATACGTACGTCTGCCTGCAGAGCCCAGTCAGGTCTCCATAAGCTGAGTGTCGTCAAACAGTGCGGAGCTGCGACTGGAAGAGCCGAATCGGAGCGATCAGGTCAGGGATGTCCGGAAGCCCTCACTTCCAGACTGAAATCGGCGTTTTCCACCCACTCCACACCACCTTCCCCTTCGAACTAAAATCCGGGCTCCTGGAGGCTGCCAGGCTTGTCTTAATTTGACCTGTGCTTGTTTCTGAGTCTCGAATTCGTTTCTTCTCTAAGCAAACTGGACCGCTTGGGGTTACCTGAAGCGATCGCCCTGTCTGTTTCCTCTAGCTGGAATCCTCGCTTCCGCTGCTGACTAGAGAAATCCTGTGTGTGCGCGCATAGCCACCCCCGGCCTGGCCTTGTCTGCCCCAGGTGCGAACTATGGCTGACCTCCCCACCCTCCGTCCTGCACTGTGAGCTCCTCAGAGCTCGCACTGTGTTGGGGTCAGTCACCTTTGTTTTTCTAGGGCCCCAGGAGCGCCTGGCTCACAGTAGGCATCAGTATAAGCTTGGACAAATGAAAGGAATGCATGATTAGATCATCAGTCGATTATCAGTACAAGCCCAACGAAAAAGTCCCTTTCTGGATCATTCTCTGACCTTCAGTTCAGCTTATTTTAACAGTTCAGCACAAAGTACCTCCATTGGCCTTTGCGTAGGCACGAAAGCTAAATGTTTGTTCTGTAGCTACATGTTTTTCTTTCTCTCTCTCTTGTTTTAAGTAATCTCCACGCCAACCGTGGGGCTGAAACTCGCGATCTCCAGACCAAAAGTCACATGCTCCGCTGAAGGGGCCAGCGAGGCCTCCCTATAGCCGCATGTGTTTCTACTGTAAATTGTTATTACGCAAAACAAGTGAAGGACATTTCTTGCCCTCAGGGAGATTGCTCTTTAGAAATAATTTTGTCATTCATTTATACTTCCAGAAAGGATCACAGCAAATTAAAAGACACAGGCATAATAAAACTGCAACATGATTAGAACAAAGTTTAAAAGATAAGATGCAAGTATTGGGAGGTGGGAAAGGGAAATAATCACGTCAGAAAGTAATCACTGTACTGCTATTAACCAATTTTCATGTGATTTTTTTTGCTAATTTATAAAGTAGCTTCAACATATTATCTCTGTGGTCCTGCAAAATAGGTATCCTCATCATTTTTACCCCCTTTCCACAGGTGAGGGGGCTAAGGCTCAGGTCATCCAGCCTCAAGAAGAAGGGGCCCAGTGTGCCCCAGTCCCCATCTTCCAACTTCAGGGCCTTGGCTCTCTCCCCGTCCCACACTGCCCCCTACAGGGCAGCGAGGAAATCTGCAACTGAGTGTAAAACCTTGCTCTGAGCTTCCTGGGAACCAAAGGCAGAAATGGGAGTCAAGGTTCTAAGAGTTCTCATTGTCACATAAAAGGAAAGTATACTTACTTGTTCATCAGGAGAAATGCTTCAGAGAAAAATGTACTATAGGGATTTTAAATGAGAAACACTGAACAGTGCAGTGAACAGTATCTCTAAGATTTCAGTTTCGTCTGTAAGTTTGAGGACCATAAGCAATTGCTGTTTCTCACATCAAGCAGAGATTAAAGCCAAGGCCCCAGTTCAGCCAGTATTTTTGCATTTCTGTTCTGTGTCAGACACTGCTTGGTATTTTCACTTGTTTTCTATTTTAATCTTCAGTGACAAATCTGTGTGGGAAATGTTATCCTGTTACATTGAGGGAAACTACATGAAGCTCAGGGGTCTAGACTGACTCCAATGTACTTAGTTTCAGAGAAGGAGCCCTGGATGGGGAAAGGGACCATTGTGCTACAGTTAAAAAGTAAAAGGAAGGGCACCTGGGTGGCCCAGTGGGTTAAAGCCTCTGCCTTTGGCTCAGGTCATGGTCTCAGGGTTCTGGAATCAAGCTCCGAATTGGGCTCTCTGCTCAGCAGGGAGCCTGCTTCCCCCTCTCTCTCTGCCTGCCTCTCTGCCTACTTGGGATCTCTTTCTCTCTGTCAAATAAATAAATAAAATCTTAAAAAAAAAAAAAGTAAAAGGAAGCCTTCAGCAATATTCCAGCCACGTGGGCTTGTGTGGATACATTCTCCTACTAACAGGAAAAATCAGAACAAGGGGGTTAGACCTCAGAAAAGCCCTGAAGGGAGTCGGAACATGAAGGATGGGCAAGGTTTAGGTCCGTGGGAAGAAAAACAGGTAATGGGGAGCTGCCTAGGGGAAGGCATAGTACAGGAAGCTTCTTCAGACTCAGGTGGACCAGCTGAGTGGTTTGCTGAGGGCAGAAAAGGTTTTGGAGAGCCGGTGGGGCCACAAGTAGGGGGAAGCCTGGGTGACTCTGCAGCTGGCAGGCATTCTGGGAAAGGACAGTGACCTGCTGGGGGTGAAGAGGTACAGCGGTGTGCAAGGTAGATGGGCGCAGTCAGGAACCAGCTCTCTAGGCTTGGGGGCCTGGGAGGTGATTATAGGAATTCAGAGGGAAGCTTGAACCCCAGAGACATTGCGGAGAAATCCTAGGACTTCGATACCTCCCTGCACATGGAGCCTGAAGAAAGCCGTCTGGAGCTCTCCTGGAAACCAGGAGATGGAAAAGAAGAATCCTCTGTACTGTTTTCTCCTACTGTATTATCCTATGGGATAGGCAGGGCGGGGATTATTGCCCCCATCATGCAGTAGGGGAACAGGTCCACTGGGAAGAAGCCGCAAACTGGTACAAGGTGACCCTGTAGCAAAACTGAACAGTGTCCTGTCTTTTGAGCCCTACTCCATTGCTTTCGGTGTGTTGGTTCTATCTGTAAGGGGGCCAGTCTGGTGGGAGGTGCCCCAAGGAGGGCAAGAGGACTTCAGGGGATGAGGATGGAGGGGCTAAGAGGACTTTGGCTTTGTCTTGCTTGTAGAAGGGGCACTTGAAATCACGAAAATGGATGAGCTCCCAGAAGTGAAATGTAGAGAGCTGACCAGGGACTCGGGTGGGTGTGGGAGAAAGCATCCTGGGGTGGGTGGTGGGGGACGGCTGGGTGGGGCAGGTGGGGAGAAGTCGGAAGATCAGGAACCAGCATAGGAAGTAGATGCTGGAGTCCAAGTCAAGGGAGAGGAAGCTTCCAGAAGGAGGATGTTTCATGCTGCATGCTGCAGAATCGGGGCCAGGGAGTAAGTGACTGAGGCTTGAGGGCTTTAGAATATTCCAGGAACAAGACTTTTTGAGAGAATACAGAGATTGCGAAGGGTTAAGAAGGCAGGGTATGGCAGCAGCTGTGGTATCTTGGTAGGTGCCTAGCTAAAAAGAAATGGAGAAAAATTAGGCAGGAGTTAGGAGAGTAGGGTAAGAACTAAGGTGTTTGCAGCCCAGAAGAAAGCTGAAGATGCGCGTGGGGGTGAGAAGGAGCCTGATAAATGTAAAGCACTCAGTGGAGTAGGAGATTTCCCATAAATGTTAGGAATTATTAGATCCCTGGAAGTGGGAGCCTGGTCTTGAGAATAAGGGCCTGGCTTTGGAGGGGAGGAGGGAACTTTTTCCTGTGACCCGAGATTGGAGCCAGATGGGGACAAGGGATTTCTGAGGTGAGGGCTGAGGGGGGAAAGACCAGCCCATGCCCGTCTTGATGCCCAGGGAACCTAGAATTATCGGCCATTGAGGTGAAGGGGAAAGGGTGGGGGGAGTTGGCAAGCCTGTGGGCAGGGAACAAGACAGTCCCAAAATGTTTGAACTCTTCCCTTGGGAGCAGTCCTCCCGTACTTGTTGCTGTGGTTCTGCCCTCTTACAGCCATCCCAGCATCCCACCATGCCTTGCCCACCCCTGCCCCTGTGTTAATCACCCATCACAAATCATCCGTGGCTTCCAGAAGACTTCCCTTGAGCCATGCTGGTGAGCCGAGGACCTGACATTACAGGTCAGTACTTGAAGACTCCCTGCTGAGGGGAGAGAAGGTCCTAGAGATCCTGACTGGAGAATTCCCAGGAAGGGAGTCTTCAAGTACTGACCTGTAATATCCGAAAGTGATGGGGGAAAAAAGGCGATGGGATAAATGAGTGCTAGAAGAGACTCAGAGACCTCCAGCCCAGCCTTCTTAACTTCACATATGGGAGGCTGTGGTGCTGGGAGGCTCACTCAAGGTTTCACAGTTGTGAACCAGAGCCACAGGCCTGTGCTGGCTTGTTTCTTCCCTAAATTTATCTCTCCCTATGGACAGTTTCTGGCTCCTTCACCTCCTAGTCACCATCTGAGAAAAAGCCTGCCGCAGGGCTGTACCCTAGTTAGGGGTGGAGAGGTGGAGACATGGTTCCTCTAAGGTTCTAGAATGGGTCATGGGCTCTAAACCTCAAAGCACTTGGTTTATACCTTGGCTTAACCTGTGGCTTATAATTATTTATGAGTCTGCCTTCCACACTAAACTGTGAGTTCCTCCAGGGCAGAGACCAAGTCTTACTCATCTTTGGGACCACAGTGCTGGCCTAAAGAGGCATTAAATATATGTTGGATGAACTAGATGGACAGAGGGGGAGGAGGGGTTGGGATAGGAGGGGGAGGGGGAGGAAGCTGGACCAATAATGTAGGGGGCTTAAGAGCTCATTAGATAATATCTCCTCCCAAGTTCAAAATGAATTGAGAAATAAGACGTAAGAGACAGACATGAAAAATTTTTTTTAACCAATATTTCTGATAAAGCTGATTGAAGAATGTAGTTTTCACTCTCTGACCAAATGTGCTTGTTAATAACCTTCTAAAACTTGGGGTGCCTGGGTGGCTCAGTTGGCTGATCGTTCAGCTCGATTTCAGCTTAGGTCATGATCTCGGGGTTGTGGGATTGAGCCCCAGCATCAGGCTCCGTGCTCAGCCGGCGGTCTGCTTCTCTCCTCCTTCCTCTTCCTCTGCCCCTCCCCTGGCTCTTGTGCACATGTGCTCTCTTTGGCTAAAATGAATGAATAAATCTTTATTTTTTAAAAAGATTTTATTTATCTGACAGAGCACAAGCAGGTGGAGTGGCAGGCAGAGGGAGAGGGAGAAGCAGGCTCTCCGATGAGCAGAGAGCCCAACCTAGGACTCGATCCCAGCACCCTGGGATCATGACCTGAGCCGAAGGTAGATGCTTAACCAACTGAGCCACCAAGGCGTCCCTAAATCTTTTTAAAAAAATAACCTCCTAAAACTAACCATACTCTCCTCCATACCCCCCGAAAGAGTAGACCTCTCCCTCCTTGTTACAGGGGCAGAACTTCCTCTGGAAGTTTACCACGTAGATCAATGAAGAATATGCTATCTTTGCCTACAACAGAACCAAAAGAGAGAGGGGGGTGGGGGTGGGGCAGAAAGATTCAGCCGCCACCTAAGCCACCAACTAGACAAGCCTCCTCCCTTGGACTGGAAGAGTGAGTGAAGAGAGGGAGCAGCCCTCTCACACCTCCCCCTCCAGGAAAGTAGAGTGGGAATTCCCTCCCTGTATGGAAACACTAGTGAGGACAAGTCTCCCACCATCAGATGGGATGAGGTGGACGAATGGGTAGAGGGGGGTTGAGGGAAGGGAGACGCCATCATCACGGCGTCTGCAGTCTAGACCCCAGGCACAGCTACTCTTCCAAAATAGGATATCCAAATTCTCATTCCTGTGATCGGCATGCCAGAATGCTCATCTGTGTATGGAGAGTGAGGAGAGGACCTTGCTTCCTCTGAGCCGGAATAAGAGGCCAAATCTCAGAGCCACACTCCACTGACACAGCCAGAGGGCCATGTTCACATTCAGGGCCGGCCTTTGGTCTAGAAAGGGCAGAGACTGACTAGGGGAGCCCCTCCGGTTGCTGCTTCATTTGTCTTCAGGCCTCCACCAAGCCCCCGCCCTTTCGTGGCCTGAGAAAGCTCTAGAATCCAGCATGGACTGAAATCCTTCTCCTCTCAGGCACTTGCCATAGAATAACCCATTTATTCCTCACAAAAACCTGGTTGAAGGAGGCGATGTTGTTCCCATTTTGCAGATGAAGCCACGGTGACCCGGAGTTGTGATTGTTCGATGTACCCATTTCGTGCCAGAGCCGGGGGGTGGGGGTGGGGGGCTCCTGAAGGCCTGTGTGGTGCTCAAGAACAGAGGACCACACCCATCTGGGTTGTTTCTGGGAGCCTAGTGCTTTGGGCCACTCTCCCCCTGGGGGGCTGCTTCGTAAATAATCCTAAAACACAGCTCTAGGAATCTTGCCAGGCTTGCACCATCGTCTGTACGATGAGAACCAGCAACTTAGCCAGGCCCTCTTTCAGAGTGTGTGCCTCCTGATGGCCTTTCCCACAGCTCTTCCCTGTGCCACAGCCCCCATCTCCCTTCACAGCCGTGCCCTCGCTCCTCTAGTCCTCCCCCGGGGAACGCCCTGCTTGTCATTCTGCACGTCTTGCAGTGTTTCTCATCCTTTACTAGATAGCTCTGGGAACCCTCACTGCGTGTTCCTGGGTCTCTAGCTCGTACATCACGTCACCTTGATTCTAGGGATTTGGGCCTATCCTGGCTCTCCTACTATCCCAGGCTGCCCGTCCCAGGAATATTGTCTCCCCTGACCCAGAAGTGCCACATGAAATATATGTGGCAGTGTCGGCATCGGAGCAGCCTGCAACTGACCGGTCACAGCCCAGCCTCTGCTCCTACCATCCCCAACGTGACAATCACCTGTCCAGGCGCCACTTGGCTTATAGGAGACAACAGACAGGGCGCCTGGGTGGCCCAGTCATTAAGCGTCTGCCTTCGGCTCAGATCATGATCCCAGGGTCCTGGGATGGAGCCCCGCATCGGGCTCCCAGCTCCACGGGAAGCCTGCTTCTCCCTCTCCCACTCCCCTTGCTTGTGTTCCCTCTCACTCTGTCCCGCTCTCTCTCTCTCAAATAAATAAAATCTTTAAAAAAAAAAAAAGACAATAGACAGGGCTACATGGCCTCCAGGATGGCAGAATGATGCCAGGCAGGCGCCTGACGCATCTCCTGGAGATGACAATATTTTTCGTCCTTTTAATAACAGTTATTAAGGGGCCCATGCCCGCACATTGCAGCCAGGGGTTAGGCTTGGCGCTCTGTGTGCTGTTGTGGCGCTGGGTCTCTGCCCGAGGCCTAGCCCCCCGGCCAGGGTGCACCCCTCTCCCCTCCCATTGCCCTTTACCCATTCAGCCTGTAGGAAGGGCGGCCGGTCTTCCAACCTAGGGCCCTGGGGAGTTTGATTTAATTTGCACGCTTTCAGGATCGGGGTGTCAGGGATGCCCTGGGGCCCTTGTCACTTCAGTTCCGTCTGCGCATACCTGCCTCTCTCCGGTGAGCTCTCTGTGCGCACTCCCAGTACCGGACTCCAGCGTCAGAGGCCAAGACCTCCGCTGCTGCCCACACACGCAGGCACACAAATAGATCTGCACCCAGACGTGCACACAAGTGCACATACACTCACGCGTACACAGGTAAACGTGTACTGACATACGACCACTTAAAGGCAGCCAAGCAGACATGCAAACATCACCAATAGTGTGTACATGTACATATGTGCACGATATGGTTATACACGGGCATGTGTAGATATGTTGAGTCGAGCCATAAGAAATTACCAATATTCAGTGTTTTGGGTTTTTTTTTGTTACTAGGGGTGCCTGGTTGGCTAAGTTGGTAGAGCATGCAACTCCTGATCTCTGGGTTGTGAGTTCAAGTCCCATACTGGGCGTAGAGCTTACTTTTAAAAAAAAGAGATTAGGGGGTGCCCAGGTGGCTCCATTGGTTAAGTGTCTGCCTTCAGCTCAGGTCGTGATCTCGGGGTCCTGGGATCAAGCCTCACATCCCACATCAAACTCCCTACTCAGTGGGGAGTCTGCTTGTCCCGCTCTCTCTGTCCCTTCCCCCCTACTCGTGCTCTCTCAAATAAATAAAATCTTAAAAAAGAGAGAATCTAATACAAATGTGGGCATGGAAGGAAATAGACAAAAATCTAGAGCCAAATTTGTACGACCACATTTAAGCAGCATAATTACCATAGTCAAAAGGTGGAAACAACCCAAGCTTCCCCCAGTGGATGAATGGATACATAATGTGGTCTATACACACAATGGGATAGTATTCAGCCTTAAAGAGGAAGGAAATTCTGACTCCAGTTCCAACGTGGATGAACCTGGAGGGCATTATGCTAAGTGAAATACTCCTGTCACAAAAAGACGAATTCCACTTACAGGAGAGGCTTAGTGTGGTCATATCTATAGAGTCAGAAAGTAGAGTGGTGGTTGCCAGAGGCTAGGGGAGAGGGGGCAATGAGGAGCTGGTGTTTAATTAAGGGTACAGAGTTTCGACTGGGGAAGATAAAGTTCTGGCCACGGATGGTGGTAATGGCTGCACAGCAGTATGTACCAAATGCTACAGAACTGTGCGCTTAAATGGTTAAGGTGGTAAACTTTATGTTGTATGCATTTTGCCACAATTAAAATAATTTTTAAAAAGATAGCCTAAAATATGTCTCATCAGATAGACGTGTAAACACCGAGGGATAAACACAGGGACTCAGCAACAGAGAAACAAACGCGCTGCCTCTCCTCCCAGGAGCGCTTCTCCAGCCCAGATAAGGCCCCGGTTCTCCCCCTCAACAAATCTGGAGATAAGGCCCTAATGAAGGCCTGCCTCCTTGGCTACCCCCACAGCTCATTACCCTCCCACGGTCTGGCTCTGCTTACTCAACCTCCCCTCCCCTAGGGAAGGGCCTCCTTAGAGCCCCTGGTGCTCCAGTTTCTGCCCCTGCCGCTGGAATGGGATGGAATGGCCCAGCATTTCACCTCCTGGCCTTACCCTGACCCCGGGGCTCCTCCCTTCTAGGCTCCTCAAAGACAAAGCTCCAGTCCCAATCTTTGGTCCCCGGGGCCGGCTCTGTGGACTTAGGACCTGTGTCTAGTCTGAACATGACCACAGGCCAGATAAAGCAAGGGCAGTCAGTATTATACAAGGTTGTGAGACACGGTGTTTGGTTTCCTGCTCTCCAGGCCGTCCTCCGCAGATCTCGTTCCTCCTTAGAAGGGGGACATCTCGAGCTGACACCGTGGACCGTTGTGGCCACGTCTGTCTGGCCTGCCTCCCTAACTAACTGCCACCTGCTGTCCTCTCTTCTCCAGAGCAAAGGCTCTTAGGCTACTGAGGACTCTGGGACTCTGGCCTTTGTTGGGGGCAGAGAACAGAAACCTGCCTACTCTGTTTACCTCCTGACCTTGAAGGTGCCCCCCATCCTCTGCCACCTTTCTTACTGACATTTACTACTTAGCCCCTGAGTTGGGGAGGAGGGGCGCGGTGTGGCCCACACCAGGCCAGGAGCATCCCTGGAGAGGAGGGTGTTGGAAACATAGCCATCTGGAACAGCCTTTATCGGGGCGGGGTACAGGGGGCTGGGCCCACTGCCCCAGGTGTGCCGGGGTACGTATAGATATAAAAAGCAGGCTCCAGAAACTTACTCAGACTTTCTGGATTTGAATCTCAGATGGCTGAAGCCTGAGGATCTGCATTTTAACATTTCCCAGCTATTCCTGGCGGCTAGGGTGAAAGCCCCCGCTCTAGGTCCTTGGAGGGTGGGCTCAGAGCCAGGGTGGGGGTTGGGCAGGGGACTGCGAGTGTCACAGTAATGGAGGTAGAGAGTGCCAGAACCCTTGTGGGAGCAGAGAGGCCCAGGTGGGGGACAGAAAGGTGTTGATGTTGGCAGTTCTGTGTGATCCTCTGGTCAGTTCTTATTTAGGGCCTGTGAGCAGGCATATCAAGGCTTGGGATACTCACTGTGGCTTGGGGTTATGGCTAGTCTCTGAATTAGCATTCGGGTTTGTTCACATGAGTTTGCTCAAAATGTGTGGTGTGCATATGTCAGCCGATGCTCTATGTCCGTGTGTCAACTGTCCATGGGTCAGCCGGTCTGCTCGCGTGTGCACGCCTTTATCTCCATGTCTTGAGTCATTTATCCACCCTGGTATGTGTGTGTGTGTGTGTACATGTGTGTCCCGGGGCAGGCCTGGGTCCCTCTGGACTGTAAGCCGACCTCCCTGGGGGCTCCTGAAGGTCAGAGTTTGGAGGAAACTTGCTAGGAGCCTGGTGGGGTTGGAGCTGACGATGCCGGGGTGGGGCCGGGGTGGCGCCGGGGTGGGAGTGGGCAGGAGTGTGTGCTAAGGGCCTGGCCCCGCCATTTCCCTGGGCGGGCGAGTCTCAACAGTAGGCAGACAGGTGAGGCTGACCTGACAAGTTCTAGAGGCCAGGAGCGATGGGGCGGAGCGTGGCTCTGACTTAGGGTGGCAACAGGTTGGGGGCCTTGGCTCATAGAGGGCGGGCGGGCGGTGCTTCTGTTGTGTTTCTCCCGCTGCAGCCAGCCCCGGGGTACAGGCCATGGAGCCTGCTGGAGGGTGAGGGCAGCTGGTGGGCAGCCATGTCCGGAAGCCTAGGGCCCGGGGACTTGGGAGCCCAGGGCATGGCGGGAGCCCTGCGGGGCCGGGTGGAGGAGCTGAAGCGGCCGTGGTGGCGGGAGGCCTCCCCGCTGGTGCTCCAGCACAGCGAGGCGGCCCGGCTGGCAGCCGACGCCCTCCTGGAGCGGGGCGAAGCTGCCTACCTGCGGGTCATCTCCGAGGAGCGGGAGCTGCCCTTCCTGAGTGCTCTGGACGTGGACTACATGACCAGCCATGTGCACGCGGGCCCTGAGCTCAGCGAGGCCCACGGACCGGAAGCCTCAGGGCCTGACCGCCTCAGCCTGCTCTCTGAAGTCACCTCGGGCACTTACTTCCCCATGGCCTCCGACATTGACCCCCCAGACCTGGACTTGGGCTGGCCTGAGGTTCCACAGGCCACGGCCTTCAGTCCCACCCAGGCTGTGGTCCACTTCCAGCGGGACAAGACCAAGAACATCAAGGACCTTCTGCGTTTTCTCTTCAGCCAGGCCCGCACGGTAAGGGCCTTATCTCTTCCAGCATTTATTTCACACATGTGGAAACTGAGGCCTAGGGAGGGAAAGGGACCGATCCAAGGCCATACAGCAGTGTAGGGGCAGTATTGGGACTAGAACCTCTGCTCTGGAGGGTGGGCATGTGTTTTATTTACCTTGGAGGAGCTTTTATTTACCTCAAGGAGCTTGAGGCCCACAGAGGTAACCGCTTGGCACTCAAGAACATTAGTCCACCAACATTCTGGAAATGCACGCACGATTATGCATACTGCAGGGAGAGATCCTCTGCGTCTTTCTTGGGAGAGGGTCCTTGGCCTTCATCAGATTCTTGAAAAGGTTTATGATCCCAAACTAAGAACTCCAACCTTGGTGAACATTTGAGTTACCGCTTTGACTTACAGAGCAGGAAACTGGGGATAGAGAGGGGCTGGAACTTGCTCAGAGAGGTCCAGTCAGTCAGTGAAATAGATAGTTCAGGGGAGAGGGGAGGCCTGCCTCCTGGGGCCTATCCCCAGCCACACCTCACCCTTCCCCTACTGCATCTCCAGCTGGGCCAGAAGCAGGGAAGGGGCGCTGGTGCCTGGGCTGCAGCATGGCATTGGAGGGCTGGGCTTTCTGTTTTGCACCAAAAGGGAAGAGGAATAGAGGCTTCTGGGCTCCAGGACGGGGAGCAGGGGCTCAGGAGAAACAGAGGCAGAAGAGCTGGCACGGGTGGTCGAAGGCTGAGAAGGCTCTAGCTACAGACGTAGCCTCATTCCGGAGCCCTGATCTCTGACTCAGGAGGCAGGGACATGGTTCAGATGACCCCCAGGAAGGATTCGAGGGCAGTTAGACTCCGTGTCTTTGTCTGGGGAGCAGCCCAGAGGGTGCCAGCTGCAGGGATCAGGAGTCAGCACGCTGGGGTCTCACGGGTGCCTCCAGAGCCTCCCTGGCAAAACTAGCTGTGCCCCAGGCAGGGGAGGGCCAGGCCTGATTGGCACTGGGAATGGGGTTATTAGTGAGGTGGCTGCTGTCATCATTCCTGTCCCTTTGATCTTCTCTGCCTGGCCTTCTTCCCCTACCCCTGGCGGGGCCTGTGCCAAGGAGGCATCCTCCAGCACTTTGCCTCCTTACCCCCATCCGGACCTCCCCCCCCCGCCACCCTCTTGGCCAGGAGCCATGCTTCCACTTGGGGCTGCCACTGACTCTCAGAGTGACCTTGGGAAGTGCTTCCTTTTCTGTGGGCCAATGTCCTTGTTTGTTAAGCAGGCAGGAGGAAGGGAATATTTGTTGAGTACCTGTCGTGTGTGGAGTATTTTCACATCTAACCCCAGAACTATGACTTAGAGCTCTCGTTGTCCCTGTTTAACAGATGAGGAGCTTGAGGCCCACAAAGGTAGAGCAACTCGCCCAAGGCCCCATCACTAGCAAGTAGTAGAGTGCAGATTCGAACCCCGTTCTGTCTGGCTCCAGAACTGGGGCACTTTGCCCTGCACCTCTTGCCTCCAGCCTGGAGAGGAGAGGCGTTCTCGCAGCACATATATGCAACGGGAAGAAGGGGCAGCTGGGGGCTTGATGGTGCAAGGGTTTTTTTCCGCCCTTCTCTGAGGCAGCCCATTGTAGGAGGAGACCACAAGCCCCAGCCCCACGACTGAGCAGAAAACTTGGTCCCACCTGGTGTGGGTGCAGTAAGTGAGGGAGTCTGTGGGCATAGGAAACCACGCCAGACCTCTGCAGCTTCACAGGGAAACTGAGGCAGGCCTGGCAAAGGGCTTGAGGACCCTAATAACTAGCTTGCAGCTCTAATTCTTGCGGAGGGAACCACCGACAGTGCTAGGCCTGGAGCTAGTGGGAGAGTGTGAGGTGCCCTGGGAATCGGGGTCTGGGTTCTCTTCTGACTCCTTCCGAGCTCTGGGCCTCAGTCTCCCTGCAGATATCTTTGAGATACTCCTGACAGGTAAGCACCGTCCTCAAAAATTCGCACCCAGAAACTTTCAAATGTACTCTGGACATTCAAACAGGGGAACCTCCCTGTGTCTCTGTTAAGAAACCTTGAGCTAGGTTGCTGCTAAAAGCCCTTCCAGTCCAGATGTTCTCCCAGGCTCTGGCCTCCCGATGTTAAGCTCAGTTCTCTTTTCCTGGACCCTAGCTCCTAGCACTGTGCTGGGCAATGTTCCGGGCAGGGCTGAGCTGAGTGTCCCCTACATCCCCCAGGTGGTGGCCGTGGTGATGGATGTGTTCACTGACATGGAGCTTCTGTGTGACCTCATGGAGGCCTCGAGCCGGCGTGGTGTCCCCGTCTACCTGCTTCTGGCCCAGGAGCACCTCCGGCACTTCCTGGAGATGTGCTACAAGATGGACCTCAATGGGGGGCACCTGCCGGTCAGTGAGGGACAGGGGCAGTGACCAGGGGGTGGGGCGGGGAGCCAGGCAGAGCAGAAGGGTCAGTTGGGGGGTCAGGGAGCATTGGGGGTCGAGGGGCGTGGACGACTGCTTTCCCTTAGCTGTTTAAGGTTAGAGACTGCGTGGGATTTAGACAGGGCCTGAGCCCCGTTCTCTCAAGGTCACCACCTGACCTCCTTCCGTCCTTGGCCCAGAACTTGCGTGTGCGCAGCACGTGTGGGGACACATACTGCAGCAAGGCAGGCCGTCGCGTCACGGGGCAGGCCCTGGAGAAGTTCGTCGTCATCGACTGCGAGCAGGTAGTGGCGGGCAGCTACAGGTGAGCGTGTGGAGCAGGTAGAAAGGCTCGGGGGCTGTGCCACTGGCTGGTGAGGGTGCCTGGGGTCTGGCAGCTTGACTGGGCCTCCCTCCCTCCATCCCGTCCAGCATGGACCGAGCAGCTGCCCCATGCCAGGCATTGTGCGGGGAGCAAGACAGCCTCAGGCTGGGCCCTGGAGGAGCTCATTCCCTGGAAGGATTGCTTTAATGCCTTTGGCAGAGAAAATGACCATGGCGCCTCAGAACTGGAGACTTAGGGGATCTCACCCCCAGTCTATTTTACAGATGGGCAAGTTGAGGCCCTGAGATGGGAAACCGTGGGCCCAAGTCCTCTAAGCTCAGCGCTCTGCACCAACTGGGTCCTCAAGGTGGTGGAGGTGTCTTGATGTGCTCCCCTGGTTGTGACCCCTGCCTAACCCCAGGGTCCTGCACTTGGCCTTCTGACCCTGACCTTCTGCCCCCAGCTTCACCTGGCTTTGCAGCCAGGCCCACACTAGCATGGTGCTGCAGCTGAGAGGCCGCATCGTGGAAGACTTTGACCGGGAGTTCCGCTGTCTGTATGCTGAGTCTCAGCCTGTGGAGGGCTTCTGCGGTGGCGAGGATCCCGTGTCTCCTAGGGCACTGTGTCCTCCCCCAGTGGCCCTGGGCTTCAGGCCTGCCGTGCCAAGCCGCACATCCTCCTCACCCTCCAGCACCAGCCTCAGCAGCATCAAACGCTCACCTCAGATGGGCCACTCCTACCTCGCTCCACCGGGAGGTGCTGGCTGCAGTGACACGGGTGTGGGGTCCTCATCCCTGGGCCCTGCCCGCCGCGAGGCCAATGGCCAGCCCTCTCTGCAGCGCCAGCTGTCAGACCCGAACCATGGCTCCCTGCTAGGGCTCTACAGGTCCAATCTAGGCAAGCTTGGGGCATCCCCATGGTCCCAGTCCTCTCCTGCCCTCAACCACAATGGTGCCAGCCCCCTGACCCTAGCAGTGGGGTCACCTATGCTTGCTCGCCAACGCCCCCTCATCCCCTTCCCCCACGGGTCTGTAGCCCTGTCCCAGCTCCCAGAGAATGGGCTTCTGGGAAGCCAGGAGTGTAGCCCCCAACGAGGTCACTGGGTACCTGGCACAACCCTGGAGACAGTGGAGGAGAAGAAGGTGTCTCTGAGTCAGAGCCATAGCCAATTGGATCTCCTGGTCCCCTTCCCCAGAGCCAGAGAAGCTGGAGGCCCTGATTCTGGGGTTAACCCCAACTCCAGCTCCCTCTGGCCTGGAGAGCAGGCCCCAGAGGACAGGAAGTTGTCCCCAAACCAGAGATACAACCAGCTGGATCTCCTGCCCCAGACCCAGGGTGCTGGGGGTACCCCTGAGTCAAGTTCCCCCAGACCTGGCAACCGAACCCCGGAGGACAAGAGGCTGTCCTCAAACCACAGCCACAGCCAACTGGACCTTCTGGTACAGTACCCCAAGGCTGGGGGCTCCAGAGTGCCCCCTGAAGCCAGCTCCTCAGCCAGGGCTGGCAAGCAGGGCCAAGATGAGCGACGACGGACCCTAGGCCACAGCCAGCTGGACCTCATCACAAAGTTTGGCCCATTCCGGGGTGAGGGGCCTGGGCCCAATGGTCTCCCCAGACCAAGCCCTGCTCAAAAGGCTGGAGTGGGCTCTGGGGATGAGAAGCGGCTGACCCTGGGCCACAGCAAGCTGGACCTCATCACCAAGTATCATCAGTTGCAGGGTGCCAGGCAAGGACCTGAGCCTGACCTCCCTGGGGGCCCCACAGGTGGACATCACAATGGCAGTAACAATGGCCTGTTGGGGGATGAGAAGCGGTTGACCCTGGGCCACAGCAAACTGGACCTCATCACTAAGTACAACAAGTCCAAGTTCAAGCTGCTCCGAAGCCGCTTTGAATCTTAGTCCTGCTCCCAGCAGGGACGTGTCCCTCCTCCATCTACTTAGACTCTAGATTTACCAAGGTTCCAGACTGAAGTGCTCCAGCAGGGGCTGCATGGGGAGCACAGGGTATCTAGAAGCCCAGGTTAGACACTCACTGGGCTCAGGATTGTTTATGCGCGCGCACACACACACACACACACACACCACAGAAATGGAACCCACAGTACCTGCCATTTGCCACTGTGCTGGGCACATCACACTGGTTAATTCTCATCCTTCATGCTCACAATATCCTACAAGATGTACATTTTGTACATCTAGTAGGATAGTAGGTGTACATTTCTAAGGTCATAGATGTTATCTTTCCTATCTTATAAATGTGGAAGCTGAGGCCCAGAGAGTTTGATGACTTGCTTGGAATGAGATCCAAGCCAATGGCGGAGCCACGGCCCAAACCCCATGTCTCTGAATCTTAAGATGGTGTTTTTGCACACAGCACACTATTATCAACAGTTCACATGTCCCCATGCACACAAAATATGCCCATTACAGAGATGCCCCAAATACCACACAATACACTGACAGGGTTCACATCTACAAATTGCACACCTGTAGACACACAGTAAGTACACAAAAGTCCATGTGATAAACCCAAACACCCAGAATTCCAGTTATAGGTATTCAATAAATGTTATACACAAAACATATACATTCAGTGCACCCCGTAGACCTCTTAGGATCCACAGATGATAAATGTGCACATAACCACACACACACACACACACACACACAGGCATGCAGACACCAACCAGTATCTTCTTTGATCTAAGCTGTGTACCTGGCCCTGGACCAGCATACCACGGGGCTGGCAAGTGAATCAGACTCAGTCCCTGGGAGACAAGGATTAAGTGCATAAATGCCTGTTGGCAGGCAAGACAAAGCTGTATCTAACTAAAGACTAATCAGTGATGGGATGGTGGAAAAGGAAGGGCAGAGAGTGGTGGTGATGGTGGAGTGGTGAGCAGTGTCAAAGGAGGCAGCCTTTGAGCCAGGCCTTGAAGGATGGGGAGGTTAGACAGATGGAGAAGAGGAATTCCTGGTAGAAGGAAGCAGATGAAGAGAAGCCAGGGAGAGGACTGGAGGAGTGGGTCTGAGATGAGCTGGGGAGAATGTAGAGGGCATGGATACTCAGACTCTGCACATACACACACACACACACACACACACACACACACACACACACCATTTTGCTGAGTGTCCTAGAACCACAGGTTCTGACAGGTTGTGCATCCTTTTCCTGAGCTCACCACTTGTCTGGGACAGTTTACATGATACAAATCAATAAAGGCAGACATGCTATGACCCACAGCAGCCTGGTGTATTCTGAGAAAGGCGGAGTTATGGAACTGCATGTTGAGGGCTGGGAGAAGACACCGTTCAGTCCAGTTATGGAGGGCTCCTTGAAGGAGAGTGGATGGCTGCAGAAGGGCTGGGGGTGAGGGGCGGGGGAGGACAGAGGCTCCAGGCCCCCTCTACCTTCACTGTGACATTCTTAGAGGCCCTGGGGGCTTTGTTGATTCTACAAAATGTAGATCAAGTTCCTCTCATCCATGAGAGCAGGTCCCTTGACTGCCACCATCTATCTCGGGGGCAGAAAGTGGCTGCTGCCCGAGTGATCAAGCACATGCAAGGGGCACACAGTGGCAGCCAGTCAGGACCCACACCGTTGCCCATCCGGACGCTCCCGAAGACCCGGTTTCATTCACCCTTCCCTCTCTCAATACCTTCTTCAGCCTGGTTTCTTCTACTTCTCTGGCCACGCCTCCTTCTCAAGCCTTTGTCCTGGTCTAATTTTTCCCCACTGGAAGGCTCCTTGGGTGACTTCATCAGCCCCAGGCTTCAGCCCCAAATCTCAGTCCTTCACTCTCCCTTGGACTCCAGATCTGGCTTGGACGACGTCTGTCTCGTACCTCACGCTCGGTGTGTCACCTTCCTCATCCCTGCTCTTCCTCCTTAGGCTTTACTTCAGTAAATACTTCCATCATCAGTTCCCGGTGTCTCTGGGCGACATCCTGGCTCTTCCTCTCATATGTCTCGCATCCGACCAGCCACAGGTCTCCGTCAATTCTATCTCCTAAAAAGCTCCTGAATGAATCAATGAGTGGATGGATGGATCGATGGATGAATGGATAGATGAATGAGAGCATGCTTGGGGCGGGGCCAGGTGGGGTCGGGATCTGACCATTCGCAACCAGGGAGTCCTCCCAGGGGGTGGAGCTACGGTGGCCGCCTGCGTGGCTGGGTGCGCTGATCGCTCCCGGAAGTCTCCCTGGGCGGAGGCGGAAACAGAAACCTACTTAAGGCCGAGTAGAAGTCTGCCGCGTGCGGAGGTTGTGGTCGATTGGTAAGCGGGTGTGGGGGGGACACCGGAAGGGACAGGCCCGGGCTCCCCGCATCGTTAGTGGTAGGAGCCCGAGGATTCGGGGCTAGAGAGTCTAGAGGGGCCCAGTGGGCGGGACCCGAGATTTGAGAGGCCGGGAGGGGCGTGGTCGCAGCGGGGCCAGAGGGGCCGAGGCCGGCGAATCCGGACCCAGGGCCCGGAGAGGATCTGCGGGCCCTGAACTCCCGCTCCCGCAGCCTTTAGGCCTCATGGCGGTCCGAGCGTCTTTCGAGAACAACTGTGAGATCGGCTGCTTTGCCAAACTCACCAACACCTACTGCCTAGTGGCCATTGGAGGGTCCGAGAACTTCTACAGGTGCGGCTGGAGCCCCGGGGCCTGCGGGCAGTGGGGTGGCTGCATGGTGGGGAGAGTGCTGGGAGTCGGGGGCCCTGGCATAGTGAGGGCACATGCCCCTGAGCCCCGTAACCACTGAGCCCATGTTCCTACAGTGTGTTCGAGGGTGAGCTCGCTGATACCATCCCTGTGGTGCACGCGTCCATCGCCGGCTGCCGCATCATCGGGCGCATGTGTGTGGGTAAGCCGGGTGGAAGACGCGGAGCGAAGGAGTGGAGCCGCCCAGAGCCTTTAATTGTAGCCTTGGAGGGAGGCCTGAGTGACCCTTGGATTTTCCAGGCTTTCATCCATTATCTCCAGAGACTAGAGAATCTCTCAGGCCTGGGCCGGACCCAGTTAAAGTGTCAGCAGAACTGACACTGGCGTAGGTTTCGTAACAAATAACATTAAGTGCTTTCACGCTTACACTTGATTTCTTTCCTTCTTCACCAAGGCCCTGGCAGGTAGGCATTACTGCCTAATCTGACTAATGATGAAGCTAGAATCCAAAGAACCCGAGTGACTCACCAGGTTCCACACCTAGTGTGAGGAAACATTGAAATGTCATCTCTCGCTTGCCACTGACTCTGGGCATGTTGCTTCCTCTCTCTGAGGATCCAGTTTTGCCACTACAAAATGACAAGCTGGGTCATCCTGTTCAATTATCCATTTAAATGGTAAATCCCTTTTACCGGGTCTCTGAGTGGCAGTCCCCTCTTGCTCCCCTACTTCCCATCACTGTTGAGTCTGGCCATTGGTCGTTCCTTTGAGCTAGATCTGTCTCACTGTCACTCCTTATTTCTTTACCATCACACCTTCTTGCTAGTTCTTTTCCTGGGGCCATATAGGAATTTGTTCTTTTATTTTTTTTTATCATAAGCCTGATGACCTTGGTCTCTGAGTATTTTCTTATTCAGGCCAAACACTCTCATCCCTAGTCATGACCTTTGGACTTGATACTTGGTGTTGGGTTTTTTTTTTTTATAATGTGTGGTAACTCAGAGTTCAGAAGTTCGGAGTTGTGTTCTTGCAGGGGTAGGTGGAGGTTTAGTTATGGTTGTTACAGTATAATTGTAGTTTGTTCATTCTTACTGCATTTTGTGTAAGTGTATAACACAGTATATTCAACCATTGTGTTGACAGTAGGCATTTGGGTAGTTTTCGGTTAGTTCTATTATGAATAGTGTTGCTCTTTCAGTGAACACATGGACATGTATCTGTTGGATATATAATAACTAGGAGAGGAATGCTTGGGTCATAGGGTATGTGAATATACCTAGCAGGTGATGCCAGATAATTATCTGAAGTGGTTGAACAATTTACAGTCCTCTAGCAGTTGTTCCATATATCTTTGCCAACCCGTGGTATTGACATCCTTTTTAAAATTTTAGCCTTCTGGTAAGTGTGTAATGTTACCTCAGTTTTTAAGTAGCAAAATATACATCTTTTTTTTTTTTGAAAGATTTTATGTATTTGACAGAGAGAGAAAGATCACAAGTACGCAGAGAAGCAGGCATAGAGGGGGAAGCAGGCTCCCTGGTGAGCAGAGAGCCTGATGCGGGGCTCGATCCCAGGATCCCGAGACCATGACCTGAGCTGAAGGCAGAGGCTTTAACCCACTGAGCCACCCAGGCGCCCCGCAAAATATACATCTAACGCCAAGAGTTCCTCTTGCTAGTCCTGGTCTCCCCTGGTTGATGATGGCAAAGTGGATGGGGTGTGTTGGGACAGATTCCTGGGCTATCTCTGACCTGCCCAGTGGGATTCCTGGTCCCCCCGGGTGTCACACAGATCAGTAGGTTGGTGGGCTGGGGTCTGGGGGAAGCTTTCCTGGGGAAACTAACTGGGCTGGATTGTGTATTCAGCTCCAGACCGGAGCAGGCATCCTGTGTATTCGTGGTCTGTTCTTGCCCCATCTCCTAATTTGCATTTCTCTAGGGAACAGACACGGTCTCCTGGTGCCCAACAACACCACCGACCAAGAACTACAGCACATTCGCAACTGCCTCCCAGACTCAGTGCAGATCCGGCGGGTGGAGGAGCGGCTCTCAGCCCTGGGCAATGTCACCACGTGCAACGACTATGTGGCCTTGGTTCACCCAGACCTGGACAGGGTAAGGTAGCCTGATTTGGCCCAGGAGACACAAGACCAGCCTAGTCAGTGGTTAGCCACCGGTCTTGCCTATTAGGCAGGACTTAAGGGTGTCTCTTGTGGTTTCTCTTTATACTCGGGCTCTCTCATGTCAGGTACTCATTGGGATAGTGATAATAGAGGCCTTCCATGATGTGGTCAGTGCCAGAAAGAAGCTGAGGAGGGTATTAATCCTTCAGAATCAGGGAGATGGTCACATCCTGTCTTGCAGCCGATGCCAGGAGGGATAATGGGCAGTTGAACTCTTGAGTGTGGGTTAGAGGAGTGAGAGTGATGTGAAGGACCAGCCTGTCTACTCAGGGCATTCACACATACTAGGGGCTCCAGAGCGGGCCTCGACTCTGCTCCACGCCATCTGCCCTTCTTTCTCTGTGCGGAGCTTCCGTATGCAGCTACGTACCAGAGGAATGAGGGGTGTAGGGAGCCAAGCCCGGGGTGGTTCTGGGCATGGAGGGCCCTGGGTTTCCTTGACCTGCAATTTCCGGGCTGAGTACCATTCCTTTTGCTAACAGGAAACAGAAGAAATCCTGGCTGATGTGCTCAAGGTGGAAGTCTTCAGACAGACAGTGGCTGACCAGGTGCTAGTAGGAAGCTACTCTGTCTTCAGCAATCAGGGAGGCCTCGTACATCCCAAGACTTCAATTGAAGACCAGGATGAGCTGTCCTCTCTTCTTCAGGTCCCCCTTGTGGTAAGCATTCTTTTCTCTGACCTCTGTCACCCACTGAGACAGATCCGTTGCCCGGTGTTGAGGATCGGAATTACTACCCGTCACAGTTGGCAGTTGGGTTTGCAGGGTTTGGGGAACGTCCTCAGTGGGGAGTGGCAAGACTTGGGCTTTTGGGGCCATGAGCCATACTGAGCCATCCCTTGGCAGGCGGGCACTGTGAACAGAGGCAGCGAGGTGATTGCTGCCGGGATGGTGGTGAACGACTGGTGTGCCTTCTGTGGCCTGGACACGACCAGCACAGAGCTGTCAGTGGTGGAGAGTGTCTTCAAGCTGAACGAAGCCCAGCCGAGCACCATCGCTACCAGCATGCGGGATTCCCTCATCGACAGGTATGCAGGCCTCTCTTCTGCCTTTGGAGGGTAGGGGAAGGAGATGCCACTGAGAATGGGAGCCACGCTGCGTTCATACCGGTAGGTTCTCCTTGTGTGGGAGGGCACACCTGCAGCGCTGCTGAGGGGTCCCGGGCCACAGCTAGCAAGCATTGCCTGAATATCTGCTCATGGCCATCTCTGAAGGCTCAGCTCACAAAGTTTCCCTCGGGGCTACCTTATTTTCTTACCACATTCTTTTGTTGTCTGTGGCTGCTTGGGTGTCTGTGGCTGCTTGTGTGTCCGTGTCTCCAGCCAGCAGCCCAGAGTCTGAGACAAAAAGCTGTCTACAGAGGGAAGGAGGTGAAGCTGCTCTTAGGAACTGAGGAGATCCTGGGGGGCTTCTGGGGGTGGGGTTGCATCAAAATCACAGTTGTCTAAATTTTTGTGGTTTTAAGGAAAAAGCAGGTTCTTGGGCCCTAACTCTGGGGAGTCTGGGGTGTGAGGCTCTGGAATCTCTTTTTTCTTTGGAAGAGCAGCAAGTGTGGGCATTCACCCTTCCCATGGAGGATTCTTCTTAAGGCATGCCACCCCCAAGTATCATAGGAGTCATATGAGGATAGGAACCCCATAGTAGAGTAAGCACCCAGTTACAGTCCCCTTACTTATAATAGGCAAAATTTTCCTTCATTCTCCCCTCTTCATTCATTCGTTTACCTGATGTGCATTGAGCCCTGTTCCCTAAGCAGCTCAGGAAGTTCCAGTGAGATACTCTGGTATCCAGGAAGGTTTTGTGGAGGACACATCATTTAGTCTGAGCCCCAGGGGAATGAGTAGTATTTGAATAGGCAGAGATGGAGTGGGGAAGCACTTCAGACAGACTGCAAGTTGGGAAAGTATGGAGAGTGTGAAGGGGAAAGGCAAGGACCCTGAATGCCTGCATCAAGTTTTGACTGTAGGCCTGTGATTTTGACCTTTAATTTATGTTGCAATGTTTGTTAACATAGATTCTTGGCATCACCCCTTACTTACTGATTACCTAGGTCTGGAGTGAGACCCAACCATGTGTGGTTTGTTTTAGTAGGTTTCTCTGGGTGATTCTGATGGGGAACCAGCATTGGGAGAGCAGTTGAAAGGGTCTAAATGGGAAAGTGGCATCAGTGGTTTTGTCATTTGTTCAGTAACTTTTTTTTGAACATTTGCAATGCCAGACAATCATGATGTGGTGATGAATAAAATACACACTCCCTGCCCTTGTGGAACATAGAATCTTACAAAAAACACAGTAGGTACACAGTCATTTAATTAAAGAACAAAATTTAAAGGTTATTTATTTATTTGACAGAGAGAGAGAGAGAGATCACAAGTAGGCAGAGGCAGGCGGGGGGCGGGGGGAGTAGTCTCCCCGTGGAGCAGAGAGCCCAACGAGGGGCTGGATCCCAGGACCCTGAGACCATGACCTGAGCCGAAGGCAGAGGCTTTAACCCACTGAGCCACCTAGGCGCCCAAGAACAAAATTTAAAACCTCTTAGCACCCTAAGAACAGAAAGAAATTTCTGCAACCTGATCATTGATACCTACTAAAAAACTACAGCAAATGTTAATGGTGAAACTTTAGAAGCTGCTCTTAAAGCCAGGCAGAATTGCCTACAGTCCCCAGCATGGGTCAGCATATGGTGGTCCTAGCTCATGAAGTTAGATAAGGTAAAGACGTGGTATTAGAAAGGAAGAGCCAAAACTCACTGGCCTCCTTTGGTTTTGGACCCGTTGATTCGAGGTGCCCATGACAGCTCATAATGATGGGGTCAGGTAGGTGACTAGAAATACGTATTTTAGTTTTATAATTGTACGCATAATTATTACCTCCCGGAAGAATGTTCTGGCCCTATTCCTGTCACTGGGGCATTTGTGGTCTGGACATGTTCCTTCTGTTTTGAATCCCCTTACTCCCTTCTCTGATGTTTGTTGTACTTCACCTCTGAGGTTCTGGGTTATGATAAGTTTGAATAAATTACTGAGTTGAGTGGGGAAGGAGTAACTTTTAGCTTTTAAGCACTGAGAGTTCTAGACTGGATTGTGACTCAAGGGAACAGTGTAATCTGGGTGGGGGGGGCTCTAATTGTGGCTCTTTGGGGCTGAGCTGGAACAAAGGGGTAAGGGTGGAGGCAGGCGTCTTAAGGATAAAGGGTGAGGTGTGCTCTGAGAAGCACCTACTGACAGTATTCCTTCTTCTCTCCCTAGCCTCACCTGAGTCACCTTCCATGCTGTTCTGTGGGCTCCCGGCTCTGGACTTTGGCTCCCTCCATGCCCCACCCAGTCTGTTTTGGATGGTGGCAGGGAGTTGGCAGAGAGTTCACTGGGACTGAGTGGCTGGATGCCCAGCTTTTCACCTGTGCCCATCTCCTGAATCTACAGTTACTGCAAAAATCTGCCATGTTGTGCTGCCTGTCAGGCCTTAAGGGCTCTTGACCCACTGCTCTGTTTGCTGTACCACCCCCATTAAAGGGCAGCTGCCTCTCGCTCTTCTTGAATGTGTTGTTTGGGGGCCTCTGCCTGCAGCCCTCCTTCCCTAGCACTGTTCTGGGGGAAAGTGGGTAGGATGCACACAGACACAGCTCAGTTTCGCAATCTCCCACCCTCCTCCCCTCATGATCAGGATGGGTGGCTTCCTCCCAGGGCAAGGGGAAGAAGCACTCTCTCTACTGTAGTTTTCGCATTTTCCACACATCAGCCTCATACTTCTGGGTTTCAAGGGGTGAGAATCTGTTCCAGCTCTCCTCTGGGCCGAATGAGGACCTGTAAGGGGTCTGGGGCAACGGGCCACACGGCAGTCTTGTCTCCTTGGACCGAGGTGGTTGGAGGTCGCAGTCCTGGCTGCCAGCCGCCCTGGACATCGCAGAACAGTTCCCCTCACTAGCTCCAGTGGGTGTGGGAAGCCCCCGGCTGAGTCACTTGTGTCTCCGGGTGGTGTGCGGGGCGGGGCTCCGGGACGCTGGAGCGGCGTTGGCCAGGGGGGCTGGGGGGTGGGGTCGAGTCTGTCGGGCCCGCCCCCGGGGTGTGAAGCGGCGGCCTGAGGGCGTGGCCGGCGCGCGCGGTGACGCCACGACGCCAGCCCCTCCCGACGTCGCTACGCTGACCCGCGGAGCGCGGACGCCGGCGCTGAGATCCTGGACACCCGAGGCTCCGGCGGCGCGAGGTGAGGGCTGGGCCGGGCTGGAGCGGGACGGGGAAACGGGGTGGCGTGCGGCCGGCCCACGCCTGACGGCCTCTCTTTGCAGACCATGGGCTCTCGGCTGAGCGGTGGCCAGGGCGCCCCGGAGCAGGTGCAGCCCCAGCCCCAACCCCAGCCCCAGCCCCCACCCCAGCCCGGGGCGCCCGAGGCCGCTGAGCGGCCCCAGCCTGAACCCGGTGCCTGGGGGCCGCTGGACGATGTGCGCTTCCTCATCGCCTGCACCTCCTGGTACTGACAAGCCGCCCTCCACAGTTACCGCCCGCCGCCAACTGTCGTTCTGTTCGCCTCACCTGGTTCGTCTCTTGCGGTCTCTTTCCATCCCCCGGTGCCCAGGAGACTCTCGGAGAGTCGAGGTCACGGAGAACTATGGATGGTGCACCGGCTTGCCTCTAGCTCTCCCCGAATTTGTTCGCTTCTCAGCCTGCACCCAAGCCGGCTCAAACCTTCGTGCTCACACTCACCCCCTAGCTTCTTCAGTGGTCTGAATTTTGGGGCAGCCCTCCCCGGCACTGGCTTCCCAAACCAGACCAGGACTCCTGGTAATACCCCAGGACTGCTGACCTGACCTCCTCTCGTCAGCAGAGGACCTCCTGACCCTATTGCTGAGAACCGGGCTTTTGCTTTTGTCTTTGGTTATGGCATCATGTACCTTGGCTTCAGAGAATACCTAGCCACAGTGACCCTCCCTGTGCTCCTCCTAGGGGAGATTGCTCTGTCATCCTGGATCCCAATGAGGCATTATCAGGCTGTGTTCCGGGAACCCCAATAACCCTGGGCCTGCAGGGCCAGCCTTTTGGAGAGAGGAGACATCTGATTGTTGGGCTGGGAGATGAGATGCATGGGACAGTTCCCAGACTCCGAAGGACCTTGTTCCCCTTCTCCCAGAAGCTTCTTAAGGCCATTCCCAGAACCTGATCCTTATTTCCACATCCCAGGGAAACAAAACGCTCTGTATTTTTGTTTTATTTAGAAATGATTTAAAAAACATTATACAAAGGCTGATCAGTTTAAAATGTGACCGACACTGAAATGCTGTGATGTTCCCCAGGCCGAGGGAAGCTGGGCTCTGGGGTCCCCAGTGCTGTGCCCCTCTGTCTGTCTGCCCTGTCCTGGGGTGATGGACAAACAGATGACCACAAAACAGGAGAATCCGAGATTGGAAGCCTCCAGGCTGAGCCCTCTCCGGGCCTGGCCCTGCATCCCTCACGTCTGCAGCCTGCGCTGCCTGCCTCCATCTCCTGCTCTTTCTTAGCTGGCCTTGGTAGTACCAGGAGCCAATGGGGAGCCTGGGGAGCCTAGAGCTTTCAAGAAGTGAGAGCACCAACCTGAGGAGTGGAGAGGGACCTAGAAGGGGAAAAGGGAAGCCAGGAAGAGGTGGATAAAAGAGACCCTTCTGATCTCATCTTGGACCCTAGAGGCGTCCATAGGTGGGGACCCAAGGCCCAGCGAGCCCACCCGATGATGGCCTGGGCGAGAAACAACCTCTCTGTGCTTCATTTGAGAGCACGGTGAGAGGTACCGTAGGCTTCCCAGGGCCTACAGGAGTTTCATGTGAGTGGACAGGTATGAGCTAATAAAGTGCTTTGCAAAGTATAAAACACTGTACAAACCTATGAATCACTAATATCTCTGCAGTTGTTCCCCACCCGCCCCAGGGAGCCCGCCCTTGGCCAAAATGAGAAAAAACAGAAGGATGATGACGGAACACAGTGGACCCACATAGGAGCCTCTGGGACAAGAGAGATTTTGCTCAAGCCAGCTCCCAGGGCAACAGTAGTCCCTGTCTGCTACAGGTTAAGCCAAGCCAAGCCCAGAGGCCACAGGGTAGGGGCAAGGCCCATGCAGGCTCAGAGGGCCAGGAGGCATCTGAAGCTCTGCCAGCACCCTGAGGACTGATAACCTCCTTTTGGCTTTGGCAGAGAGCCAGTGGGCACCACTGAACCCAATGGTCTTGCCTAGGGCTCTTCTGTGACAAAGGGGGCTGCCTCCACTGGGTTGGAGAGAGGCAAGCTGAGCCCTGGGAATTCCAGCCAGGGACAGTGAAGGGTGGGCCCCTAGCATTGGGACTGCTACCAGTTGGGGTTGCCCTTTCCAAAGGGCAGTGCAGGAAGATGGGCCCAGTGAGCTAGGTTAGCAAGGGCCAAGCTTGTCTAAACACTGCTTCCAGGCTGAGAGATTGAGTTGGCTTCAGGGTAGCTGGGGGTGTGGGCTCTGAATACTTCAGAAGGCTGCCTGGGCCCATTACCCCAAAGCCATGAGAATGTTGGCCTGAAGTCTTTTCTGCCGCACCTAACTAGTCAGGCTGAGCCCCTGACCGTAAGCAACAGGGCCAGGGACTGGGGGCTTGGGGAAGAGGGACAGGGGTGTGGAGGGTGGTCACAACTCAGCTTAGCCTCTAGAAACAGGGTCAGCTCCTGCCCCAGCCCTTTAGCCTCATGAGCCGAATCCAGCTCCTGGGGTGTCTGGGCGCTCGAGTGGCCTTAGCAGCACCTTGGTCCTTATCTCCCGGGGAAGGGCCGGCCACGCTGGCCTCATCACCAAGATAGTCACCTCTAATTCACCTAATGCCTCAAGCAGCCTTTGCAGAATGGGACTTTTAAAACAGTAGTGACAGGACATTTAAATATTCACGACATGACAGCTGGGTCCTTGTGAGACCCAGCTGGGCCACAGCACTGCCTGCAACATGTGACCCTAAATCCTAGGTCTCAGAGGAGACCCTGATGTGTGGAGCAGGTTTCCTGAGGGATCTGCTGAATGCCAGCAGGGGAAACCCAGGCTTGTTGCCCACCATGTTTGCAGCAGGGGTCTTGTAGCCTTGGAGGACAGTGGGGTGGGGGTAGGGGTTAGGGGACATCTGACCAGCAGGTGTTGGCAAAGGGGGACCGGGATCGGTGGCATCTCCCAGATGGGGCTGAGAGTGCTAGTGCTGGCTTCCACAGAAGGTGCTGGGTCCAGCCAGGAACGGAGCTGTGGCGCCTCATTGATACCACAGGATTCAGTGACCACAGGGCCCCCTCCTGGCATGGTCCCTGCCTCCTGATGGGGCCTGGCCTATTCCCTTGGGTAGGGAGCCGTTTACCCAGGACAGAAGGCTGGCATCTGGGTGCCAGACACCCACCCTGGGGCACAGCCACCATCACTCCCTGCCCCACGCTCAGCCTAGGCCAATGTACCTACCACTTCAGCTGCGTGACCCCTGGCCGAGGGCCCTGCTGGCCCCCGTGGGCAGTGGCCAGAGCTGCCCTGCAGACCCTGGTGAGGAAGGGTCTGGCTGGCCAGACTGAGCGGACGGAGAGGGCTCGGGCTGCTCACACCCACTCCTGGACTGGCCGCTTGTAGTAGGTGACAGGCTGAGGGCCTGCCTTGTTCTTGAACTGGAAGATGGTGTAGACCAGCACCAGGATGCAGAGGGACAGGATGCAGGGGATGACCACAGCCACGGCATTCACAGAGCCCGGGACGTCGTTGATAGTCACCATGATGTCCACATCGTCCTGGGGCAGCCGCCGCTCCTTCCGCCGCTCCACCTCCTTCTGGTTGCAGCCCATCCAGTCACGCAGGATGTTGCGTGGGTAGCCTGGCTCCACGCTCAGTTTCTGGTTGTCAAACTTCCAGTAGTCCCGGCCCTTGTAGAAGTAGGTGTAATCTGCAGAAACAGGGCCCAGCATCACTGGACACTTCCCTGCACCTGCTCTGACCCGTAGTGAGAGGGCAGCATGGAGGAAGGGTACCTCTCCCACCCTGGGGTCCAACAGGAGCTCTCAGGGAGAGGTGGGAGCATCACATCACGTTGCAAGGCCGTGCTTGCACACTCTGCACACAGTGTGGCAGGGTCACAGAGTGTGACCCACACAGTTGCAGAGAGGTACGCCCAGGACCTGGAGCAGCCTAGCCTGTCATCTCAAAGGTGCTGGGAAGCCACCGAGGGGCTTTAAGTAGATAAGTCCCAATTTGTGCTTCTCTGCCTTAGCTTGGGGTCACAGCTCCATCACACTTGCCTTTACCCCCCCGCCGGCCCGCAACACGGGTATGATCAACTCCCTAACTATGGCTTGGACAACTGCCTTCACAGCTCTGGAGCCTCAGCCCAGCTCCTGCTTGAGGCAAGGGGGGGCAGGGAGCAAGATTTCTCCTTTTGTTGACAGCAGACACCACATTGTCACAGCTATCATGGATTTTCTTTGGCTTGTCACACATCACAACACAGATGCAAGGTCTCTGGGACCCTGCTGGGGAAGGGCCTGCAAAGAAAGGAGGTGAAGGGGCGCCTGGGTGGCTCAGTTGGTTGAGCAACTGCCTTCGGCTCAGGTCATGATCCCGGAGTCCCGGGATCGAGTCCCATATCGGACTCCCGGCTCTGCGGGAAGTCTGCTTCTCCCTCTGACTTTCTCCCCTCTCATTCTCAGTCTCTCGCTCTCTAATAAATAAAAATATTTAACAACAACAACAAAAAAGAATAGGAAAACCCGTTTAAAAAAAAAAAAAAAAAGAAAGGAGGTGAGGGGGTGGCTGGGCAGCCACACTGGGCTCCCGGTAACAGCCTTCAGGGCCCAGCCAGTCTAGAGACAACAAAGCAACGCATTTGGACTCTCCCATTGGCCAGCCCCCCCACCCTGGAACTTTCATTGGCCAAAGTCCTTGATGTCACCTGTTTCTGAGGCTCCCAGAAAGCGAGATCACGTGTGTAAAGCATCAGATACACAGGAGAGCCTCAAGTAGCAGCTCTGCCCCTGAGACTTTTGGCTTTCTTACAGTGACATCTCCTTGGAGAGCCCTTCCCAATGATGCGCTCTGGTGCGCCCCTCCCCCCACCCCCAGCCCTCCCACCGAATTCCCTTCCCTTAGAGCATTTGTTGCCACCTTAGCTGTTTTGTGCCTCTAGACTGGGAGCCAGGGATGCAATGCAAGGCTTGTTCTCTGCTCCTTTCCCAGCTCTCCCACACAGGCTGACTCTCAGTAATTCTTGTGGAGTGACTGAATGAGTCCTGCCATTCTACATAACCTAAAACACGCCAACAAGATGTTGATGATGGCAATGATGACAGCAGCTAAAACGCATGGGGCAGGGACCATGTACTAGGTGTGTGTCTAAGTGCTCTACTTAATTTATCTTATTTAATTCTTAACAAATGCTAACAGGGTAGGTTACCATTATTATCCCCATTTGTTAGATGAGGATGCTGGGAAAACAGATGTTTTGCCCAAACTCCTAGTAAGTGGTGGAGGTGGGACAGGAAGCCGGCCAGGCTCCAGAGTCTGGGCTTTTGACCGGATCAGGGGAAATGTATTTAACCAACATCCATGGACTCCCACTCTGCACTGGGCAACATCCAGCCCCTCCTCTTGAGAAGCTCCTAGTCTGGTGGGAAGCTCCCAGCCTGGCCTCCAGGAGGAGCTTTGGAAATGTCTCATAAATAAAAAAGGCTTCTCTTCCCATCTGCCTGCCCTCAAGCCTTATTACACAAGCGCTTCTGAAAGCACCTGTATCCATCATTGCTTTTCAGATTTGAAAACTCGAGGAACGCCTAGAGTACATCTGAGGACCACTATTTGAGAAATGCTGTCCGAAGGGGTGATGTCAGTCTGTGGAAACATAAAATGTGAGTCATCCCTGCAGATGAGAAGTGAGACTTGGTAGTGGGGAAGAGAACGAATTAACTCTGTGAACCTGGATAGATGCGAGGCCGCTGTCTTTACCATCAGGCACCTTTCTCAAATCTGGGTGCCCTGAGAGGATGCCCATGGGCCCTTTTGAGACCCACATGAAATCAGCCCACCCCCTACACCGCCAGGCTCTTACGTACATCCTTCCTTGCTGATGAAGGCCCCCTGGGGAGCCTGTGGGATTCCCTTCCACACAGTGATGGGCTTGGGGTAGCCAGGGTCGGTGGCCCGCCTCTCCTCGCTGTAGCGCCAGTACCGTTCACCTTTGAAAAAGTAGGTCTTGCCCACGGGTTCCCAGCGCAGAGCCGTGTCGATGCCTTCTCGGGGCAGACAGCTCCCCAGCTCCCCTAGGCTGTGGGGGTACCCAGGCTCCACCGTCACCTCCTTAAACACCCAGTATTTGTCACCTGTAGCCAAGAGAAGCCCAGGATCAGCCTTCCCACCAGTCACGCAGTGCCAGAGGTGGTGGCTAGTGCCACGGGTCCATCTTCCAGGACTGAAGTCATTCATAGAGCCAGAGTGCCGGGGGGAAGCAACCAAGGCCTGCTTGAGGTCCTCTGTGGGAGACTGAGGCCCCTTGGCCCTGGCGGAGCATGGGAGCCAGAAGCCAGTTAGCATAGGTCCTGGGAGGCTGGCCCCGTGCTGCCCAGCCTCTGTGCCCCACCCCACTGTTCACTCAGGTGACTTGCTCCTCTCCTCTGGGGTGTCCTCAGCCACTCCGGTGGCTTCACACATATTAGGACTCCCCCACCTTCCACCAGTGACACCCAGCTCTGTGGGCTCACAGCCACTCCCATTGGACCTGGGCCCCAGACCCAGGAGTCCTGATCCCAGCCTCTGGGCATTTCCACATCTGCTTCCAGGAGTTCCTCATCGCCTCCACAGGGGGCTCCTTCCCTCATCACCTTTCTGCATCCCGGTTCCCCAATAAGAAGCCCTAGCACCACCTTTGACACTCTCTTCCCTTTTCCTCTCTGTGTTCAGCCTCTCATAAGGCCTTTTGCATCTTTTAGCTGTCCCCACTCTGGTCTCACTGGTCCTCCCCAGTGCGGGCCTTGTCGACTCCCTCCCCTCCCCTCCAGCAAATGACTCAGAAATGGTCTCCCCACCTCTGTGCTATTGGATTGCCATCTGCCCCCTGGCTCTCCACTGCTCAGAAACGTCCAGTGAACTTCCAGAATTGCCCTAATGGATCAAGACTGCATTCTGGCCTGGCAACCAAGGCTCCTCAGGACTCTCCCCCACTCTCCTTTCTAGGCCACCGATCACTGCTCTCCGACATGGGGCTCTGTGGCCGGTCAGTCTAAGCTTTTCCAGTGTATGTGCACGTTCCCATGCCACGGCTCTGTTACCAAGCTGTCCCTTCCCCTTGCACTGCCTTCCTCACTTCTGACTAACTGTCTTTTACCCTTCTGGGGCTGGGCCCACCTCAGGATAATGGAAGTGAAACAACCTAGCTCTGGGTGGGCAGGCCACACATGCTGGCTCCCCCTGCCCCCTGCCCTGACCTCTGCAGCCTGTGTGACCTCCTCCCAACCACCTCATACAGAACTGCTGGGATGGCCTCCTGTGGAGCCCTGCATGGTCTTCAGGTGCCTGGACCACCCAGTGTGGCTGAACCTTATTATCCCACCAACTCGGCACACAGACCCTCCACAATCACTCTGTGACTTGAATCCCCCAGCTGTGCTTCGCCTGCCTGCAGGGATCTGTCCTGTCAGAAGTCAGTGTCTCTGGTAGGGCCAGAGGGGGCGTCTGCTCATCACCCCACCTCTTCCTGTGTACAGATGGGGAAAGGGGTTCCCAAGAAGTCAGGGAGCTGTCCCAGGTCTCTCAGCACAGCTGTATTACCTTTGAAGAAGACAAATCTTCCATCGGCCCTTTCATATGCTGCGTCTATGCGGGCGGGCAGGCCCTTCCAGAACTGCTCGATCTGCATCGGGTAGCCCTCTTGTACCCGGTTATTGCGCAGGCGCCAGAACCAGCGATCCTAGGAGTAGGGGGTAGAAAAAGGCACGATAGGCCCTGCCTCAACCTAGTGATCTCAGCCTTGGAGCTCAAGCCCCAGTAACCAAAAGCTTCCCCTGGGCCCAGCCCTGCAACCCTCTGTGATGTCTGTCCACCCGCTGCTTCTAGCTTCCAGTGCCCTGTGAGGAAGACGGGATGCCCGTGAACTCTCTTCATGTAAGCCTCCTGATGGCTCTTGCTGTAGGCCGTGAGACAGACAGCAGACAGGCCTGGTGCAGGGATGAGGTGTGGAGGACCTGGAAGGGATGATGCTAGGCCTGAAGTGGCCACATGAGGGCAGCAGAGAGTCACTGACCTCAGCGGCCACTCCCCAGGCTGGCCACTGAGCCAGGGCAGAGTGCCCCCAATAGCCAGCTGGCTCCACCCAGCAGGGCAAGGACCCTGGGAAGCAAGCTGTGGGAATCCCTCAAGACTTGGGTGTGAATTCAGGTTCCTCCACTCAGAGCTGCATGACTGTAAGCACAGACTTCAAGCACCTTACCTACAAATGGGGGTAACAATGGGGATCAGATGAGAGATTATGGGTAAAGTGCCTAGAACAGCAGGGGGCACATAGGTGATGGTGATTGAATGGCAGCTCAGTAGACCAAGAGTCTAATCAAAGTCCTCTTCTTCAACTAGTTCCTTGGGCCCGTGCAGTGCCAATGGCTGGTAGGTCTGGGCAAGGCCTATAACCCACCAGGACCTCAGTTTTCTCATGTGTGAATGGGGATGATAAAACCCAGACTTGCCTAGGAGCCGTTCAGTGGGGGGGTCAGAGTGCAGAAGGATGAAGGTCATGTGTAAGTGATGCCACAAAAACTAGAAAAGATTTTAAGGTGTTTTACAAAGTACTTTCACACTGAGCTTTTTAAACCTTAGTTTGACTTTCACAATCTGTAGTTAAGTAGATTTGAGATATTTTGAGTCTTAAGGAAGGCCAAGTAACTTTCCTAGAGCTACTCTGTGAGAGACAGGATTGGCGTTGACCCATGTCGCCGGATTCTAGCTTGGTACTCAGAGCTTGCTGGGAGAACTCCTTGAGAGAAGTGGGGCGGCCCCCACAACCTACAAATAGGGACATGCCGGCCAGACGCCCTTCAGTGGAGGGCCTATTGCCCTGGTGGCCGGGGGTGTTTTCAACTGCCAGCCTGTCTGGGGATGGCCTTCAGCGAGCTCCCCCAAGATCATACCCCTTCTCATTCAGGGACTGAATGAAGCAGGAGGAACAAAGTCCCAGCTCTTTGGGGCCTGACGTGGGATGACTCTGATGGGCTGTTCTAGCTCCAGAACTCCCAGTGGGGGTGGCCAACTGTGCAATGGGCCTAGTTGCTGCTTCTCTCCTTCTGCCCGGCTTGCTTCCTTACCTCCTGCCCACAGATGTTGATCCCAAAGGTACTTCCTAATCGAAATCCTGCATTTCAAACACTGTCTCCGAGTTTGCAATACACCCACCAAATAGGCTGCCCCCGGGTCGGCCCACGGCTAAAGTGACAGGAACAGGGCAAGTGATAAGATGTAGCCGGGGCCAGCTTCCTATCGGGCATCCTTCGGTACCGGCCTCTCCACCCTGGCGGGATCTGGTGACAGACTCAGCCACCCCATGCCAGCCCTTACTCCAAGGTGCTGTCTTCACGGCTGTGCACTCACTTGATCTTCATACACCCTTCATTAGGGGAATGACTCCCAGCTTTCAGACGGAGAAACTGAGGTCCAGAGAAGGGAGGTGACTTGCTCAAAGTTACTAACCAGAAGCAGGTCTCCAGCACTTTCCCCCAGCATTAACCCCCCGGGAAGGTGTAGGATCACCAGTCTACCCGCCTCCCTCTTGGAGGTAAGTCAATTCACCTAGCGGCACCGAAAAGGGACCCTGTGTCCTGGCCACTGGGCCAGCTGCTGTCCAGGCCCAAAGCGGGCCCAATCCCAGAGCAGCAGCCTTCTCCTGCTCCACAGAAGGGGAATGAGAGGAAGGGGGACCATCAGGTTTGCCAGTTGACTGGCCCTACCTTGAACACAAACATCTCGCCTCGGAAGAGGGCCACTGTGTTGAAGTTGCCATCACAGATGTTGGGTTTGGCACCCGGTGTGGATGGCCGGTCCCCCAGGGGCGGCCGAGGGGGCCTGGGCTGACGCTCATGCTTCCTTTCACTCGGTGAGTGGATCCTGCGGACGGGGAGCGTGGGGAGTGGTCTCGTGGGCTCCAGGGGCTCCGCTGGAGGTCCTGGAGAGAGGGGCTGGATCTTAGACAGGGCCTCCCAGTGCCCGCGTGCCTCGTCACCACCCAGGCAGGTCGGGGGTCTGTCACCCTCCAGCCCCCTGTTCCTTCTCCCATTTTTTACTCTCCCCCAATCTTTGAGAAAATAGATGAAAAGAGCCATTAAATGGGACTCTCATCTTTCCACCCCCAAATCCGGTATCTTCTCTTCTTCTTTTCTGTTCTAAGAGAGAGCGTGTCCTTTCTTAGGCTCAGTGTCCCATACCATCTTCCTCTGCCCCCTCCACACATGCTGGCCTCACCCTCTCTCCCCTTCCCTCTTTCTCCTGGCCCAAGACAGCGTCTGCCCTGTCTGTCAAGATCTCCAAAGACCTCCATGTTGCCAAATCCAAGGCTAACTGACTAACTTTGATGTGCATCCAAATTATCCAGAGATCTTGATAAAATGCAGATTATGACTCAGAGGGTCTGGGGTGGGGCTTGCCATTCTGCATTTCTTCAGGCTCTCAGGTGATGCCAGGAGTAGCACGATCAGAGAAGCACTTTTCCAGGAGCCTGTACTGACTTGGTTTTCTTTCTACTTCACGGGCTGTTGCTTCTCTACCTCCTTTGCTGGTAGCCTTTCCTCACCCACCCTACTCTAAAAGTTGGAATGCTCCGGATCCTTTTCTATTTTTGTCCCCAGGTCAGTTTTCTCACTTGGGCAGTGTATTAGGATCACTGGGAGATATTTTAAAACACTTAATGCTCAGAAGGCAGCCCAGACCAATTAGAACCTAATCTCTGAGAATGTGGGTACTTTTTACTGAAATTCCAAGGTAATTCCAATGAGTCCCCTAGTTAAGAATCACCACTCTGAGTGATCTCATCCAGGTTCATGGCTTTTAAGACCCTCTGTGTTGGGGCTGTCCGATAGGATGTTCTATGGTGGCAGAAATGGTCTATATGGGCATCGTCCAATACAGTAGCCTCCAGCCGTATGTGGCTGGTGAGCACTTGAAATGAGTGACTAGTTGTTAGTATGACAGAGGAACTGAAAATTTAATTTTATTTAATTCAAATTAATATAAATTTAAACTTCAGTAGTCGCATGTGGCTAGTGGTTATAAATTGGACACTAAAGATTCCAAATCAATATCCCAGCCCAGATCTCTGAGCAAGACTGGTAAATTCTATTGTCCCCCAATTAGAAAAGCCAGAAATCTTGGTGTTGTCCTTGACCCCCACTCCCATGTTTGATCTATCAGCAAATCCTGTCCATTCTACTTTCAAAATACCTCCAGCTACCTCCCCTGCCTGGTCTTCCACTGCTTCGCTGGTAGAGATCCTGCCCACCCTCCATGGTTCTGATTGGGGCCGCCCGTTCTGTGAGGTCCTCAGGGCCTCCAGAGGGAGCCCTCCTCCTGTGCTTCACAGCCTGGGGGCTGAGGCGGCCTGGGCTGTGCTGATATGCATTTGCTGCAGTAACTGGTCTTCCCATCTCAACGGACTTGATAAGAACAAGACCTTCACATACCAGTGTGAACCGAGAACTGGGGGGAGGCCTTTCCTATCTTACCAAGATATCAGTCTAGCTTCTCATTGTTTCTTGTTTAAGAATCTCTTGACTAGAGGGGGGGGGGTCCCCTTGGAGAGTTCACCACAGGAGGTGAGACGGAGGTGTATGGAGGGGGAGGAGGTAGAGAAGAGGGAGTGGGTGGAATTCTGCTCACTTTTGGCAGCTCAGACCCTCCCCGCAGTTTCCCAGTGGGTCAGGCAAAGACCTCAGAGGTCTCTCAAGGTCAGACAGCGGCTCTGGTGATGAATGTGCGTGCCCTCCCTCCCAACCCCTCGGGCAGGTAATCACAGTCCAGCCCCGAAGAAGGAGCAGTGGCCCCCTTCTCCCCTGCCACACACCGTAGATCTTCTGGATGCCCTGGAGATCATCCTGAGGCAGTTTGAAGTTGTGTGTCTCCATGTACTGGTAGAAGGGCGCCATGATGGCGCTAGGGTCGTTGGAGTGCTCCAGTCCCAGCGCGTGGCCCAGTTCGTGCACAGCCACCAGGAAGAGGTCATTCCCTGTGGAGAGGGGGGTGGGGAGGTGCCCAGGGCACCCACTTAGGTATCAATCAATCCCTTGCTTCAGCAAACACTGAGCAAAGGCTTTGTGTCAGGCCCTTTGCTGGACACTGGGATCTACGGAGAAATCCTACACAATCCTGCCCTCTTGGAACTCTCCATACTGTGGGGGATTTGGAGAGAGAAACAAAATAAGTGAGATTCATGTTCCAGGTGCTTGAGTAGATGTCTGTAAGGGTCAGGTGAGGATTCTGAGAAGGGAGGAGTGATTTAAACTTGAAGATGTTCAGGGAAAGCTTCATAAAGGTGAAGTTTAAGATGACTCTTGAAAGATAAGAAGTTAGTCAGGAGGGCGGGAGGGGGAGGGGTGGGGTGGCATTCCTGGCGGAGGGAACTCTGTAAACAAGCTCCAGGGACAAGCAGGCTCATTCCACTTGGCTCTGGAACAAAGCACGAGGGGAGCGCAGAGAGAGATGAGGTCAGCCAGGCTGGCAAGTGGGGCTGTGATGCCACGTGAAGGAATCTGGACTGGCTTCTTAGCCAGTGGGGGGTTTAGGCGAGAGTGGGGGTGGCAATGGGATGAGTCACTCTGGCTGTGCCGTGGCTGGAGGAGGGAGGAGAGGGGAAGGAGACCAGAGGTAGGGCATCGGTGGGGCTGCTTTGGAAGCCTGGAGAAGGGTCTGGGTGAGAGATGGAAAGGGCCAAGCCAGGGAAGGGAGTAGGACCAGCAGAGGGGAGGTCTGGGGGCGGCAGGCGGGCAGTCAGCTTCAGGAGACCCCGGGGGCAGGCAGGCCCCTGTTTGCGAGGCAGCGCTCCATCCTGCAAGACCTCAGTCCTGACAGAACTGAACCATGGCCAAGATCAAGGCAGGGACTCAAACTTGAGTGAAAACAATAAGGTCCAGGTGCTGAAAGTGGGACACGGGATCCTGAGCATGAAGCCGAGGTGGCAACATGGCTCGGTGGTCATGAGCGTGGGCCCCTGAGCCAGACGGACCTTCGTCTCCAGCTCTACCCCCACCAGCGCTGTGAACTTGGCCAGCCGGTCTCCCCTCTGAGCCTCAGTGTCCTGAGCTGTGAAATGAGGAGATCATACCTACCTCACAGGGTCGCGTGAGGAGCGGATAAGATAAGCCGGGTACGGGGCGTGGCGCTCCTGTGAGCCTACATAAGATGGCGGCCTGGCGCCTGGAACAAGCCCACTGACCGGAAAGGAAGCACAAGGCCCGTGCGGTTCCGGCTACTGGGTTTTCTTACGCCAACTCCTCTGAGCCTCTGGATCAGGCCTGGGACAGAGCAAGCCTGATTTGGGGGTGGGGGAGGGGTTAAGTAACCCCAGCTTTGGGAAAGGAACACAGGGACAGGGAGCTGGGCAGGCCGTTGTACTGAGAGTCCTGACCCCTGTCTATCCAGTTATAAACTCTTGCTTGCCTTGATCTCTGGCATTTGAGCCTCTCGCTGCCCAGCCCTAAGGCACGTTGCAGCTCAGTCCTGCCACCCTGAAGTGCAGGGGAGGCTGCCGGGAGCCCAGGAGGTGGTCAGGAGTCCTGGTGCCTTCTCTGGCTCCAGTGTCACTGGCACAGTTGCCCAGCCCATTCGAGGGCCCTGTGAGGGTCAGATGGGGCTGGTGATTGTCTCTGGCCTTTCTGGTTAAGGTCTTGGGAAGAGAGGAGTTTTCTGGGGCAGACCCAGACGTGTGTTTGCCTGCCTCTCTGCTGACACCACCAGCGACTTCAGCGAAGTGGGGATGGGCAAGATCAGGGCAAGGTTGGCCAAGAGCCTGGGGCTGGCCTTCTGCTGGGGAAGGGCAAGCTGGCAGGAGGAGGCCAGGCCGCCCCCAGTTCCTTCCTTGGGTCCTGGTTCCTCTGGCAGCGGGGAAGGGTGAGCTCATCTCTCAGCTCCATCCCAAACAAAGGCAGCCACTAGAGCCAGCGGAAGGCAGCTCTGCTTCCTGGGGGCTTGTGCTGCCTGGCTCTGCTCCTGGCCTGTTCTCCGGCCTGGGACAAGCTGTTCAGGCCTCTCGTGCCCTGACCAGGCTCTTCCTAAGGGGGCATCCACAGGGATCTCTGCTGGGAACGAGGAGCGGGTCTCTGAGCACGTGGCAGGACTCTAAACCTTTGTCCTCAGCCCGTGTCTGTTACTCTGATAGTCTCTGTGCCTGGTTCTCTGCAGAGAACAGGAGTAAGCCCTTGAAGGAAGGAGGACTGTGGGTTTATTCCAGGTACCAAAGGGTAGAGAGGAGTCGGGGAGCTGGCATCCCCCGGCACAGAACCCCAAGAGACTGATCAGTGGGGGCTCCTCTGGCGAGATGGAAGGAGAGGGGAGAGGGTCAGAAGACCTCCCTGGAGTGTGTGAGGGGAAAAGCAGAAGGATGGAGAAGATCCCAGTACTTAAGGGGCAGGAGGCTTTTAGGGTCTTCACCTTCCAAGAGGGTAAGAAGCAAGGAAGCAGGGTGCTCGGAAGCATGGTCTGAGGGAGCCAGACTGACACGGATCCCAGCTCCGCATGTCGCAGCCGTGTGACAGTTTAAATCTCCTCCTCTGTGACTTGCAGGGAATAACAGTACCTTCACCTTAAGAATGGGGGTGAAGTCAATGAGGCAAGGCACGTAAAGTTTACACTCACACTGCCTCCTAGCACAGAGCTGCGGATCACTCTTAACTAGCAGGGTCCCGTGGACCTGTGTGCGAGGACCAGTGTCCCCAAGAGGGAGCATTCCCACGGGCCAGGAGCTCAAGTCCTAGGGCCTCCTAGCAAGTACCCAAATGTCTGACTCGGCTACTCAAGTATACCTTGTCTCTGCTTCATTTCCTTTTCTTAGAACCTCCTTATTTGTTAAGTCCCATCTAATTACCCCCTCCAACCCCCAAAAGGTTATAACATTTCCCTTTGCCTCTATTCTTTTGCCAATGCTGTCCCCTCCACCCAGAATAGCCTTACTCCTTCCAAGTTCAGCTCATTGCCACATCTTCCAGGAAGACTTCCTTGATTTCCCCCACTGGCAGTGAGTACTCCCTCCTCGACTCCCCCAGCAGTTTCTTCGAATCGTCTCTATGGCACTGACCCCTTTCCACCATCCGTGACAGCCACTAGCACACGCTGTCTTCTGCCCCAGGACTGTGAGCTCCTCAAGGACAGGCTCTGTGCTGGACAGGGCTGGGTGACAGGGCTGGGTGACAGCAGCCAGGAGGGAACAGTGCCAAATGTTCAGTAATTTCCCAGGTGTGGTTCTTGGACCACCTGCTGCAGAACCACCTGGGGTGATTATTAAAAATTCAGAGTCCCGGGTTCCCACCTGGCTCTGCCACTTAGTGTGTGAGCTTCTATAACCACTTGGAACTTTATGTTCCTCATCCGTTAAAGGGAGATTATGATCCCTGCCTGGTCTAACTCCCAGGGCGGGGAAGAGTCACAGAAGTCATTGTGGAAGGACTCTACTTGGTGAAGGGCTGGTCTCAGTGACTCTTCCTGTCTTGTCACCTTCCCTCAGGGCCAGGCCCCCTTCTCATTAGAGCTTAGTGAACTCAGACGTCAGTGCTTGACTCACTGAAAAGAGATGAGGACAGCAGGTACCTGGAAACAGCCTCCAAAACCAGCTGGAAGGTACGGTGGGCCAGATTGCCCTTCCCACAGACTCCAATGATGTGGAGGAATAGGGATCGCCCTTCTACCCCTTACATCCAGTGGTTCCCCAGGAGAGCCTTTTAAACACAGATGGGGGAGCTTCTGACTCAGGAGTTTGGGGTTAGGACTTAGGTAACATTTTTTTTAAATATAAAATCCCCCAAGTGAATTTTATAATGATTGGGTCAGGCTGACACATGTGAGGCTGCCGCTCAACCTTGGCACCACTAACCGTGGGACAACCAAGTGTCCCAGTATGGGGCAGAAGGTCAACCCCCCACCACTTAGGACACTCTTGCCCAAAAGTGAGTCTATCAGGTCTGTAGGTCTAATGACCAGTATTCAAGATATGGGAGGAAGGGAGATGCATTAAAAGTGAATCTGAGGGACGCCTGGGTGGCTCAGTTGGTTAAGTGGCTGCCTTCAGCTCAGGTCATGATCCCAGGGTCCTGGGATCAAGTCCCACATTGGGCTCCTTGCTCAGCAGGGAGCCTGCTTCTCCCTCTGTCTCTGCCTGGCACTCTGCCTGCTTATGCTCTCTCTCTCTCTCTCCTCTCTGATAAATAAAATCTTAAAAAAAAAAAAAAAAGTGAATCTGAATCTCATCAAGCCAAATGACTGTCCTCAGGACAAGTGACCCGGTTTCTTTAATGGGGTTGGAGGTGGGGAGGCGAGCTGATGTCAACCCTGTATGCCCTGTGCATGTTTTCTGGGTCCGGCGGCAAGCAAACAGCCGTAAAGGACGTTTTTCAGATAATTCTGGGAAAATGGACCCAAACTGGGAATTGGATCTTAAGAAACTATTGAAAATTGTGTTGGGTTTGATAATGGTTTTGTGGTTGTGTTAAAAAATAACCTGTTAGAGGTATGTCCTAAAGTATTTACAGGTGAAATGATATTGTGCCAAGGATTTTCTTTAAAATATGTCAGCCAGAAAGTAAAAGCGGCAGGGGGAGAGTAGGGGAGATGGCGGTGACATCGCGTGGGGAATGGCCAAAGCAAGGCAGTGGGCGCTGGGGGGTTCATAATATCATTCTCCCTTCTTTTGTGAGTTTGAAGTTTTCCGATCATGGAAATTTAGAAGAGAGAAGAAAGCCAATAAACACAAAGTTCCCAGGAGGCTCCATGTACTCCCTCACTGAATTTATGTGGAAATTAAACGAGATAATATGAGGGTGCTCCATAAATCCTGGTTCCTCTCATCTCCTTTTAGAAACTGTCCTAGGGCAACCTGCTGCATTCCAGTTCATCTGTCAGGGGCCTATTGCTAAGTTCAGGGGCTGCACTGAACAGTTCATGCTTGGCTTTCCAGAGCACAGGAAAGTCCTGACTCTTGTCCAAAGAAGACATTGGCCATCTGGGACGATCTATCACAGTTGGCGGTTGGTCATCCGGATGGGGTGGGACAGGCAAGAGATGCTGGGATTGTGCCCATCCACAGGTCCCAGCTCCTTCCCACACACACCACCAGAAGTTCTTGGGATTCTGAGACGAGACACAGGTCTCCAACAGCAAGGAAGGCTTGCAGGCAGTAGAAACCCGAGAGCTGGGAAGGGGAGGGCAGAGTTGTTAGGAGTGTCCTCCCTGCACCTCCTCTAGTCCATATACCTTTAAGAATTCATTTGTCTCCATCAGGGTTAGAACTAAAATCTTGTCAGCTAACTGTGCCTGGCATGTAACATGGGCTCAAAAACGTTAGTTTCTTCTCCTCGCACTTTATCAGGTAGCACAGACAGCCCTTCCTGGACCCTGATTCAAGAAGAAGAAGGGGGGGCAGGAAGAAGGGGAGAAAAATAGCTGTTCAGAAAGCCAGGAAGCATACCCAAGACGTCAGGAAGGGGATATCAGGGCAGAGGAAATGGCGCTGGATAGGAAAGAGGACCAACATTTGAAGAGGGCAAAGGACAAAGAGAAATTTAACAGTTTCCTATCTCTGCCGAGGCTGAGCCTTAGCCGAACCACCCTTTGGCAGATAAGGCAAGAGTTGCTGATCCGTGATCCACACGATGATCCGAAATGTTCTCAAGGAGGCTGTCCCCGCCCCCAGACACCAGACTCAGCCTCTGAGGAACGGGGCCTGCAGGAGTCTGCTCTCAGCCTGAAGCATCACCGAGGAAAAAGAACGCAGGGTATTTCCCGGACGTGCCTAAGTTTAAAAATCAGAATGCCCAGGGGAAGGGCCTAGGAATCTGTTTCTAACAAGAACCTCAGGGGATTCTTATGACCAGGCAAGGGAGGGGAAACTCTGGGGACCAAGGCAGTATTTCTCAAGATGCTGGAACACCTACATCAGAGGTTCCTGAAACATTTATTACACCAAGTGCAGATTCCCAGGCCTGACCCCAGAATCAAAGAATCAGAGTAGCAAGAGGTTAGGGGCCTGGAACCTGGACTGCACATTCTTTAGAAAGGTTTACTGGATGATTCTGGTGTGCCCTGCAGTTTGAGAAACATGGAAGCTTAGCTTGGTAGGTAAGAGTATGTGCTCCAGGGGCGCTTGGCTGGCTCAGTCACTAGAGCATGCAACTCGATCTCAGGATCATGAATTTGAGCCCCACGTTGGGTGTAGAGGTTACTTAAAAAAAAAAGAAAAAAGAAAGAAAAGAGTATGTGCTCCGGAGTCATAATGCCTGGTTCAAAGCCTTATTTCACCATTCACCGCCTGTGGGACTGTAGGAAGACTACTTAATGTTTCTACATACCTTAGTTTACCTATCTGTAAAATGGGGATGATAATAATGATATATACACACTACATAGTATGTGAAAAGCACTTGACACAGGCCTTGGAATATCAACCTGCTAATCATTATCTGTTCTCATCTAAAAGTCAGCATCCTCTATCCCTTTCTTCTCCAGAACCCCTCTGCATTTTCTTATTTTCTTGGTACTTCTGCTACATCCTTCAGTAGTTTGCTTTGTGACAGAGTTGCTTATGCAAACATGTCTCCCCCACTCAACTGTGGACTAATCGGAGGGCAGAGACCATGTCTTTTTTGCTTAAATGTTTGGGTACTCCCTTTCCTGGGCCGTGTATCGTGCTACACTAGTGTTGGAAGGGGTCTTAGAGATCACTTAGTCCAGTCCCTCATTTTATATGTGAGGATACTAAGAGGGAACCATTTGCCTCTAGTCACACAGCCAAGTGTTTGGGCTGTGGTTTGAGCCCTAGGGCTGCTGGTTACCAGCGATGCCACTTGAGCCCCAAGCCCTTTATCTTAAAAATGAGCGTAATGATGTCCACTTGCCTACTTACTAAGCAAGTGCCTTGGGAGTAAATACTGATAAGGAACACTTTTGCAAGTTGAAGAGTATTGTTACTAGTACTGTACACTATGACTGTGCTTCCATATAACCTTCATTGAGCTACGGGGGTGAAAAGCAAATTACCCAAGGATACTAGAGTGATTATGGGGTCCGTTACTCACCCATGAAGTTGCCGTAAAGGAGAAAGAGTCATGTCATCTTGTACGATGGCCTTTGAAGCCCTTACCAGTCAAGCCAGAGACTACTACTTTCAGACCCACCCCACTTTCCGCTTGAATGATGTTTTTACCTTTTTCTCCAGCCTCTGATCCATGACTCCTCTTCCTATTCATGGCGCTACCCCTCCCTCTGGTCTCACCCTGCGTTAGACCATTTACTAGGTGATCTGACCCATCCCCATGGATGGATCAGTGTTGAACATTATCAGAGACCTTAGTTTCCACCCTCTTAGGTTCTTAGCTCTTGGACACAAAGCTCCAGAGCATGAAACTCATTTATGGCATCCCAGGCTCTTCCTCGGGGCTTCTTTCCCTGACAACTGAGCAATCCAGGATTGATCCCCTGTCCCCCCATAGCCTTACCATCATGGTTGGCATTTCCTAGTGTCCACGGCTCATCTGAGTCAAAGTGAGTGTCTCCTCCAATCCCTGGGCCAGGAAAGTAGGCGTGGGCCAGGAATCCTCCCTCTCCATCAAATGGGGAGCTGTCGCCATGGAAACCAGAAGCAAAGAAGATCATGATGTCTGCCTCCTTCCGGTCACTTTTGATCTCATGGTATGGCACCTCTTCAAAGGTCAGCGGGGTCACCTTCTGCCAGACGTCGAAAGCCTGGCGAATCGCTTTCCTTGTGTCTAGCTCACCCACCTTCGGGGTGTAGTTGTGAATGCTGTGGAGAGAGGGGAGAGTCAGCAGGGAGGAACCATCAGAGTCAGAGGCTTGCAAGATAAAAGGGACACCAGAGACCATACGAACCAGTCATCTTCAAGTTTTGAACCCTAGGATTCTGCTGAGTTACCTCTGGGGTTGAAGAAGAGGCTGGGTGAAGGCTCTGGGTCCCCACCCCTGCCTCAGTCCCAGCAGCTTTGCTTTAATCGAGGTCTTGTATTTGATTTCTCACAAAGTTTGTGTTGAATACAGAATTCCATTCCAATGTGCAGAAAAAAGTCGGGGGGATAGCATTTTCTAAATTTTAAGTTTTTCTCCCAATACATAAAATATATTTATAAAACATTTATGAAAGTTATAGAAATATTTAAACAGTGGAGAGTTTAAGTGAAACATCCCTTTTACAAATATTTGGTACCAATTACCCGACTATTGCTTGCCGACCTGAGAAGTTGGTATATACAGTGGTATCTGATTTTGTCAGTTACAAACTTAGCGATTTAAGGTTACAAGAGCCATATTGATGGTTCTCCATACAGAGCATCACTACTGGGTGCTCTGCCCCACGAACACCTGGGTAAGGATTATTCACCCATTCTGTAGGTAAGGAAACTGAGGCCCAGAGGGGTCGATGGTAGAAGTTAAGGTTAGGGGGCGCCTGGGTGGCTCAGTGAGTTAAAGCCTCTGCCTTCGACTTGGGTAATGATCTCAGGGTCCTGGGATCGAGCCCTGCATCGAGCTCTCTGCTCAGCAGGGAGCTTGCTTCCCCCCTCCCCCGCTCCCCCCCCCCGCCTGCCTCTCTGCCTACTTGTGATCTCTCTCTCTCTCTCTCTCTCTCTCTCTGTTAAATAAATAAATAAATAAAATCTTAAAAAAAAAAAGGAGTTAAGGTTAGAGGCCAGTTCTTTCTCTTGATTCATTCTACCTCTTTAGGATACCTTAAGAGTCTATCCAGTTTCTAACCCAGATTCTTCTTAGGTTTCCTTCTCTTGTCAGATTTCTGGAAAAAATCAAGTTCTGATCTCTACGGTTCATCAGTAGAAGAGCCCTTCATTCTTCAGTTTTAAGAATCTCTGTCTTAGGGGTGCCTGGGTGGCTCATTAGGTTAAGTGTCTCTCTTCAGCTCAGGTCATGATCTCAGGGTCGTGGGATTGAGCCCTGAGTTGGGCTCCTTGCTTGGCAGGGAGCCTGCTTCTTCTCCCTCTGCCCCTCCACCCCCACTTGTGCTCTTTCTCTCTAATAAATATATGAAATCTTTTTTTTTAAGGGATTTCTGTCTTAGATCCTATCCCTGAACCCGGGGCAACTACCTGAGATGGAGTCAGGGCCTTGAGAGGTGCCAACTAGAGCCCATCTGAGCCTGCTGTATGCCTGGCCTTTGCCTCAGCCCCACTCTCAATCAGGCTGTGTGAGTCGGCAGTGCTGGGCTCCATTGTGCCTGTCCTCGGTCACGGGTCTGACTTGGGGACTGATCCTCCTCTGCCCTTGGTTTCCCCAGGCAGTTCAGGAGCAACGCTGTTGTGATCGGTTCCCTTCGGAGACAATTAGAACTGTGCTGGGAAGTTCAGGTGAAGTCCATGGGGGCTCAGTGGAGAAGGGACCCTGATCACAGGGGCAAGCAGGGACCCGGAGAGTGCGTGCAGCCCCGGATTTTTATCACAGCGGGAAGCTGCTGATCAATCCATACCCCACTTTCTAAAAACTGTGGGACTCTAAGCAGGACACAACTAATGAGCCCCCGAAGGACCAAACACACCTGAATTTGGAGACACAGCATCTTCTGGAAGCCACCAGGGGGATGAAGTCATAGGCTCTCCCCCCTGGGTCCTGATCCCGCATACCTGGCTCTCCCTGGGTCACAGACTCACCACCTATAGCCGGAGCCGGTGGAGCCGAAGCCAGGGAGGTGGGGAGGGGGATAAGCACCTGTAGGTGATGTGCTTCTGCCTCCACTTCTGTCCGGTCAGAGCATAGCGCTTGTTCCTCCGCCTGCGGCTCAAGTGGGGGTGGTCGGGGACACCACAGCGGGGCTTCTTCATCCACCTGGCAGAGAGGACACACACGCCCGTACAGTGGTCACCCAACACTCCAGGGAGGCCAAGCAGGGTTCCCAGTCTCGGTCGAAATGGCCGAGTGCTCCCGCGCCCTGGATTCGGGGGCCCTGGCTCTGATGGGCTCCCTCACGGGAACACGACCCACCAGTTACTTGACTCCTTCACTCGTGACTGATTATGAAAACACATGCCTGGGGCTCAGAGGCATGGGCTCGATAGTTCCCGCTCCATCACTCATCGTGGGAGCCCAGGCAGGCAAATCATTGTGAACCTCAGTTTCTCCATCGGCAACATGAGAATTCTCGCCCTTGCTGTTCTTAGGTTGTAGTAAGCCTTAGTCTATGTGGAAATACCTTGTAAACGGGATTAGGTCACCTCACTCCCTGGTTTAAAACCCTCCAACAATATCCCCAAACACCTAGAATGAATGCAAACTCCTCAGGTCGGCCCACAGGGACACACATGATCAAGGCCCTGACTCCTCTTCGGGGGACATCCTCTCTCCCTGCCCCCCAAACACTGGGCTCCCAGCCACAGGGGCCTTCATGCTGGGCCTGGCACAGGCTACGATGATTCCCACTTCAGGATCTCTGTGTCTTCTGCTTACAATGCTCTTCTTCTCCGCATGATCTGTTCCCTTACTTCTTTAAGGTCTCTGCTCAGAAGTTACCCCTTTGGAGAGGACTTCCCTGCCCACCTTACCTGAAATAGCTCCCGCCTCCCATCCTACGGCTATCTGTTTATCCTGCTTAATTTTTCTTCATAGCATTGATCGTCACCTGAAATTATATCATATATTGGCTTTTTTGTTTATTCTTTATGTCTCTTAGCAGATTCTAAGTTCCATGAATATTGGAACCTTGCCTATGCAGTGCCTAACCCAGAATATGTTTGCTAATGATTTGCTGAATGAATCAGGGAATGAATCAGATCCGCCCAGCAGTAGAGGCTAATTCCCTTTCACTAGAGCTGTTCAGAAAGTGGCTAAACACCTGTAGGGCTTGGAACAAAACTCTCTGCAGCAGTTCATACGCTGTGCTGTGATTTTAAATCTATTAGTCTATCGCCTCTAACAAATGGCAAATTCTTCGAGGACTGGAATGGCATCGTATTCATCATCGTGTCCCCAGGTGCTAGCCCGGTGCCTGGAACTAAGTGAATCCCAGTAACTGTTTGTTGTCAGGTTAAATGACATTAGGGAACCGTAAACCTGGGACATTGTTGGAGATATTAAAAAAGGGGTAGGAGATTTTAGAAGATCGTGGTTGACTGGGGCCCAGGCTATCCTTGCATTTTACGTCCTCGTGCCGACCTAATGACCAACTCACTAAACCAAAGCTTGAGATTGCTGGAAGGGCCAACAGTCTGCCTCCTGGGCAGCTGTTAAAACTTGCTGTTGGCCATATAGAGAAGAGGAGACAGAGACTATTTCCACCAAATAGCAAAAGCCCCTTGAGGGACTTTACCAGGTCTTACTCATCTTTGCAGCCTTCCTGTTGCCTCGAGCGCCTCTACTTGGAAATCAATACTAAAAAACATAATAATAACAATATCACGTATTGGTACAAACGTTTCTAATTTTTACAGTGTTTGGGGTTCTTTTAAAGACATATTTTTGATTCTCAAAAAAACTCTGTGAGGTGACCAGAAACTATTGATGCAGAGGAGGGAAAAGGTACACAGATAAATCGAGTAACTTGCAGAATACAGCAATGGAGGCAGGATGGGGACTTGGTTGAATGAGCAAATAAACTAGTAATTAATGCAACTTAACAAACAAAACAAGCCAACAGAAGCTGGGGCTTCTCTTTCCTCAGGCTTAGCACAAGCTTGGGCTGTTGGATATGTTGAATGAAAGAATGTGTGGCATTTCCCGAGGTAGGTTTTCAAAAAGTAGTACTTCTAAACAGCTGCTCTGGCTTCCTTTTTCCCTGACGGTCCTTGGGAAGAACCAGGAGCTGCCTCTGTGACAGCAAGGCTGAGGAAGGCCTGGAAGGGCCCCTGGGGAGGAAACAGGCCCAGAGAAAGGCAGTGACTATCCAAGGTCACAGCGTGGGAACAGAAACTAAGGTCTCTAAATTCTACCCCCACAAAACAGCCTCCCCACTCAGGTCTCAGATGAAGTGTGAGTGCCTTCTCCCTTGTCATGTCTTCAAGACCGCGCATTCCTTGCCTTCCTACAAAGAAGTGGGGGCAGACCTGCACTTGGGAAATGCCATCCTCCTCCCCCAGCTCCTTCCCTCCACCTCGTCCTCTCTCCGTCCACCTGCCACTCTCTGAACCCTGTCCAGCAGGCCTGGGGCTTTCTGGAACAGAGTAAAACCCAAGGCCAGGTGGTGCCTCAGCAGAGACACCAGCGTTCCTGCCCCAGGACACACCGCCATGAGGCCCGCACAAAGCCCTCAAAATAACCTCTGCTTTGAATACGGCCGGGCTCTCTGTAATGGGCTCCCTCCAGAGGCCACGGGGCCACGGCATCCACCGTCCCCACACCATCAACACAGCAGTCAAACATATTGTCTCCGAAGTTCACAATCTCACCATGAGAGAATCCGAGGACTAGAAAATTGTTCGTACAGAATTAGAAGATCATAAAACCTCAGACTCAACCCAATTTTAATAGCTTAGAATAATGGGATCTAGAATTGGAGAGCCATACTCCAGCGCCCCTTTGTACGTGAAAAAGCTGAGGCCCAGAGAGATGATTCTCCCAGAGGGTGACTCACGCCCAGGGTGGATGGATCCTGGATCCGCCCCCACCCACCACCTCCCTGCACCCCGCCCTGGGGCCCTGCCCCCTGCTTCCAACTGGGCTCAGGACCCCCAGCCCTCCCCGTCTCCTGGGGACCCTCCCCCAGCGTTGTGCCATGCCTTCGTGGTGGCCGTGGCTTTCCTGTACAGCTTTAATGACTTTCAAGGCTACTTCTCAAATAAATGTAAGGATGATTAATTCTCTCCCATCTTCAAACGAACAAACAAACCAACAAAAATCCATCCACCTCTAGCTACCCTCTATTCCTCACTCACTGTCAGGCTTCTAGAAAGTTTTGCCTCCACGTGCCACTTCTACTCCCCTCCTGCGCTCCTCCCCACTGCAGTCTGACCTTGTCTCCACTGGTCCACAGAGCCTGCACTGGTCTCCTTGCTACTGAACTTGGCTGGTGCTCTTCCGTTTCCTGACTGCTCACTCTGCAGCAGCCACGCTCCCCTTCTGCCCCAGGGCACAGAACCCCTGGCTTCCTCCACTGCTCTGGCTGTTCCTTTTCAGCCCGCATCCTGGATTCGGTTCCTGTCACTCCTCTCTCCCTCCTCTTTGCACTCTCCGTGAGGTGAGGAAACGTAACCATGCTCGCGGTCTGGCTTCTCCAGAGTACCTCCTGAATATTCGTGTATCCTTCTGCGTTCTAGACTGGTGCAGCTGGATGACTGTACTTTTCACGGCGTGGTGAGCCTCTGGAGGGCAGGGCTCATAGGATCAAGTCTGGTGCCTGGCACACGGAGGCATTTAGCGATATTTGAAAAACGGAAAAAGTGGAACGAGTTGCCAACTCATTATCATTCAGGAGTTGTTTGTATCAAGCGAGGTGTGTCCATCTCGGGGACAGCCAGGGGGTGACTCAGAGAGCCAAAAGCTGTTAGAGGAGATTTAAGACCCCCTCTCACCAAACCGCTCATCGTGCTGATAAGGAAACTGAGGTCCAGAAGGGTTAAGGTCACCGCAAATTTAGGGCAGAGCGCCTCCCCTGCTTACATAGGAAAAGGCACCTAGGGGTATCCCCCCCCCCTCCACCCATGATACTGCAGGAGTGAAAGCCAGCCAGGCAGGCAGGGTGGGTGTGGTATATACACAGGGACTGTGACAAATATGAACCCAAACATAAGTTTGCAAAGTTGCAAGGCATGATGCCCTACGCAGATCTTACTCGATTGTTGTCTGATCCAACACCCCGGTGACGGGGATGCCATAAAACTGCTGCATAGTGGAGACTGCTGACTGTAAGGCCTTCCCTGAGTGCAGCGCGGGGGCCCGGGAGTCCGAGGGGAGCAGATAGCCATAGGACTTTAGCCAGTTCTGAAAGACATGGGAAAGAGAAGGACGTATTATAACGCAGAAGGCTCTGATCTACCTGGGCAAAGATCTGCCCTTGAAACTCGGGATCATTTTACCGAAGGGACCTATGGACTTATGCTCTGATCGCTTCCCCCTTCGTTCCCTCCTGCACACACTGGTAATCCAATCTCCAGAAAAACCACCTCTCACTGGCTTTCTCCTTCGCTATGAAGCAACCATGGGCTCTCTACTGGATACAGAAAAAAGATTAAATTTGCATTCAAGGCTGTCTGGTACCCTGCCTTTTTACTCTTTTATGCAGTGGTTTCTGCTGATATGTGACTAGACGTGCATGAGCACAAGAATGCTTCTTCTCCGAAGCAGAGCGGCCTGTTAAATTGCCCTCCAGAAACCGCTGTGTTGAACGTCAGAGTCGGCTGAAGAATCATGTTGTAGAATACTTATTGACTTGAGATTATATACAGGCTTTATTGCTAACCCCTCCAAAAGAGCCAGCCATTGTTAAGGGCATATAAGCAAAACAATGCATTATTTAATTTAAATATAAATACATAAATGTATGCATAGAAAAAAAAGCATAGAAGGGCACACATAAAAAAATAAAAAAATAATAGCACAGTTATGTAAGAGAATTTCTTGTTTTTAGAAAATACCCTCTGAAGTATTTTGGCTTATATAATGGTGCACGTTGGATGCAACTTTTTCTTAAACAGATTCAGAAAAGAGAGAGGGAGAGGAGCGGTGGGGGACAAATGTAGTAAAACGTTAAGAACTGGGGAAACCAAGTGAAGGGTATTCAGGAATTCCTTGTCCTATTCTGGAAAACTTCTCTGATAGTCTGAAATGATGTCAAAAATAATTTTTTTAAATAAAAAAAGAATTAACCAGGAGCATCCTCCATTAGAGGATCACGGGGGAGCATTTCTGTTTTCTAAGTTTTAGGCATGGAGTCATTTAAAAAGGGGAGGAAGACTTTGAAAGGACAAGAGCATCGGAGAGTAACTTGGATGAAGAAGCTCAAACAGACAATGACTCCAAAGGACAGCAAAGCAGAGATGTTTATTCCCACTGACAGGCGTGCGGGGATGGAAGCCTGAAGAAACCAGCCAGGCAATATCTATGGCATCAGTTGGAAAATGAGGGAAACCCTCATGGGTCTCCTGAGCCCACCAGCATTTGCAGGAGCACCCGCATGTGCTGGCCTCTGAGCCAGACGGAAGCTGCGGCCCACCCTCAGGGAATTACCCCGCGCACCGCATGATTTAAGGAAGGAGAAAGAACGTAGGAGACAGTATTATTCCCATTGTGATTTTTGCTTCTTGTTTCTATACGAACAGTCTTACTGCGGATAGGTCTATCATTACAAGTCAAAGCAAACTATTTGGGGAAGGAAGCAGACCAGAAACTATAAATAAGTTATTATTTTTTTCACCTAAGGTGACTATAACATCTTTATCGCCTTGTGATAAATGCAGCTGACTGATTAAAAACAAAACAGAACAATAAAGTCTTAACCTCTACAACAGCCCGGCAGCCTTACTGCTTTCATACTGATACCTAGAGCATGTCTTTCACTCCAAATTATGGCACAGGATGTCAAGACTTCTTGGACTTTTCCAAACGCTGACTCTCTTTCAGGCTTTTGTACGTTTTCCCCTGGCCCCTGGCATACTCCTTAGTTAGGCGTAAAGGTTTCATTAGTTTAAGGCTCCGCTCATAAATGACCACCTCCAGAAGATTTCTCTCACCCCACCAAACTAAGTCATTTCCTTCCTCTTTTGTGCTCCCCCAATCCCTGTGATAGATAGTATAGACCTTATAGAACTAGGTTCTACTCGTTACTTGACCTGTCAGACTCTAAGTGCCTCAAGGGAAAGGTCTGTGTTCTACTCATCTCTCTTTACCCAGTACCCGGAAGTGCCCGACACCCAGCGCTGCTCCTCGTATCTGCTCAACAAACATAACTGGGCACTCACTGCATGCCAGGCACCTTGCAAGGCTCTGGGGATACAAAGATGCATAAGGAGCTCACAGCCGCACAAGTAAACCCACCATGAAAACACAGCCCTCAAAGACTGGTGTATACAGGGATTTATGGGAGAACAAGAGAGAAGTATCTTCTATACATGGGGGTGGGGCCGGGGAGAGAGGGGAACTCTGCTCCGAGGCAGAGAGGGATTGAAGCAGCGTTGAGGGATACAGCTTGGCAACTGTGGGAGGGGAACGAGGTGCATTCTGAGAAAGGTTTCAAATGATGAAGAATCGGGGGAGGGGACCATGGTGACGCGGAGATGGCTGGAAAGTAGGGACATGGAGGGAGACGATGTGTCATTATCTGCTCACAAAGTGGGCAGATTATAGAGAATCACTTGTGACTTTGACCGTGGATCAGCCAAAAAGCTCAAGTAAATCATCTAGAAATGGACATGACAGCGCCGCTAAGTTACCCACTGTTCATCCTGGTGCTCCAGCCGCTACCCCCAGGTTAAATCATGCCATCGAAACATTACATCCCGGCACCGCATCCTCTCAGCCAGAATGGCGCGTTAGGTTCCCTTTTTTGATGGAAACCTCAATGAAGAATTACTGGGTTGAATAAACAGGACATACGGTGGGAAAGAGGCACCCAGTTCTGAGACCGAATCCTGACTTCAATGCTTGCCGGCCGTGTGACACCGGGAAACTGATCCTCGGTTTTCTTGTTTGTAAAATGTAAACCATAATTCCTCCTTCACAGGATTACTGTTAAGATAAAATGAACAAATGCCCTCGACACATAATCACGCAAAGGTGTTTGCTATTGTTGGGGATGGTGTCTCTTATCTTTTGCAAACTCGACTTGGTCTCTGACTCCTTTGCCTTTTGAAATGTAGTCATCCCCCCCCACCCCACATTCTCCCTGGACCAAGAGCCAGTCCTGATGGGTCCTGTGAAGGGCAGTAGGTGTCACGGTCAAGTCTACTTGCCTCTAGGTGGCCGGTGGCTGTGACCATCGCTCCCACAGCACCCAGAGCACCGCCTGGTGGAGAACTGGCAGCTGGCTTCAATGCACACTCTTCACCCTCACTCAACTTTCTTTGACCCAAACACAATCGCTTTCCATCAAGCTTCAGCTTGAGGAAAATGTTTTCCCTGCAGGAGATTGTTTTCTGGATTCGGAAAGTAGACGCTGGGTGATCCCTCTTGGGGATTTCCCTCTTGGCCTTTCCCCCCAAGAATCTGTCAGCCAAATGTATGGCTTAAATATGGAGCATGGTGAGACCTGGAAGTAACTTACTTTCTTCATCTTTCCCACCGCCAAGTTATGTTTCATCCTTAAAAGTCTTACTTACAACCCTTGTTTCAACCTGTAAGCTGTCTCAAACCCTTCCAGAAAGAGGTGTGGTACCAATCTCAAATAGATGGAATTCCTCCTTATCTGTGGCGTCTACGCTCTGGAAACCCAACTAAGATGAATTATGGTGTCTGAGAAATGGCTGGGGATCTTTGGATAGATACCACTGATGAACCAGGCAGCCATCTGAGGAGCTCCTCCGAACTAGCACGGGAATTAAGAACGTTCTCCCCTCCTGCCCTCATTACTGTTTATGGTAAGAGATAAGGAACAGGGAACTCTGGGCATAAACCTACTCCAGCCTTTGACCACTTGGAGGAATTGAAAGTAACTCCTCCATAGTAAAGGGCAACCTGTTTTACCCAGCTCCTTTTCTTGGCTACCCAAGCAAGGAGCTGCTCAGGGCTGAACAGCATGTGCTATGAAGGTCCGGAGTCTAGCTCAGCAGTATCAGGAGCTAGGATCTAAGGATTCAGGTCCTAGGCAAATGTCTGGGTCAGGACCAAACATGAGAATGAATCCTTCTCTAAGCTCTGCTTCTGCTTCCCTCCCAAGTTCACTGGAAACAATCCTCAGAGCTCAGGGGCAGACCCCTACGAAGGGAAATTGGGAGTGGGGGAGGGAAATTTGGGGGGGTAGGGCTGGTCAAAGGACAGCTCCAAACCAGGGAACAGGGCATTGAGATTAGACCTGCATATGTGTACATGTATGCGTGTGTGTACATGTATGCGTGTGTGTACATGTATGCGTGTGTGAGAGGCTAAGAGGCAAGGGACCAGACAATTTCAGCTTCTGCTCTTTAACCCAGTCTCTGCCACTCACTTGTGTGACCCAGGCAGTCCCGCTTGACCTCTCTGGGCAGAAGCCCCTGGTGTCGGTGCACGTCTTCTATGCTTCAGCCATACCAATCCCTAAACTGCTCCTGCCCTTGCATACTCTCAGGCTGTTCCTGCTGCCTACTAAGCCCATTCTCTCTCCCTGCAGAACTAGTGGGCACCCTGCTTACTCCCGCAGGGCTTTGCTTCTCTGCCACTCTAAAAGCAGCTGCCACAGTGCATCCTACCTGTCGGTTGATATGTTTTCCCCACTAGATTGAGATCCTGAGGAGCAGAGACCGTCGTCTTTATTTTTGCATCTGCTGCAGCACTTAGAACAGTGCCTGGCACGACAAATCATCGCTGGACAAATGAATGAGTGAATGAACGAATGGTTGGTCCAGAAGGCATTGCCTGGGTACCAAGGAAGGGACTGCACCTTGGGAAGGCTTCCCGAGCAACACACACGAAAACACCAAGCACAATTCTTGGTATCTGTTAGAGGCCGAGAAAAACATTTGCTGAAATTCAGTCTATTGTGGTTTGACTTCCCTGCCTGATGAGGCAATAGGCTCCATTGTCCCATCGTAAAAGAAGATAAAATCCACGAAAGGAAAAAAAGCCCCATCCAGTCTTAAACACAACGACCTACCTTCCATCCTTTTACACCTGGATCCATTAACCAATCACCAGCCATGTCAGAAGTCTGACCTTTATATCTCTGTTCACCAACTCTCTGATGTCTGTCACCCTTTAAGCGCTGAAAGAGGTGTAAACCCAGAAAAAAGTGAGAAAAATCTCAGAGTGTGGTGAGCAGGGACCAAAATAGCGGGGCTGAACCAAAGACGTAGAGATGGCAGACAGTATGTGTGATTGGTTTGCTGGCCAGAAGGCGGGATTTCAGTTCCTGAGAAGCCAAAGCTGAGATATTCAGTAGTGGCAGGCAAAGGAGAGAGCGGAAAATAACAAGGAGAAGAAACGTGGCCCAGAGAGGGAAGAGAGCAGCAGACAGCAGAGGCGGTGGTGATATTAGAAGTGGCACTGGGGACAGCAAGATCAGCTGGCGGTGCTGCTGTGCGCTCTTGGAAAACAGAGAAAGCGGTGGAGGAGGAGAGAAAGACCGACCCACTAAGCCAGTGTGGCCTCCTGGGGGTATCCCAGAGCATCGCA
>CM052811.1:100505908-100525762 GCA_028533885.1 Nasua narica | reverse complement strand
CCCCCGGCAAGGAGCTCTGGAGTGAAAACTGCTTATCAGAATTGTCCTGCAGTGGGCCAGAATGGCTGAACCTTTACATCTTTGCTTTGCTCAATCACCAGATGAGGACAGCCCCAGGAGGAACGTGACCTCCTGCAGGACTGTTCTCTGCAGGTGAGGAGGCCACAGTGAAGGAACTGAAGCAGCTAGAGGCTAGCTATCTGCTGCCTCTACCCCCTGTAGCTAAATGGCTAGACTTTCCCTGAAGGTAGAACTGGGTGGTACACCTCCGGGCCTGCCACAGAGAAAGAGATCTTGAAAAAAAGAAAAGCCAGAGCGTGGAAAAGGGGGATTAGATTCTACAGATACTCTATTTTCTAGGTGGGGATGAAAAGGGAGTAAATAAAGGTTAACACTGAGGTCTCTACACTGATATGATTTGATAGTAATTCTGTTTAACCGGTAGTAAACAACAGAAGAGGAGAGAAAAGGTTTGGGGAGAAAGATAAGGACTTTAATTTAGAACATGTTGACTCAGAAATGTCTGCAAAATATTAAGGTGGAGATGATTTTCAAGAATCAACATAAATAGGGGGGTCTGGAGGTCAGCAGCAAGTGCTTTATTTATTGAGTTTACTTATATCTATAGTCTAACTTCATACTTGTAATGCCTTTATGAGGTAAAGGCAGGTGTTATTTTTATTCTACCCTTTGTTTATGAAGAAACTGAGTCTTGAAGAAGTTAAATGCCTGGCTCAAAGAAGCAAAGCTCAAGTCTGATGCTAAAACACCTGCTTTCAAAGAAGATTATATTCTTCCCATGGAAAACACTGCAGACAGAAGGCATTTGAAGCCATGAGAATTAGTAGGTCATCCACAAAGGATACAGTTCAAATGGGAACAAAAAGAGCCAAAAAATGGAATTCTGAGGAAGCCACATTTCCAAAGTGAATGGAGTAAGATGACAAGGGCAAAGGGATTGACTGAGTGGCCAGAAGTTTCTAAAAATTAAGAAGTATGCTAACTCAGAAGTCAAGGTCAAAAGAGGGTTCTAGTCCACAAAGGAAAATATTACAAATGTCATGTGGGATGAAGAGTTTACAAGTAGAGGTCATTGATGATCTTAGAGCAGTTTATAGGGAAGTAAGGCTGCAGTGGTTTGGGAGTGTGTGGGAAATGAGGAAGTAGAAGCAAAAGGTATAGGCTACTTTCCCAGAAGTTTTGCAAAGTAGAAGGAGAAAAAGATAATGCCATATACATAAGTAAAGAATTTATTAATAATATTATTAAGTAATTAATAACTCTTTGCTCCCATATTACTTATATTTTACACTTTCACCATTTCTCTGGTTATTTCTGTCTACCTCTATTATACCAGCATCCCTTCCCAAGTCTGATGTGCCTAGAAGCACTGAATGTTGTTTATTTTGGTTGTGGATGGACTTCTTGTATTTGTTAGGTGTTTTGAATGCCTCAGGTGGTTCTGTCCTTGAAGGATGTGCCATAGACATCCCTCAGGCCCATCCAAATCCATCATCTGTTTTCCACAAAGATAGATAAGCGTTCGCTTCTCAGACCAATTCAGCAAAGCATGCAAGCTCTTAGGTGCTCAGCAAACCAAGAACGTGGTCTATGTAGCTTTCTTCCTTCCCTTCCCCTCCCCCAAACTCTTGGTGGGCAGATCAGAGAGAAGAAGCTGCCACTCCAAACCTTCTGGGATATAATGTCCCAGATGGGGACTCTGTTAGGTTTTGTCATGAGCTGAGATCTTCCCTTGCCAGCCCCCATCAGTCCAACCCTTTGTCAGAGGGGGCTGGAGAGTAATCAACACCGCCGTCCACCTGTGCACAGGAAGATGCCTACAGCCACACCAGCGATGATGAAACTGCCCACCAGGACACCCAGGACCAGCGAAGTGTAGGAGCGGCCTGTTCGGGTCCCTGCAGAATATCCACAGAGTTAGACTGAAGAACATACCCCCAACATTCTTGTCCATGGTTTGAGTCACACCCTAAGGGAGTCTTACCCCAAAGAAAGGGGGCTAGTTCACCAAGTGACATAAGCTGTGTATACTCTGTCCCCAACCCCCAGCCCTGGGCCTCCTGTTGCTCAAGGTATCCATCCTTCAAGTCTACCCATTTGCCTGGAACCCACCCAATACACAGGCCCACCCCCGATCCCATCCTACCTTTTGAGTTTTTCGAAGTGACATATTTCTGCACGTACTGCACACAGGTGTCCTGCAGGAATTCTCGCAGTTCGTACCGGGTACGATTGTAGGAGTTGAGCTGATGCAGAGCGTAGCTGACCACTTTGGACGGTGCCTGGGGCCCTGACACCCATAAGGCTGTCTCTGGCTGGAAACTCGCAAAGGAGCTCCCATTCACAGTCACTTGGAAGAAGACGTAGGCTGGAGAGCCCTCAGGAGGCAGGTCACAGCCCAGGAAGCAGCGAATGGTCAGAGGAACTGTGGATGGGGGATTCAGGGTGAGGGAGCTGTGTGGAGAGGGTGCCAGGTGTGGGAGGATGGCCACCCGGGGGAACATGAACTTTTGGGGGTTTAGGGTGGATCAGGGACAGGGCCTCCCAACAGGGTCTACCCCGAGGTCATGCAGCAAGAAGCGGGCCTGCTAGAGGGCCCGCAACTAGGACACGCACTCCTCTTCAGGCTCAAGCTCCTACCCAGCAATCGGCAAAGGCAGGTGCCCCAACACGTGGGCTCCTCAAGGCAGCCCGCTCAAAAGAGACCAAGCCATCCACGAAACCCCTCGGGGAACCCGCCTCTACCTTACACCCCTCCCCTTTCTCCAAAGCCCGCCCCCCACCAAGTCCCTCCCACGGGCCACGCCTCCCAGCCGCGAGGGCCCGCCTTCACCCGCGCAGGCCCCACTCACAGGTCAAGCGCCGCTCACGGTGTACCACCTGCACCATCGTTTGGAACTCGTTCAGGTAGGTCTTCAGGCGGTGCTCTGTGTGCACCCAGCTCTCAGGCGCCTCTAAGGGGTGCAGCTGGCGGATCGTGACGTTGGTGCCCTGGCCTTCCAGCACGTGTGTCATTAGTCCCCCCAGTGACGCGTTGCCCCAGTGCCACACTTGATAGGGGTCACGGAAGTAGGAGATCTGGAGCATGTGGAGGCCTGCGGGTAGGTGTCAGCGCGTCAGCCCTTGGGCTGGCGTGAAGCTGGAGATAATAACCCCCTACCCAAAGGCCAGCCACCCACCTTCTCGGCCTTTCATAGTTATAGTTATCAAGTGTTCTTTCACCCGTCCTCCCACAACCCTGTCCGAGCGCAGGACAGGGATTATTATCTTCGTTTTACAGATAAGGAAACTGAGGCTGGGACGAGCAGAAGCCACTTGCCCCAGGGTAATCCAGTCAGTGGAAGAGCCACTCCGATCTTTCTCTCACTCACCCCTAACTACCTCCATTTCCGGTTGGTCAACATATGCTGACCTACAATAAAATCCCATTCCGTCTTGTGTCCAGTTCTCGGCCTCCCCTGCCACTGCCCTACTTCAGGCCTCCTGGGTTCTCATCTGGACTGGGGTAGTAACTTCCTTCTTCATCCCCCTGCCCTCATTGTTCGGTTTCACTCCTTCCAATCTGACCTCCATCTGACCCAGAAATAAGATTATGCCCTTCTCCTACTTAAAATGCTCCAGTGACACATTTGCCTATCAATAATAGTAATAATTGCTATCAAGTACTTATAATGAGCCCAACACTGTACCTACACACATTATTATCCTGTTCGTGCTTTCCTCCCATTAGCTCAATGCAGTGGTTACTGTTATTAACCTCAGACCATAAGGGAAGCAGGCTAAAGTGGTATAGCAGAACCAATGTTTGTAGGCAGTGTGAGTCCAGCACCTTTAGCCACTCAGCCATACTGTCTTCCTAGAGGATGTCTGTCCATGGAATGAAGTCCAAAGTCTTTCGCTTGGCATTCAAGGCTGCAGGAGCCCAGGTCCCAACTGCCTTCTCTGGCCTTTTCCTGTCCTTTGATACAGCAGACTACTTGGAGTTCCTCATGCTGCCTTCTGGCTACATGAACAGCACGTGCTGGTTGCTCTGCCTCCGGGCAAACTTCTATTCGTGCCTTAAGACCCAGCTCTGTTGCCTTCTCCTTGAAGAAGTTTTCCTAATGCCTCTCCTCTTTACCCTCCCAGACACAGGGACGCCTGGGTGGCTCTCAGATGGTTAAGCGTCTGCCTTTCTCATGATCTCATAGTCCTGGGATTGAGCCCCACATCAGGCTCCCATCTGCTTCTTCCTCTCCCTCTCTCTGCTTCTCCCTCTCCCTCTGTCCCTTCCCTGCTCATGCTCTCTCTCTCTCTCACTCAAATAAATAAATAAAATCTATAAATAAATACTTACCTACCCTCCCAGACACAGTAGGTCTGTTTCAATGATCCCAGATTTCAAGTAACTCTCTTCAAATACATAACTCTTTCCAAATATACAGACTACACCAGGCTCCGCTAGGCTATAGAATTGTGTGTGGTTATCTGCCTTCTACATCTATTAAGGCCCTGGCACAGGGTTGATGTCCAGAGAATGTGTGAGGAGGGGATGAGTCTGGGGTTGCCAATCCGTGTGTGTGTGTGTGTGTGTGTGTGTGTGTGTGTGTGTGTCTTGTCCATGTTTACATATGAAAAGTTGTGCTCTGTGTCTGCAGGTATGAATGGGTAGATCTGTGTGGATAACCTGAGATAAGATTCCTAACTGCCCTGCACCCAGTCTCCTCTGCTATAAAATGGAGATAATCATATTGCCTGCCATAGAGATATGGGGGGGTGTTAGATGAGTTAGATGCATGTATTAATCATAGTGAGCTTTCCTAGAACTCTGGTGATTTGCTCCCTCTCTAAGGCCGGGGGCGGTGGGGGGTGGGTTGCGGCTATAGCTCTGGAGATTGTGGGAAAGGGAGAGGAGGTCCCTGTGCAGTCACAATACAGAGCAGTAACGCCTTTCTCTGCTTAAAGAGACACTTCAGGCAGCCTGACCCCTGCATGTTCACCCATGGACCACAGCTTCTCTTTCCTAGACTTTGCCCGCGCCTCCTGCCACCCATTTCCACCTTCTCCAGTCTCCTATTCTGCCTTCCTCTCTAAACCCCCGTCTCTCCAGTGGCTTCCCATTCCTTCCATCTCTCATCTCTTCTCTGAGTCTCTTCCCATCTTCCCTGGACTCACTCCTATCCACATCACTCTCAGAGCTCCCTCTCCAGACTCACCCCCTCTCCCCAGGGCTAATCCCCTTACCCTTTCTACTGGTCCCTTTCCATTTCTCCAGTCCTGTTCCTCCAGCCTCTTCCATCACCCCCTTCCCGGGCGAACTGTACTTCCTCACCTTGGCTTGGGGACACAAATCAGTCCCCAGGACCCTGCCTGCCCCATAGAGAGATCTGGCTGGCTCCAGGCGCAGGCACTGTGGGAGAAGTGCTTCTCTGGTCTTCCCCATGTACCCTAGACAGGCTGAGAGTCTCCAGAACCATCCCGAGGAAGGAGGTGTGCTCCTGACTCACCATCTGAGGCTTCCTGGCTACAAAAGGCCCAGCCAGGCAGGAGCAGTAGGCGCAGCAATAGCAGCAATGTTGTCAACATCCTGGGGGTGAGGTTCTTAGCCCACCTGGGTTCCTGGCTCCGGCAGGCAGGGGGCTCCGGCTGGCTGCAGCCTAGAGGGAAAATAAGTGAGGACTGTCTGGAAGGGAAGGAGGCTGAACGGAGAAGGCTGGAAGGTGGCCAGGGGATAGGAGGAGGAAGAAGGCGGCAGGCTTATAAAGTGTTATTCCTACCCTGTCTCATTTCCTACCAGGGGGTTGGCCTCCCTCTTGCCCTTCCCTCGCCCCGCCCTGCATCGGCCCCTCTTGCCCAGACCTGCCTTTTCCCTTTTCCCTGGGCCTCTTCCAAACAGGGAGCGGAAAAGGGGGAGTCAGATTTAGAGAGAAGTTCTGTCCTCGGCTGAGTCAGGGGGTGGGGCATCTGCTTTCAATTTAGAGCACACTCTAGGGTGTAGTGATCAGCAGGTTAGTGATGGGGAAACTGAGGCCCCAGAGGTGCAAGGACTTGCCCAACAGAAGTTTATATGTAGTGATGGTAACAGATCGGGATTAGAGTTCAGTTTTCCAGCACGCTGGCTACGTTTTTTTCAGAATTATAGTAATTACACAATCAGGGATCTTGCTCTCAGAAACAAGTATAAAACAGCTCACTGCAGTGCTCTTTGTAATAGGCGAGAATTACGAACAATCTAAATCTCATTAGAGGATCGGTCACTTAAAGCAATATTTTTCAAACTGAGGTCACAATCTACTCCTGGATGATGAAAACAGTTTAGCAGGTCATGATTAGCAGCAGTTTTGTTTTTGTTTTTTTTGATTTTATGAACTAGAGAAGAATGAAAGAAGGAGCAGACCCTCCTTCTGGGTCAAAGCATTATTCCATGAAATATTTGTTCAGTTGTATACATGCATGTTTCAGTTTTGTGCATGTATGTTTCTGTGATGGTTTTTTTTTTAAGATTTTATTTATTTATCTGACAGAGAGAGATCACAAGTAGGCAGAGGGGCAGGCAGAGAGAGGGGGGAGAAGCAGGCTCGCCACCGAGCAGAGAGCCCGATGCGGGACTTGATCCCAGGAGCCCGAGATCATGACCTGAGCCAAAGGCAGATGCTTCACTGACTGAGCCACCCAGGTGCCCCACTGTGATGGGTTTTGAATGGCAGTTTGAAATGTATTTCTTACTCCAGGAAGCAAGTGAAAAATTTTGGAAGTCACTTCCTCAAACTATGGTAATCCGTATTGTGGAATAGTATGTAGTAGTTTAAAAAAAAAAAAAACTCTCCTGCCTAATCCCCACTCTATTTTCATATTACTTAATACTACCTGAAATTATATTACTTATTCATTTACTTGTTTATTGTCTGAATGTCCCACCAGAATGCGAGCCCCAAGAGGTTGTCCATCTTGTTTGTTCCCTTGCTTAGAATAGTGCATATAATAAATAATACAATCAATAATCAATATCAGCTAACAGATGACTGACTGAGATAGTGAAGATATACATACATTTCTAAGAGTAAGTTGCAGGACATTAGGTTTAGAACCATTTATGTGTCAACCACACACATGACCACTAAACAAACAACATGTTTCTTTAGGGGAGTAAAGGAATCTGGAAGGATGTACATCAAATATAACAGCGATTTATCTCTAGTGATTTATCATCAGGGAGGAGCCCAAGGTTAAAAGTATATGTGTATGTATATCTGTATGAGGTGTGTATATGTGTAAGCACGTGTGTGTATGTGTTCATATCAATGTGTGTGCATGTGTGTGTGCGCATGCATGTGCAAATGTGTGTGTGTGTGTGTGTGTGTGTGTGTTGGGGTGGCAATCTTGTGGAAGGCCTTTTCCATCTATTTTGTGAAGGGTTTTATCACTCTATTTGTATTGTTTGAAAATTTTGCCCCCATATGTGATGATACACATGTGATGATACATCTTGTGTTGAATTAAAAATAAAAGTTTAAGTAATAAGCTATGGTGGAAGAAGGTGGCAGATCACATGAGTTGTACTGACGTGAGACATTGATAAGTAAGAAGGGGAAGTGTGGAATGATACATATAGGATAATTCCATCTAGTTTTAGTTTAGAATGTTACTTCTGTCTGAGTAATACGTGTGTGTGTGTGTGTGTGTGTGTGTGTGTATTGGTATACACATGGAAGAACACCAGGAGGGGGCTGTAAATAGAGATTAGCTCTGGGAAACGGGATCAGATAAAGGGCTGAGGTGGGGGTTTTAACTTCTTTGTTTTATATACTGTTCCTCGGAGGGAGAGTTGACATCCTAATGGAATCAGGGCAAACCCTCAACACATACCAGGCTCCCATTCTCTGAGCTGAATATAAGCGAGAGTGTCCATCTCACTCTTGTTATTGTAGACAAGCTGGAAACAACCAGGTGTTTTTCCAGCTTGCCGAAACGGTCTAGTCAGAAGGCACATGGGGGCCTTGTTTTCCTGGACTGGGACTCAGGAAGAGTGGACAGTCTTAAATCACTGCCAGTTATACTGTTGTGGCTTTTATAAAAAACTTTTATGAAATATTCCATATTTGAAAAATGTTTTCATGCCTGAAGAATTTTATTACAAACATACTTGTCCTCACTACCCAGCAGAAGAAATAAAATATTACCAGTATAATTGAAGACCCATATACCCCCTACGACTTTCTTCCCTTGCCCTGTCACCAAAGTAATCACTAATCAGAATTCACCATTTCTCTGGGCTCCTGGGTGGCTTAGTCGGTTAAGCGTCAGCCTTTGGCTCAGGTCATGATCCCAGGGGTCTGCTTCTCCCCCTGCCCCCTGCCCCCTACTCATGCTCTCTCTCAAATAAATAAATTAAATCTTAAAAAAAAAAAAAAGGATTCACGATTTCTCATTTCCTCATTTCTGGATACTCTACTACATATGCATATGTCCTTAAGCAATATGTAATGGTGGTTTGCATATTCTGAGCTTTGTATAAATAGTATTGAAGTGCACGTATTCCTCTGCAACTTACTTTTATCACCTAATGTATTAATAAGACTGATCCATATTATTATATGTAGGTCTATTAATTTCAACAGCTTTATAATGCCATCTTATGAATATGTCACAATTTATTTATCCATTCTTCTGTTAAAGGTCCCCCCCCCCAGGTTTTTTTTTGCTATCACAAAATGCTGGTATGATTTTCTTGTATGTGTTTTCTTGTGCATACGTGGGAGAGTTTTCATAGGTGCAAACATGGGAATGGAATGCTGAGTCATAGGTATATTCATCTTCAACTTTACTAAAAATTGCCAAAATGTTTTGCAAAATGTTTGGGCCAATTTATATTCCCGACAGCGCACGAGATTTCCCTCACTCCAAATCCCTGCCAACCCTTGGCATTGTCAGATGGTTGGGTGTAAAATGGCACTTTATTTTGGTTTTGCTGTGCTTTATCTAATTCCTAGTGAGTTTGTGCATATTTTTGCTTTGCCTTTTTTTCTCCCTTGAGGGCTTGAAAGCTGCCTTGGGATAGAGGGTAATAAAGTATATGATTGGACCAATTTAGAATTGAGTGCTGTTGGCCTGGTCTGTGCAGGTAGGGCCTGCGTCCCTGGGGTTAAAGTGATCTGCACGTGCATCCATAGAGCTAATTACAGATGGGCCTTTCCCACCAAGCTAAGCTCTGTCATAGACAGAGATGACAGTAGCAGTGACTACTTCCCAAGCGTTCTCCTCACACACCAGTGCCCCAAAAATCAAATAGCAGAGACAGCAATTATTATTCTAGCTAACATTTATGGTGGGCCAGGAGCAGTGTTAAGCTCTTTACACAAATAATCTCATTTTATCCATATGCCAGTCTTTCGAGGTGGTTTCATTAACATCACCATTTTCCTAATAAACTGAGGCTCTGAGAGGGTAAGTGACTTACCTAAGGTCACAGAGCAAAAACTATAATTTGAACCCATGTTTCTCTGATGCCAAAGTTTGTGAATTTAACCATCTCATAGTGTTTCAAAAGTTTTGGGGGATCACTCTCCATCAATACATTTTTGAATACATACCTTCAAGACTTCTGAATAATTGTATGTTATATATAATATAAAATATGCCCCAAATTCATATTGTGTGCTAGGCCTTTCTCATTTCCTCTGGGGAGGATAGCACTAGGCTTCTTGTCTCCAGGTTGCAGATGAGAGGCTAAGTCTATAAGCCCAGAGAGGCTAAGTAACTTGCCCAAGATCACACACTATGAAAGTGCAGAGCACAAATTTGAACTCAAAAACAAAGGGGTATGGTTTTGGGTATAGGGAGTGTGAAGAGAGTATTGGGGGTGGGGAAGCTGGTGAGTGGGGTTGCTTGCGGGGCATCCCCCTTTCCCCTTGTAAACTCAGGGCTGGGATGGGGAAGAGAAAAGACAGGTTGTGGTTGGAGTGGGAGCCTATGCTACATGTGGCCGGGTGGGCAAGGGACAGAAGATCACAGAGCAGAGAGGGCATAGTGCCAGCAGCTGAAATTTGACTGAGATCTAAAGAATGAAGGTCCTATTGAGCAGAAGGAAGTGAAGGAAGCCGGTGGTAGCATTTCCCACTCTAGAGAGCACATGACAGGGGAAGATAAGGGAGACAGGAAGCCCAGCAGGGGCCAGTGCCGGTGCAGCCCCATTGGGCGGGGAGAGGCTGGGCTGCACCAGGGGACTGGCGGTGTGCCCGGCTGGACTTCAGAAGACCAGGGCTCTCCCTCCTCTGTTAGCTACTGGAGACAAGCAGTTTAACCAACCAGACCCAACTCAGATAACAACGGAGGGTGGTCCCTTCAGAGATCACCTCCTGCTTACAATGTGTACTGGTAACATGCATCGAGAACTTACAAATGTGCTGGGCACTGTATTAAGCAAGCAGAATACATGTGTTTTAGTATCACTAGTGCCCTATGAAATGTATAAAGAAACAGTCATTATTCACATCTTATCGATGAGGGTACAGAGGCAGAGAACAGTGAACTGACCTGTTCACCCAGAACATACTTTTGTAACTATTAGATTGTCCTATAAGGATAAATGAGGTGACTCATACAAAGTGCGCGGACAAGAGCGTGTATTCGGTAGGTGGGAGAGATAAGAAAGGGGCTTGGCTTGGGGGGGGCGGTACAAACAGAAGTGACCCTGCAGCAGGAAGAATGACAGTTGACATTAAGTATGATGACCCTGAAGGGGAGGCAAGGAATAGATATGAACCTTACTCATAATTTTCCCCACGTAGACACTAACCCACCCCGATTTAGGGAAGATGAAAAGAAGTCCATAACGTCAGAGTGATTCCCGCTCTTGCCTTCTCAGTGGGAGCCTGGCATTCCTGGCTCAGCTCCTGCCTATCTTTCTAGCCTTATCTTTCCAATCTACTCCAGTCTCAGCCAAATCTGCTCCTCCTAACTTCCTGAACACAGAACACACAAATATTATCTTTTCACTTTCCTTATCTTCTTTTTAGATAAACAGAAGTTCCTAATTTTAAGATTGTCAACTTTATAAATCTTTTCCATTAGTTCATGCTTTTTTGTGCCTTGTTTAAGAAATCCTTCCCTATCCTGGGATCATGAAGATGTTCCCAAATTTATCTTCAAAAGCTTTATAGTTTTGTCTTTTACCTTTAGGTGTATGGTGTGAAGTAAAGGTCAAGATTAGTTTCCTTTGTGTGGATATCCAGTTTTCCCAACACCGCTTATTAGAATTCTGCCCTTCGTCACTGATTTGCAGTGATGTCTGACAGTAAATGTGTTTATTCTGTTCCAGTAGCCTATTTTTCTTTCCCTGCATCAAGGCCGTGTTACCTTAGTTGATATAGTTTTATAATAATACATCTTCATATCTTGGAAATCAAGTCTTCCCATTTTGGTCCTCAAGAGTGTCTTGGCTGTGTTTGTACGTTGAACTTCTAGACATAAATTTTAGAATCACTTTATCAGGTTGATAGGATTTTGGTTGGTATCTCATTAGATGTGTTAATGCTTTGGGGGAGAATTGATGCCATCACAATACTGAGTCATTTGATGCACAATAGTGTATATCTCTTCATTTATTCATATCTTCTTTGGTGCCTCCATAGTTTTGTAAGTTTATCTCTAGACTTCTTCCCCACCCTTTGAGAGATATTCCCCCCTGGGCCTTTCTTTTTTTTTTTTTTTAAGAGATTTTACTTATTTCTTATGTCAGAGAGAGAGAGAGAGAGAGAGAGAAAGAGCACAAGCAGGGGGGGGGGCAGCAGGCAGAGGGAGAAGCAGGCTCCCTGCTGAGCAAGGAGCCTGAGGTGGGACTCGATCCCAGAACCCTGGGATCATGACCTGAGCCAAAGGTGGACACCTAACTGACTGAGCCACGCAGGTGTCCCTGGGCCTTTCATATTTTAAAGTGTTACTGAAAATAGTATTTAAAAGAAATGCCGTGTTCTAATGGCTTATTGCTGGTATAAGAATATGATCATTTTGCTGCATTGATTCTGTACCTAGAAACCTTAATAAACTCTTTTATTTATTCCAATAATTATAGATTCTTTTGAATTTCATATATGCATAGTCATACCACTAGTAGATAGTGACTTTTATTTCTTCCTTTCTAATTTTTACAGTTTATTTGGGGAGAGGGGGAGAGGGAGAGGGAGAGAGAGAATACCAAGCAGGCTCCATGCTCAGCACATGCCCGATGTGGGGCTCAATCTCATGACCCCGAGATCATGACCTGAGCTGAAATCAAGAGTCAGATGCTTAACCAACTGAGGCACCCAGGTGCCCCTATAGTTTCTTTTTCTTAACTTACTGTTCTGACTACAACCTCTAGTACAATGTGAATGTGAATAGAAATAATTTTTTAAAGTATTCTTATAATTTTCCTGGTTTAAAAAGGAAAATTTTCACCTTTTTAGCATTAAATATGATGTTTGCTGTATTTTTTAATAGATACCTTTATTGGATTAAGTAGGATTCCTTTTATTCCCAGTTTGCTGAGTTTTTACCATAACTGTTTTGAGTTTTTCAAATCCTTTATCATAATCTAACAAAATGATGATACAAGTTTCCATCATTAATTTAACGTGGCAAATGCATCAAGCTTCTATTATCAAAGTAACCTTGCATTACTGAGATGAAACAAATTCTTTATGATATTATCCTTTTTATGTATATTTTACCCTTTGGTTGTTTTTCTCCAGGCGGCTCCAAATTCTCCCCACTCCTCCAAAGTCCTGCTGTGACACCACCTCCTTCTGAAAAGCCTTCCCAGATGCCAGAAATGACCTCTTACTCTTCTTACAAAAACAATAGAATTTGCCTCCTATTGAGGCTCCATTGTCACCTTCTTTCCCTTGTCTTCTCTCCCAGATTCTAAATCCTGGAGAGCATCTTTGTGCTCTCTTCTCAGTCCCCTCCTTCCTTCTAGGATCCAGAACAGAGGTGGTATGGAGTGTGACATAGGATGAGAACATGGGCTTGGGCAAAGCTGCCTGGATTTACATCTCAGCTCTGCCACTTGCTAGCTGTTAGATTTAGGGGATGCTGTTTGGCCTCTCTGAGACCATCAGGAATATAGGAAGAATAATAGTACCTGCCTCAAAGTGCTGTTGTGAGAAGGAAATGAGCTGGTATAAGAGAATTACTTAGTACAGCTCTGGGCACATATTATTTCTGTTAGCTCACTCTGCTGTCATTGTCACTACTCTATGCTTTGGCTACTCCAAGCCACTCACAATTTATTTCTAAAAGCTTCTGGAGCCATCTTCTCTTCTTCCTTTATTTCCTCTAACATGGTTCGCCTGCTGCTTCATTCTTTTATTCATTGGGCATTTATCAAGCACTTACGGTGCGCTAAACAGATAAGATCCCCACTTAGGAAGAAGACAGGTACAGGAGAGAGACATATAAACAAACAATGATAATACAGTCGGAAAAGTACTAAGATAGAGAACCAGGGAAGTGGAGAGGGGCTGAGAAGTATGTGCATCATCTAAGTTATGAGAGTAGAGCCCTCTGATTTAGCCTGGGACTCAGAGAAGACTTCTCAAAGGAGGCGATACCCAAGCTGGTTCTGCAGATCAAGCAAGTGGCGGGAGTGGGGATAGGGCAGGAGGTGTGGGTGAAAGTTGTTTCAGATAGAAGGAGAAGAAGGTGCAAAGAGTATAATATGAAAGGAGAAATAAGGGGCACCTGGGTGGCTCAATCAGTTGGGCGTCTGCCTTCAGCTCAGGTCATGGTCCCAGGGTCCTCTGATGCATCTCTACATTGGGCTCCCTGCTCAGAGGGGAGCTTACTTCTTCCTCTCCTTCTGCCTGCTGCTCCCCTTGTTTGTGTGCTCTCTCACTTTCTCTTTGTCTAATGGATAAAATCTTAAAAGAAAGAGAGAGAGAAAGAAAGGGAAAGGAGGAAGGAAGGAGGGAAGGAAGGAGAAAGGAAGGAAGGAAGGAAGGAAGGAAGGAAGGAAGGAAGGAAGGAAGGAAGGAAGGAAGGAAGGAAGAAAGAAAGAAAGAAAGAAAGAAAGAAAGAAAGAAAGATAGATAACAGGCTTGAGACATTGGTAGTACTTAAGGATGGCCAAAACAGAACAAGTGTTGATGTGAAAAGGGAAGCAGGAATCTGATGAGGAGTCTTTCCTGCTATATTACGGAATTGAAACTTTATCTTGAGGTGATTCTCACCTCCTTCTTTGGCCCCCCCAGCACCTATAGGAGCAGGTGCCACCTACTCCAGGAAGTCTTTTTTTTTTTTTTTAAGACTTTATTTATTTATTTGAGAGAGAGAGAGAGAGAGGAAGAAAGAGTACAAATGGGGGTGGAGAGAGGGAGAAACAGGCTCCCCACTGAACAAGGAGCCCAATGCAGGGCCACCCATGATCCCAGGACTCTGGGATCATGACCTGAGCTGACCTAACCTGATCATGACCTGACCTGAGCACTTTAGCAGATGCTTAACTACCGAGTCACCCAGGCTCCCCTCCAGGAAGCCTTCCCTACCTTCATACCCACAAGTCTGAGTTGGATATTCCTGCTGTTCTACTATAGCCCCCTCTCTTTGCTCTTCATAGCCCTTAATTATTTCCATGATAATTCTTTAAGCATCTGTCCCTCCACACCAAAAGCTGTAGGAGGGCAGGGAATGTGTTTTAACATTTCTGCATCACCAAACTAGCAGAGTACTTGGCACACAGTAAGTGCTCAATTGATGTTTAATGGGTAAATGAACAAATAAATAGGACATCCAGGGAAGGAAAGAAAATTGTGACTCACAAAATGCCTGGCACACAATTGGCCCTTAGAAAATTATCTAATCTTTTTTGGGGTTCCTGGGTGGCTTGGGCGGTTAAGGGTCCAATTCTTGATTTTGCCTCAGGTCTTGATCTCAGGGTCTTGAGATCCGGCCTCACATCAGCTCCCCACTAAGCAGGAAGTCTGCTTGAGATTCTCTCCCTCTCCCCCTCCCTCCATCCTCTCCCGCCCTCTCTCTCTCTCTCAAGTAAATAAATCTTTAAAATCAATCAGTCAGTCTTCTTAAAAAATAAAATTATTTAATCTTTTTTGTGCCTCAGATTTCTCATCTGGAAAATGGAATAAGATAGAAATTATTCCAAAGGGATAATTTGACACCAAATTATAATTTGACACCAAAGGGTGTCATAAGTCTGTGAATTGCTTAATCATAGATCTTATATAGTGTCAAGGATAATTCTCAGTATGCTAAAAACATCATTCTCATACAAACAGACAGTGAACATGGGTCAAATTTTCGTTTAGCTCATCAATAAAGGGACTAGCAGGATGACAAAGCCAGTTCAAAATAGAATATAAAAACGGAAGTTTTTATAATCAATGAAAAAGAAAAACATTGGGGGGGCGCCTGGGTGGCTCAGTGGGTTAAAACCTCTGCCTTGGGCTCAGGTCATGATCTCAGGGTTCTGGGATCGAGCCCTGAGTCAGGCTCTCTGCTCAGCGGGGAGCCTGCTTCCCCCTCTCTCTCTGCCTGTCTCTCTGCCTACTTGTGATTTCGCTCTCTCTCTGTCAAATAAAAAAAAAAAAAGAAAAGAAAAAAAAAGAAAAACATTGAAAAAAAACGAGATTGCTAAATTATATGCAAAACGGATTAATGTCTTACAGGGTCATAAAACCATAACCTTTGGGATTGTCTTCACTACAGACTGAAAACGAAATCATCACAGTTTATCATTTTACAGAATTGTAAAATGTCTGGGCCCTAACCAGTTTTGTAAATAATGTTAAACTTCTCTTTAGAAGCAGATGACTCTTAAGTAGATTTGCTGGTCAATGCTTTATTATGACATTAAAAGGTCACACAGGGGTGGCTGGCTGGCCCAGTGGGTAGAGCATGAAACTCTTTTTTTTTTTTTTAAGATTTTATTTATTTATTTGACAGGGAAAGAGATCACAAGTAGGCAGAGAGGCAGGCAGAGAGAGAAGAGAAAGCAGGCTCCCCACTGAGCAGAGAGCCCGATCCCAGGACCCTGAGATCATGACCTGAGCCGAAGGCAGAGGCTTAACCCACTGAACCACCCAGGCGCCCCAGAGCATGCACCTCTTGATCTCCTCTGGGTTGTGAGTTCGAAGCCTACAATGGGTGTAGAGGTTACTTAAAATCTTAAAAAATAAAAAAAAAGTCACACAGTCATCTTTTTATTTTAGTAACATGTTTCAGATAGTTTTTCTTAACACTAATAAGTTTAATTTAATAAATACTAACTATTGTTATTAAGGTTTTCAACAAATGTTTGCTGAAAGATTTTCATTTGATTAGATTTTTTCCTTCTCTCCAGCAGCAGAATTTCGGGCCTGCAGAGCAGGTTGGCTGAGGGGGGATGCCTGCAGGATACCTATGCTCTTCCCTCCCTCAACTTGGGGTGGTATCTGGCTAATTCTGTATCACCAAATAGGCAGAGGGAAGTGTCTGCTTTGGATACCAGCAGAGGAGTCACCCCCATCCCCATAAGGAGATCTTTTCTTTGAAAGAGCTGGATGTTTCCAAAAGGCAGTTAAGTAGACACCATGGAAAAATCAGAAATGTGTGCTGAATCACTATCCATTTATTTTTTCCATCTTTTTTAGTTTAAAGAATTGTGATAAAATACATATCACATAAGATCTACTATCTCGCCATTTTAATGTACAGTTCAGGGGTGTTAAGCACAGTCCCATTGTGAGACCATTACTGCCATCCATCTCCACAACTCTTCATCTTGCAGAAGTGAAACTCTACTTATTAAACAGTAACCCATTCCCCTCATCCTAAGCCCTGGCAACTACCCTTCTACTTTCTGTCTCTATGCATTTGACTACTCTAGGTGCCTCATATAGGCGGTATCGTGCAATATTTGTTCTTTGGTGGCTGGCTTATTTAATTAGCATAATGTCCTCAAGGTTCATCCATGTTGTAGCATGTGTCAGAACTTCCTTCCTTTTAAAGGGTGAATAATATTCCATTGTATTTGTATCACATGTTGTTTATCCATTTGTGGATCAGAGGACACTTGCACCATTTCCATCTTTTGCCTATTGCCTCCATTAATTTTATAGTATAGGATTATTTTTGTTTTAAATTGCACATGAGGGATGGACACCATTTTCAAGGCTTGAGATATCAAAGACTGTAATCTGGCCCAAGACCTGGAACGGATCAGATTATGAGACCATGTGTGGTCACTTCCTGATACTACACTTTTGCCTGAATACACTCAGGACAGCTAGGTTTCTCTATGGAGATGGACTAGGCAAATTGCCATAGGCCAAGTTCACTTGGAATATGAGTATTATAAAACATGTTCTGGGGCTCTGACCAAGGATCATTGTTCCAAATGCATGGACATGCTGGAGACAGTGGAAATTCCAACATTTCTACAAAGCAAGAGATGGAAACTTTCCCAGGGATAAACTAGTTATTTCTTGGCAGTCCCAAAATATGTAGCATACAAGCTCTGTTCTGGGAGGTGGTTGAATCTGCTTGAACCATATGGCCCCCAGATGCTAGAAAAAGAATTCCCAGAGATTTCCTTGCTAAAAGTAGTCAAGAGAACTGGGTCAAAATAGAACTAAAGTCCCTTGACTTCCAGCTTCAGGGAACTGAACTTTTTACTCTGACTTTCCAGCAAAAAGAAAGGGGATGTTGAATGTAGAATCATATGCAGCTAAAGCCAGAGGACATTGCAGAAGTCAGTCAAATCTCTATTTTTTAAATTCTGTATTATCCTTTTATCTAAACATCTGTATCTGTCCTTTTATCTAATTTATCGTTAATTTCATCATAGACTGGCACCAAATCTTGGCTCTACCACTCATTCAATTTTTAAAACCTGTGCTTCCATTTCTTTTAAATCTGTAAGATGATAATAATACTGTTTCAGAGGGTTATGGTGAGGATTAATGGTGTCGATACCTGTAAAGTACTAAGAACAGTGCCTGGAACATAGTAAGGTGCTATATAAATACTTGCTATTACCTATATACTTTGGCCACTTTGTTATTAGCATTATTATGGTTATTATTCAGCTGGAAAATAATCAAGTTTAAAGTGTTGTCCTGTAGTTTTATTTAGCATTATGATTGTTTCTGGGGGAAAATTCTGCAGTTGATATGTGTGGAATTCTGTTTTCCAATTTTTTTTTGTAATAACTCCGCATGAATCTGCTAATATTTTCCCTGTGTTGAGAGGCAGTCTCATTCTCTCACTTTCCAGATATGAAAACTGAGTCCCCACAGGGGAAAGCAGCTTACCCAAGATCACACAGAAATAATGGCTAAACCAGTAATAGAACCAAGGGCTTCTGACCATTAGTCCAAAGCTCATTCTGCTTGTCACAGAGACCTAGAACATTCACCTTGGGAACTGAAACAATCTGAGCATCCTCAAACTCTATTCACCCACAAGAAGACTTGACACTCTATGATTCCAGGTATTTTCCAATAGATGTCTTTCATTTTTATCAAAATTGCAAGCACTTCAAAGGAAAGGACTGTGGCCTGACTACTTTGGAATTTTGATTGTATGCTATGCGCTGTCCACCAAACTCTTGAGGGCAGAAATTATTGCCTATCACAACACCTTTGATTAATAAGGGCAGATGTTCTGGCTATACATAGAATACCTGAAAGACTCTCCCAAAAAACTGATAGACTGATAAATTCTGTAAAGTCACAGGATACAAAACCAATGTATAGAAGTCTGTTGCATACATCAATAATGAAGCAGCAGAAAGAGAAATTAAGAAAACCATCTCATTTACAACTGCATCAAAAATAATAAACTACCTAGGAATAAACCTAACCAAAGAGGTAAAAGACTTGTACTCTGAAAACTATAAAATACTGAGGAAAGAAATTGAAGATGACACAAAGAAATGGAAAGACATTCCATGTTCATGGACTAGAAGAACAAATATTATTAAAATGTCTGTACCACCCAAAGCAATCTACATATTTAATGCAATCCCTATAAAAATACCAGAGGAATTTTTCACAGAGCTAGAACAAATAATTCTAAAATTTGTATGAACCAGAAAAGACCCCAAATAGCTAAAGCAATCTTAAAAAAGAAAAGCAAAGCTGGAGGCGTCACAATTCCAGACTTCAAGTTATATTACAAAGCTGTAGTAATCCAAACAGTATGGTACTGGCAAAACAGACATGTAGATTAGTGGAACAGAATGGAAAACCCATAAATGAACCCACAACTCTACGGTCACTTAATCTTTGACAAAGTAGGAGAGACTATCCAATGGGAAAAAGAATGTCTCCTTAACAAATGGTATTGGGAAAACTGGACAGCAACATACAAAAGAATGAAGCTGGACTTCTTTCTTACACCAGACATAAAAATAAATTTAAAATGGATTATAGGCAGTAACTTTTCTTTTTCTTTCTTTCTTTCTTTCTTTTTTTTTTTGTAGACTCTATGTCCAATGTGGGACTTGAACTCATGACTCCAAGGACAAGAATCTCATGTTCTACTGACTGAGCCAGCCAGGTGCCCCAGGCAGTGACTTCTTTGACATTAGCCATAGTAACTTCTTTCTAGATATGTCTTCTGAGGCTAGGGAAACAAAAGAAAAAATAAACTATTGGGACTACATCAAAATAAAAAACTTCTACACTTGGTGGCTCAGTCGGTTAAGCATCTGCCTTTGGTAAAGCATCTGTCTTCAGCTAAGGTGGTGATCTTGGGGTTCTAGGATGGAGCCCCAGATTAGGCTCCCTGCTTGGCGGGGAGTCTGTTTCTCCCTCTCCCTCTGCACCCCCACCCCTGCTCGTGTGCTCGCTCTTTCTCTCAAATAAATAAAATCTTTTT
>CM052811.1:100406029-100505408 GCA_028533885.1 Nasua narica | reverse complement strand
AAATAAAATCTTTTTAAAAAAAGCTTCTGCACACTGTGTGTGTCTGTATATGTGTGTACACATGCAACACACACGGGATATTACTCAGCCATAAAAAAGCATGAAATATTGCCATTTGCAACAGTGTGGATGGAGCTAGAGTGTATTAGGCTAAGTGAAATAACTCAGAGAAAGACAAACACCATATGTTTTCACTCATATGTAGAATTTAAGAAACAAAACAAATGAGCAAAGGGGAAAAAAAAGAGAGAGAGGCAAACCAAGAAACAGACTCTTAACTATAGAGAACAAACTGATGGTTACCAGAGGGGAGGTGGGTGCAGGGGTGAGTGAAATAGGTAATGGGGATTAAGGAGCACACTTGGGATGAGCATCAGGTGTTGTATAGAACTGTTGAATCACTATATTGTACACCTGAAACTAACAGTACACTGTGTGTTAACTAATTGGAATTTAAGTAGCAACTTAAAAAGCAAGAACCATATGGGAAAAAAATAGGGTCAGATATCAATAAATGGAACTAATAAATACACCCCTCCTTGTTTTAAAGCGAAATAGGGGAACAGGGAAGAAAATAGTTATTAAGAAATTAATATGTGCCAGTCACTGTTGTTTCACTTTCCCCCCACTTAATCCCCAGACATCTTTTATGGCATTGTCAATTTCCATTTTTTGATCAGGAAATTTAGACTCAGACAGGTTAGGCAACTCACTCTGAATCTCCTCACAAGTAAATGTTCAAGTTTGATACTTTTCTGGTGGAGTACAACCTTCTAGAACCCAATAAGATAATCACAGGGTAAGAGGTAGAGCTGGGAGGCAAGAGCTCTAATGCTTTCCAGAGACTAAAAGAAAGATTTTTTCTCATGAGGGAACCACGAAATCAACCACATAAATTGTGAAAATATAAGTCATGTTTGTATTTTTCTGTGACAGTGTAGAAAAATGCACATTTCCATCAAGCCAGAAAAAGAAAGAAAAATTTTGAGTAATTCGATCTTGCTCATAAAAAAGAGAACTAGTATTACCAAATGCAGCAAACTGCCCTCCCCATCCCCTCTGAAACGTTTTATCCACACTAGAATTTTGAACGAGAGACAAAAATATCAGCTACAGGATGTATATAGGGAAGGATGATGACCTCTGGGCCCAGACCTGAAAAATGTTTAGTACCTGTACCAGGCTGGAAAATTGCCCCTAAAGATAATTAGGTCCTAATCCCTGGAATTTGTACATGTTACACTATTTGGAAAGGGGGTCTTTGCAAATGTGATTGAGTTGGGGGGGGTTATCTTGTATTACTCAGGTGGAACCTAAATGCAATCACGAGTGCCCTTATAAGAGACAAGTGGAGGGAGTAGTGAGACAAACCCACAGAGGAGGAGGCAAAGATTGGAGTGATATAGCCGCAGGCTAAAGAATACTGCAACTTTCTGTTCTCCAGAAGCTGGAGAGGCAAGGAGTTTATTTTCCTCTCGAACCTCCGGAGGAATTTTGGTCCAGTGAAAAACTGATTTCAGACTTTTGGCCTCCAGAACTGAGAGAGAATCAGTTTCTGTTGCTTTAGGCCACCAAGTGTGTGGTAATTTATTACAGTAGTCACAGGAAACTAATGTAGTGCACCTGTGTTATCTAAGTCTTCTGTCGTGTCTTTAATGCTTATATGGTGGTTGAAAAAAATAATGTATTTAAAGTGTTCAGTAAAGTTGTAGTACACAATAAGTGCTCAACAAATGCTGTTACTAAAACATTAGTTAATTATAGTATCTGTAGTAGCCAGTGTTTTTCAGCCACGTTCATTTCCACGCCAGGGACTGTATGTCCCAAGATGCTCTTTGCTTGGGTTCCACCTCCCATTTTATTCTGGGACTTGTAGTCCGGAAGTGGATGACTGAGTCATCAGCGCGCAGGCGCAGTGGCGCGAATTCCCGGAACAACCGGCAGAGACTCTCAGGATGAGCGGGTGGCAGTGGCTGCTGCTGCGGCGGCATCGCTGAGAGGACACGAGCTCTATGCCTTTCCGGCTGCTGGTCCCTCTCGGCCTCCTGTGCGCGCTGCTGCCCCTGCACCATGGTGCGCCAGGCCCGGATGGCACCGCGCCCGATCCCGCTCACTACAGGTGAAGGGGGTCAGGCTTCTCGCCCTTCCATAGTTGGGGAAAAGGGGAAGTGCAGACCCAGTCCCTTTCCTTTCCCTCGGTCCCAGGACGCCCCCCCCCCCACCCTCCCGACCTGCTCGGACCCCGCTACTGGGTTCAGGTGGTGATTCCCATTTTCCGCCTTATTTTTTTGTCCTTACCCCTGCCTCGTTTCGTTTTGTGGCCCCCTGTACAAATTTCGTTTTGTATCCCCCTTTGTACCGCGCACCAGGGAGCGAGTCAAGGCTATGTTCTACCACGCCTACGACAGCTACCTGGAGAATGCCTTTCCCTACGACGAGCTGCGACCTCTCACCTGTGACGGGCACGACACTTGGGGCAGGTAGTGCGAGTGGAGGAGCAAGGGGGCGGCTTGGGTGTGGCAGTCCGGTCCTAGGCGGGCGGGTCTGTTGGGGCTTGTGGCTTCACGGTCTCCTCACCAATTCCGGAAAAGCTCCTAGCGAGGGTGAGACCACGTTCCCTCCAATTGAGGCCAGCACCGCTAGGATCCACCCAGCCTCCTGGAAAGTTGATCCCACCGTGGAAAAAGCCTGGGTTAGTCTGGTGGACCGGACCTCTGGGCTCCAACCTCGACAGTAACAGGCACCCACAGTGGGGACTTGGACAAATGGACAGATCTCTGGAGTCTTAGGCTATAGAGGAAGGACTCCAATAAGTCAGAAGACCCAACCCCTTCATTTTGTAATTGGGCAAACAGGCCCGAGAGGGGGTGTAACTCTTCCAAACTCGAAACTTCAGAGTATTTGTTGTTAATAACTGAAACACACTCATATTGCTTGAGATTTTCGCTCAAAATGTCACTTCAGCCCTCTTAACTACCTACCCCCTACAGGTCACTCTCATAAATCACCCTATTTATTTATTTAGTAGCACTTCTCTCTTATACTATCATTTTCACTTGTCTACTCGTTTGTCTTTCTCACTTCCACTAGAATAAAAAATTATGAGATGGAATTCTCTGTCTTGTTCCTTGCTGAGTGAAGAGTCATTGCATTTAGCTGAGGCTGACATTGATTAAACACTGTGCTAAGCATTTTACTTGTGTCTTCTCATTTAATTCCCTTAACACCCCTAGGAATTAAGTGCTGTTTTCTCCATTTAACAAATGAGTATGCTAAGGATGGGAGATGTTAACTCATCAAAATTTGTGCTGGTTTTCATTTTTTAGCTGAAAAAAAAAATGTAAGCAGATGGCAAATTCAAGCAGTACAAAATCACATACAATAAAGTAAGTCTCTCCCATACTCTAGAACTCCAACCACTGTTGACTTTCTTGTATATCCTCCCCAAAGTATGTATATGTGTATCATTTTAAATCAGCTTTTAAAAGGCATAACTTACATATAATAAAATGAACCCATTTAAAGCATATAGTAACCACTATCACAGTCAAGATAGAGTACATTTCTGTCATGCTAAAAAGTTCCCTTGTGCCATTTTATAGTTGATCCCTCCTCGACCATTGGCCCAAACAACTGCTAATCTACTTTCTGTCTATATGTCTCTCTTTGAAAATGCAGGTGGAATCATACCTCACTGCCTGTTCTAATCCTTGTCTTTTTCATTTAACTATATAATTTGAATATTTTAACATTAGCCCATAGAACTCTTGATAACAGTCTTCTCTGACAACTTCATAGTTTTGCACTGTTTAAACGTACTGCAATTTAGGTAAATTATTTTTCCAACTGGTGTATGTTTGGGTTATTTCTAGCTTTTTGCTATTCTGCACATTACTGCCATCAGCATTCTCAAACATACAGCTCTGTACACACTGAGATAAATTCCTAGATGTAGAAAAAGCCTATGCCCTTAGCTACAATCTTATACTGCCTCCCTATGGTGGAGAAGGATGCCAGTGCATATAGATGATGTGGTTAACCACAGCCGAGCAATATCAGCCCATCCTCCCAGGTGCATTAAATGGGTCAGAGCTTCTTGGCAATTTTCACTATGGCTTCTGTGTTGTGACGGGAAGCTGGGACGGGCAGAGGCATCGCTGTACCTCACTTATTAGTTTTTGGGCTATCTGATCTGGGGCAGCCTTGCTATCTTGTGTTTGGTTTTCTTACTAAGCAGCTGGGATTTCTGTCCTTTTACAGTTTTTCTCTGACGCTAATTGATGCCCTGGACACTTTGCTGGTAAGTGTCTTGACAATTGCTTTTCCTCACCACCGTTGTGTAACCGAGATCCTTCCTCTTTCGGCAGCTTGACTGTGGGTGAAAAACGAATTCTTCACTTAGTCCTTTTATTTTCATCTCCGGATTCTGAACTGTCAGATTCTGGTTGCCCAGCTAGATAGAGGAAGAGGATGAATTTCAAACATACTCAGGGTCATTTATTCAGCAGATGTTTATAGAGGACCTGTTATAAAGACAGCACTGGGATAGGCCTGTCTAACTATGGGACAAAGAGACTTTGAGACCCTCCTTGTTTTCAGAGGCTGACATTCTAACTGGACATGTTCGGTGATTGAAAAAAAAATAGTAGCAGTAACTAGTTCGTGTATTGTGTGTAGGGCTTGTGCTAAGCACCTTGTATGTGTTATTTTGTTTAATCCTTCCAACAACCCCATGAGATACGTACCTTTACCGCTTCTTAGTGTGGGGAAATCTGATGCTTAGAAAGGTAAAATGGGTTGACCAGGGTCCAAGGCTATGGAATGATGGGGCTAGGACTTGAGCTCATCTCTATATGACTCTAAGTCTTATTTGTCCTCCTTAAAAGGTCCCAGGAGAGGATTTAACAGTGTTCTGTTAAAACTTGTCCACTCCTCAAATATTTATGGGGGGGTCCCCTGTATGCCAAGCACAGTGCTAAGCTCTGGAGTTATAGTGGTAAATTTAAAAAGACATGGTCCCTGCTTTCCTGGCGTTATGACTTTAGTGAGGGAGATGAAGAATCAAAGACTAATCCTAGAGGACATAGAATAAAAATTGAGGTGAGTGCTCCGAGGGAGGGGAACATGGTTCTGTGAGTGGTCATGTAACAAAGGAAACGCACCTAGATTGAGGATGTCAGGGAGGACTTCCCTAAGGCAGTGAAATGACACTTCAAGTTGGGATCTGAAGGAGAAGCAGTGTCAGCTCGGGAAGTGGGGGAGGACAGAGTGTTCCATGCAGAGGGCACGGCGGGCCTGGGCAAGGGCCTCACGGCAGGAGAGAGCGAGGCAGATGCAGGAAATTGAAGGAGGGCCAGTATGTCTGGGACGTGGAGAAGGAAATGCAGAAAGCAAAGTGGAGCTGGAGGCCTGGTTGGGGACCAGGATGATGGAAGCCCTTTTTCACTGTGTTAAGGATTTTGATTTCTAATTTGAGAACAGTGGCAAGCCACTGAAACATTTAAGTAGAGGGCGGGAAATGCTGAGATTTCTGTTTTAAGAAGATCACTAACTTCAGTGTCGAAAGAGATTCGTGTAATCAGTCAGTAAACATTTGTTGAGTAATTGCTCCGTGGGCTGTGCTTGGCCCCCTGGGGGAGAGTAGGAATGAATGAGGCTCCTTCCCAGGCAAAGATCTCTCTTATTGTGGAAAGAAACAGATGCCATAAGAGTTGTGGATAAAGTTACTGGAGTCTTTTAAAGAATGAAGAGGTTCATTTTTTTTTTTTTTTTAAAGATTTTATTTATTTATTTAAGAGACAGAGAAAGTGAGAGAGAGTATGAGAGGAGAGAAGGTTAGAGGAAGAAGCAGACTCCCCATGCACCTGGGAGCCTGATGTGGGACTCGATTCCGGAACTCAAGGATCATGACCTGAGCCGAAGGCAGTCGCTCAACCAGCTGAGCCACCCAGGCGCCCCTGAAGAGGTTCATTTTAGCTGGAGGGATCAGAGGCTTCCTTCCTAGAGAAGTGACAGTCAGACAATCAAAGCCAGGTTGGATTTGGAAATGGAAAGACACGTGATGGAGAGATTTCTGGCAGAGGGCATGACATGTCTCAAGGCGAAAAATTGGGGCATAGTGGGTATGGTTTTCCTGAAGTAGATGAGGATAGGTTAGATGAAGATGAACAGTGAGAAACATGGTCAGAAAGGTAGGTTGAGGGGCACCTGGGTGGCTCAGTCGGTTAAGTGTCTACCTTCGGCTCAGGTCATGATCTCAGGGTCCTGGGATCGAGCCCTGCGCTGGGCTCCCTGCTCAGTGGAGTGTCTGCTTCTCCTCCCTCTCCTGCTCCCCCTGCTCATGCTCTCTCTCTCAGATAAATATATAAAATCTTAAAAAAAGAAAAGAAAAGAAAATTTGAGTCCAAATCACTGAGCAGCTTGAATGCTGAGGCAGTCGGAATTGTTTTGCTTCCAGGTAACAGAGACCCAGTTCAAACTGATAGAGACAAGAAGGGAATTTACTGAGTCAGATAAGTAGAAAGTCCAGGTAAAGCCTGGCATCAGACTCAGCTGGATCCAGGCATATGAACAATGTCTTCCAGAGTTTCTCCATCTCTTATCTCTGCTTCCTTTGTTGGCTATGTTCTTGAGCTCTCCCTATGCTGGCAGAGTAGCCAAGAGTAGCTCCACATCTACTTCCCACTCCATATGTATGGGAAGAATCAGCCCTTTTGTATTAATACCAGGAACTGAGTCTCATTGATTTGGCTTGGGTCACACACTTATTCCTGAACGAGTCACTGGCCAAGGGATACAGTACAGTGGTCCAGATGAAGCACACATTCTTGCAGTAGAGGGGATGGGGTCCGCCTCTCCCAAACTGCAGGAAAGGCTGTAGAAGAGTGATTCCTCAAGAGAGAATTAGGGTACTACTCTCAGAGTAAAATGTATCAGAATTGCATTTGGCTGATGGTTTAAATGAAGAGGGTATAATTTTCTCAAGTGAGAGGAATTATGGAGGTAATTTCTAGCATGCGGTTGGCTCTTCACCCATACCATCAGAGACCCAGGCTCTTCATATGTTTCCATTCTACCATCATTAGTGTATTGGCCTTCATTTTCATGCTTAGTACCTCAAGGTCTAAAATGGCTGCCACAGCTCCAGAAATCAAGTCTGCTTTCAAGGGAGAAAGAAGAGTAAACACCATGGCAGCAGTGTCCCTTTTTTAAGGAAAACCAAAGCTTTCCCAGACGTACCCTCACTAGACTTCTCAAGGCTTAGCATTGGCTAGATAATGTGGTCACCTCTAGAAGCAAAGGAGGTAGAGAAAGCAAGTATCTGGATTTTCAGCCTCTATAGCGGAAGGCTACCAGGGTAAAGGAGATTAGAAATTGGTGTTGGACCAACCAACCTGCAGTGTTTTCCACAACGATGAAGGTGATCAGAGAAGTTTAAAAATAACAGATGCCCACTGCAGATGTCAAACAAGGATTTCCTCATGTGGCCTACAGTCTATATTGTTTCCATTAAGTGAGTACATAGTGACTCTTGAATTGGTACCTAAGAATTTACTTAACCAGTCTCCCGCTATTGGGTGATTTCTAGATCTCGGTGTTTCCTTCTCTTGTCACCTGTCTCCTGTCACCTAGAAGAGAAACAAGGTCTTAAGTTGAATAAGTGAGGGCCACCCTGGTGTAGGATCCCAGACTCTTGATCCAGTGTCTTCAGGGCCTTCAAGCCTGAGAGACCCTCACTGTCAAGTCTCTCTTTCCTTCCAGATTTTGGGGAATGTCTCAGAATTCCAAAGAGTGGTTGAAGTGCTCCAGGACAATGTAGACTTTGATATTGATGTGAATGCCTCCGTCTTTGAAACCAACATCCGAGGTAAGGACTGCCTTCTAGGGCCTTTGGAAGAAAAGAGAGTCTGTAGTTTTGCCTCTATGTAAACCGGGAGGTGATAGGATCATAAGGGTCAACCCTGCCAGAGCACTTGGCCCAAACCAGTGACTGACAGAGATCTTCTCCCTGGAGGGTAGGGTGTGGAGGTCTCAGGATCCCCCATCAGTTTCAGACATGAGCAGGGGATGGAGAAAAGACTGGAAAAAATTGTGCCAGAATGACTCCTGTATTTAATACATGTTTGGCGCTAGGCTTACAGCTAGCCATGTGTAAGAAGGATGTAACCCTTGCCTTCTTGGAGCTAATTGTCTAAGAAATGCTAGCCAATAGAACTTTCTGTGATGCTGGAAATATTCTGTATTTATGTTGTCCAATGTTGTATCCACTAATCGCACATGGCTAGTGAACATTTGAAATGTGTCTGCTGCAACTGAGGAATTGAATTTTTAATTTCACTTAATTTTAACAAATTTAAATTTAAATAGTGACATATGGGGGGGTGACTTGGGTGACACAGTCGGTTAAGTGTCCGACTCTTGGTTTCGGCTCAGGTCATGATCTCAGGGTCATGAGATTGAGCCCTGTGTCGAGCTCCGTGCTCAGCATGGTCTGCTTAAGACACTCTCTCCCTCTGCTCCTCCCCCCGCTAAAATAAATAAATAAATAAATAAATCTTTAAAAAAAAAAGTGGCATGTGTGTCATGATTACTGTATTATACAGTGCAAATCTAGAGCATCAGTTTCCAAAGCTGGCTGTGCATCAGAACCACTTGGGTCCTTTAAAAAAGTTGAATGTTTAGATTCCACTCTAACCCTCATGAATTGCGTTTTCTGGGTGGGGTCCTAGCATTGATATTTTTATCAGGTTTCCCGTGATTCTTACAAAGCTAGTACAACCCTTATTTTCAGTGAACCCCTAGACCACCAGTGGCTTAACACACTGTCACTTCTGGAGGCCAAGTTGTATTTTTTCCCCTTGTTTTGTATGTGTCCCGCAATGAAACTTGTATTGCAGATATTTTGGAAAGATTAGGGAGCAGAGGGACAGCGTAATACCAAATCTGGGTGTGGAGATCAGACCCGAGTTGGAGGCCATGCTCACTGCTGTGTTCACAGCTTCTGAGTCCAATTTATCATCTGTGATTTATGACTCCTTACACTTTTATTGCTGATATAAATATACCAGCTTTCTTTTCGTTGGCGTTTGACCAGGATCTTTTGCTACTCTTTTACTTTCAATCTTTCCATACTTTTGTGATCAGATAGATCTGTTCTAAATTCCATATTATATATTTTTTTGCTTATCCAGTCTGACAATCTTTTCTTTTAACTGAAGCATTTAATCCATTACGTTTACTATAATTACTTAGGTATTTGCATTAGTTTCTGTGGTATTATTTTGTGCTATTTGTCCCATCTTCTCTATGTTCTTTTTCACTCACCTTTTGTATATGTGTGTGTGTGTGCCTTCTTCAGATTGATTCCCGCCCCCCCCTTATTCCATTCTCTTTCTATTGACGTAGAAACTATGCTCAGTATCTAGTTTTTTAAATAAATTGATGGGATTTTTCTCTTAGCACACTGAAGACATCTTTCCATTGTCTTTTCATTTCATTGTCATTATTAAGCTGTCTCATTGTTATTATTTTGCAGATAGTTGGTTTTATTTATGCTCGTTGTCCCCTCCTTTTAAAAACTTCTTATTATGAAAAATAAAATAAAACTTCTTATTATGGAAGATTTCAAAAATGTATAAAAATAGAGAAAATAATATAATGAACTAGAGTATCCATCACCCAATTTCAACAATCACTGTTATATGGACTCTGCTCTTAACTATTTTTTCCTTCAGTGTTCTGCAGTTTTACTGCAATGTGCATATATGTGGATTTCTTTTAATTATCTTGCTTGGGATTCCTGGGTCTGAGAATCGGTGTCATTCACTAGTTTTCAAAAGTTCATAACTGTTTTCTCTTCAAGTATTGCCTCTCCCCCATTTCCTCCCTCTTGTCTTTTTAGAACTCCAGTCAGGGAGATGTTACACCTTCTTACTGTATCCTCTAAATCTCTTCGGCATATTTTAAAAACAATTTTATCTCTTTATATTGCATTTTGGGTAATTTTTTGGCATATGTCTTCAAGTCCACTAATTCTCTCTTCAGATGTATCTTATTTGCTATTAAACCTGTCTATGTAACTTTTAGTAATTTTTTTTGAAGATTTTATTTATTTATTTGACAGAGAGATCACAAGTAGGCAGAGAGGCAGGCAGTGAGAGAGAGGGGAAAGCAGGCTCCCTGCTGAGCAGAGAGCCTGATGCGGGGCTCGATCCCAGGACCCTGAGATCATGACCTGAGCCGAAGGCAGAGGCTTTAGCCCACTGAGCCACCCAGGCGCCCCAATTTTTAGTAATTTTTAACTCCAATTATTATATTTTTCACTTTTAGAAATTCCGTTTGGTTCTTTTGTAAATAGGCTTGGTCCTTTTTTTTTTTTAAATATTTTATTTATTTATTTGACAGAAAGAGATCACAAGTAGGCAGAGAGGCAGGCAGCGAGAGAGGGGGAAGCAGGCTCCCCGCCGAGCAGAGAGCCTGATGCGGGGCTCGATGTGGGGCTTGATCCCAGGACCCTGAGATCATGACCTGAGCCGAAGGCAGAGGCTTTAACCCACTGAGCCACCCAGGCGTCCCGGCTTGGTCCTTTTTATAATTTCTTGCTACTTACTCACCTGCTCCAAACGTTTCTTTTATTTCTTTAAACATTTCCACATAATTATTTGGTAACCATGTCTGACAATTCCAATATTTGATATACTGGTAAGTCTTGTTCTGTTGTCATTTCTGATGGTTTGTACTCCCAATGCTTTGTTTCTTTGTACATTTTGTGATTTATTTAGATTTTAATGTACACTCATCCCCTAGACTTTATCTCTGGGCTTCTTTGAGGCCTAGACTGAAGGTCGGTTCTTCCAGGTAGAGTTTTTGTTTACTTTTGGCATTTGGCTGGAGGCATTCTTTCTCCAAAACTGTTTTATGCCCAAGGTTTGAGTTTTCCTAGACTGCTCAGTTAGTGTGGATTAAAGCTGTAACACTTAGTGAGTTACCAGCCTGTAGTTACTAATTCTTAGGGAAGTTTTTTTGTTTTTTGTTTTCCCTTCCCTTTACTTGGCATCAAGATCTGAGGCATGCAGTTTTACTTACCGTATGCTGGGGGAAGTGGGTAAGGTTTATTTTGCATCCATCCTTGCACAGACTATATAATTCTTTCAGATCCCAACTTTAGAGAGGTATCTTTTCTTTTTGGTAGGATTTTATTTATTTATTTGATAGAGCGAGAGCACAAGTAGGGGAAGGAGCAGGCAGAGGGAGAAGGAGAAACAGGCTCCTCACTGAGCGGGGAGCCCGATGCAGGGCTCGATCCCAGGACCCTGGGATCATGACCTGAGCTGAAGGCAGATGCCTAATGACTCAGCCACCTAGGCGCCCCTATGGTGGTATCTTTTATCAGACTTTCCACTTTTAGTAGGTTCTGCCTTTGTTTCTTATTCCCCTTCTGATGGGGAAGGGGAAACTGAAGCTCAAGGTCACCAGTTCTTTTCCAATGAGAGGACCATTCAGGATATCTATTTAGCCATATTTCCAGATATTGAACATTAATGTCTTTTTATAAGTCCTAAATATTGTGTCATAAATTCAAACAGATGAATTAATACAATGAAGGTAATAACTACTCTGCCCCCCACTCTGCCCCCCCAGGTTTCGGGGCAGAGAGGATTGGGAGACAGAGTGACCCAGTGGAATGAGCACAGGTTTTGGAGTCAGACAGACCTGGCTCTACCACTTGCTAGATCAATGACCGAGGGCAAGTCACATGACCTCTCTGAACCTCGGTATCTTCACTTGAAGAGGGGACAATAGTACCTAGTGCTTGTGATAGCCATTGTTTTGGGGATCCACCAAGAGCAAAAAACTCTGTAAGCTTACCAGTGTACCAATACATGGGGTTAAAGGATTCTTTCAGGAGGTGGCTCTAGCCCCTTCCCAGCAGCCACCCAACAGAGTGCCTAGGTTTCATTTACACAAGGGAAAGACTGGTCTTTGGGACTCTGACACTTGTATTTCGTGCTGTCTGTAGTGGTAGGAGGACTTCTGTCTGCTCACCTGCTCTCAAAGAAGGCTGGCGTGGAAGTGGAGGCCGGCTGGCCCTGCTCTGGGCCTCTCCTGAGGATGGCTGAGGAGGCGGCCCGAAAACTCCTACCAGGTAAGACCCACACTGACATGGGGGGACAGGAAGTCCAGTAGGTCCTGCTTCTCTTGCTGGAGACCAGAGTGGCGATGCTGAGTTATTTGCTGCTGTTTCTCACCCTAACCCTTGCTGTCTCTGCCTCTGGGCACCCACCGTGGAAATCAGGAGAGTCTTGGGCATTTTAAGGGCTTGCTGGGACCCTGGCCCAGGATGGATGAGCTGACCTCATTACTGTTTGCAGGGCAGCACTGAAGGCCAGCTTGGTGGGTGGAAGGCTCTCTTATTTGAGCGAGCCCTTTGGCCTCCTCCCTGCCCCACACCCTCCTGGAATACAGGGGTTCCAGAGAAGAGCCTTGATCAGAGCGTTAGGAGCCTCCGGTTCTGGACTAACCAATGTCTTGACCAAGCCACTCTTCTCTCCCTGCTTCAGTTTCCTTGTCTCTCAAAAGGGAATCATACTCCCCACTTGCCTGCTACATTGGCTTTTTGAGAGGCCTAAAGTGAGATCAGAAAGAAGAAACTGCTTGGAGAACCGCAAACACCGCTGAAACACAGGGGACTTGTTTGTAGCTCAGCTGTGTCCAGGGCTGTGGGCCAAGCCTCGGTGCATCTGCCTGGTGGCACAGAACCGGGCTCGGCCGCATGAACTGGACACTGTGTTCTCTTCAGGGCGTGGTGGGGACCCTGGGGCTGTTCACACCCAAACACATCACCCGAGGCGTTCACCCATCTCTGGGCCACCACAGTTCTCCCTTTCTGGAGAAGAGCGGAGAAAAGTGGGGCAGCTGGGTTCATATCCATTCATGGCTCACGGCTCGTAGCCTGAGTGTCCCCTTACAGACATCATATCCTGTATGATTCATCCATACGGCACACTGCTTGGCTGCTCCTCCCCCTTTTTTTTCAGTCATTAAAAATCATTTTGTATTGAGAAATATACACACCGGAAAGTACATATTGGAGCAAGCCCCCACGGATCTGCCATTCAGGTGAAGAAAGAGGATTTTGTCACTCCCCCTCTTTTGAACACTGCCTGACTTTTCTGAAATACTTCTTCGAGCCCCGAGGTTGTGACTTGCGTTCTCCTTGCTTGCCACTTGTGCCTGCCACACGCAAGTTTGTCACTCCTAATCAAGTGGCTGGACCTTGTGCTTCTTGGAAGTTTTGATAACTTTGTTCACAGGTCAGTGACGCATGGGCTGCTCGAGGGGTTATTTGACCCTTTGGCCTAGAGAGGAAATCTCTGCCTCTGGCTGTTTGTCTGGCTCCTTGCCTCGAATCAGAAGGCACCAGGGTGGGAGGGGCAGAGAGTAACAGAGTGGGCGCGTGGCGGGCATTCCCATCCCAACTCTGTTTGGCTCTCTCTCTATGACCTTTGAGTCACTTCCTTACAGACATGACTTTTTCTACCTATGAATCAGGGGTGGCCATATCAGTAGTTTAGCGATTTATATCCTTTAAAAAAATTATAAAAACTTACCCCTAAACTATTTAAAGCAAGGATCTCAAATTGCCTCCTCTGGGACTGCTTTAGGTCTGCAGATAGGTTTCATTTGGTCGTAACTGTGTTTGGAAAAGCATATGAGGGAATCAGACAAAGGTGGTCAAAGATACCAACTTCTGGTTATCTAACGTCCTGGGGCTGTAACATACAACGTGATGACCATAGCTAACACTGCTATATGATATATTTGATTGTTGCTAAGAGAGTAGATCCTAAAATCTCTCATCACAAGGGAAAAAACCAAATGTTTTCTTTTTGTATCTGTATGAGTTGATGGATGTTAACTTTCCGTGTTCATCCTCTCACCATATCGGTAAGTCAGGTCATTATGCTGTATGTCAATTATATCTCAATAAACTCAAAACCAGAGAAGCGTATGAAGGACTTCTTGTGCGCATGCTCTTCCAGGTGCCATAAGCCCCACCACTTCCTACGGCTTAAACCCTACATGCTTCCCACTATGTTTCCTTCCTGGCCTCTGAAGGCATCATGTAAAATACTTAAAAACGGGGCTACTCTAGCCAAGTGGGCCTGCGTGGGCATGGCAGCCTGGATCACAGCCCTCTGCTTTCCTCCTCATCATGGGCAAGAGCCCGAGGGTCCCACTGATCAGTGCTTGACAGCATCCGGGTTAGGGGGCCACCAAGGGCCTGTAGTCGTGACATCTGTCCCTCTCTGTCTCCACCTCTAGCAGATCACCTAGGAGATAGAGAAGGAAGTGCCAGTCGAGGTCTCAGGTTTGGGCCTGTGTGTCGAACCATCCCTATGTCCCCACTCTTGTCTGGGATCGTTATTTTGTGATTATTCAGCATTTCAGACCCCCACTGGCATGCCGTATGGAACGGTGAACCTGCTCCATGGTGTGAACCCGGGAGAAACCCCTGTCACCTGTACGGCAGGCATCGGGACCTTCATTGTGGAATTTGCCACCCTGAGCAGCCTTACTGGTGACCCCGTGTTTGAAGACGTGGCCAGAGTGGCCCTCATGCGCCTCTGGGAGAGCCGGTCGGATATTGGGCTGGTAGGTCGGCTGCCACCCTTTCTGTCTGAGTTTAGTCGGCCATCGTAGCCCCTGCTTATAAGACTCGTAGCTCCAAGCAGTAAGTTGAGCCCAACAAAGGGACACTTAGGGTGACCTCAGCAGTGGCCCAGCACTTCACATCAGGACGCTGAAAGTTAACCAAGCCTCCAATTCAAGTTTTGGCACAGGGGAAGAGAGCATAAGAGAGCACATCCTCTGTCAGGGAGGGGGGCTCTGTTGAGGTTTGATTCCTTGAGCTTCTCTGATTTCTAGGAAGTGGATCATATGCTTCTTGTCCATGACTGACATGGCGACCTTAGATCGGCAGTCCATCTGGCCCTCATTTTTACTGTCTATTTGTGTTTCTTAACTGGATTTCTTGGAACACCAGTGCTGAGAGATGTTGAATGGTTAGCTGTTCTTTGAAAAGTAATTCCTAGTCAGTTAAATTTGGGGACTACTACATCGACCATTGACCCTTGAGAAACACGGTTTTGAACTGTGTGGGTCCACTTAGACACAGATTTTTTTTTTTATAGTGCAATACTATAAACATATTTTCTCTTCTCCATGATCTTCTTAATAACATTTTCTTTTCTCTAGCTTACTTTATTGTAAGAATACAATACATAATACATGTAACATACAAAGTTATGTGTTAATTGACTGTTTATGTTATCAGTAAAGCTTCCACTCGAGAGCAAGTGGTTAGGTTTTTGGAAATAACATACAGATTTTCGAGTATATGGGGCTTGGCACCCCAACCCCTACATTGTTCAAGGGCCAACTGTAGTGTCTTTTTTTTGGAGAGTCATAATGAACATGAATAAGTTAAAGGTTATGAAACCCACGGTAAATAAATCTATTTAACTTTGCCTCACTCAACATTTTTCAAATTTATTTGACCTCAGAGCTTCCCTTTCTTCTCCAATACCTATGAACCCATGGAGATTGAACACACATGGAGATTGAACACATTTAAGCCAGACGATCTCTAAAGCTGGTTTCTGCTCTTAAATCAGATAATCCAGTGAAACTAACAGTAATTGAGCCAAAGCTATCCAGGAAATAGCACTAGATTTAGTCAGAACTGGGTTTGACCCCTGGCCTTGCTACATTGAAACTTCGTGACCCTGGACAAGTCAGTCAACCTCTCTGATCCTCAGTTACTGGAGCAGTAATGTTGATGTAGTAATAGTACGTTTGGTGAATCATTATGACATGGAAAGGCTGAGTTGTCTGAAAGTGATTCAAGCAGGGACATGTTTTATTCAAGTCTGGTTCTAAGCTTGAAAAGTGAAACTTGTGTGAGGAATCCTTGAAAATCCTAAGAAGGTGCCGCTCTGGAGACCTCTGGTAACTCCCTTAGTAGGTCCGACACCAGCAGGTTTTTCTCCAGCACCGGAACGTCAGTGGACTCCATCCTCTCAGCCCCTACCTTCTCTCTGTGCCCGCTGGCCTGTCTTCCGACAGTGTCTCTTTCCCTGCGGGCCTTCTCTGGTGCCCAGGGCCTGTTCTGCTTGCTTTCAGCTGGAAGTTCCAGGACTTAAAACCACCTGGAGCAGTTCTCAAAATCAGTGACTGATGCCAGTAGGAGTCTGTGGCCTCCCAACCCCACACCCCGATAGCCTGCATGTCTCCTGAGAGTACCAGGGTGCCTGCCTTGCCTCTTGACTGGCCAGTCGGGGGTATGGAGAGATCCATGTTTGGTCTTGAGCCTTCCCCTGGGACTATATGTGTGTGTGTGTTTGTGTGTGTCTCTCTCTCCTCCCAGGTTGGCAACCATATCGATGTGCTCACTGGAAAGTGGGTGGCTCAGGATTCAGGCATCGGGGCTGGCGTGGACTCCTACTTCGAGTATCTGGTGAAAGGAGCCATTTTGCTTCAGGATAAGAAACTCATGGCCATGTTCCTAGGTAAAAAGGGTGGGGTAAGGAGGCTCTTGCCATGATTTTTCCCATTGACAGGTAGTTTATTTATAAACTATCAGTTGCTCCCAAGTGCCTACAGAATCTATCCTGAGTACCCGAGTCTGCATTCAGAGTGACCATGGACCGAACACTGCCCCCTTGGTGCCCGCTCTAGCTCTTCAGGCCTTCCTGCAAGAGCCCAGGGAACCGTGCTGCATTCTCTGTGTGTGGCCCTGGGTTTATTTGCTGGCCATTGCACATGGATTCCCTTTGGCCGTGAAGCAGCTTGATCCCTTCTTAGGACTGAGGGCCTTCGGTACCTTTTGCACAGTCAGCTGTCATCCACAGTTAGCAGCTGTGTCTATGCCTTATTTGTCTATTTCCCACAGTGCTTTGCGTGGGGTAGGTAATTGATTAATGCCTGTGGAATAAAAGTGTTTTACCCTCCAGGCCCTTGGACACTAATAATAATGAAATTGAGGAATTGTTGAGCACCTAGTAATAGTTACTATTAATGGCTACCGTTAATTTATTCAGCAGATACTTGGTGAGTACCATTGATGTGTCTAGTGCCGCGCAAGCACCAAACATGGACTGTTTCATTTCATCCTTACAGCGCTATTCGAGCTATTTGAGATTGTCTTATTAATTTGCACGTGTATTTGGTACTTCATTCAGATAATAATTTATTGTGCATTATGCACTATCCTAGTGTTGAGGATTCTGCAGTGAACAAAACAAAGTCCTGCTCTTCATGGATTTACAATCTAGAGAGAAGTGTAAGTTCAAGTTCCCACTAGAATGTAAATGCCCCAAGGCCTGCATTTTGTCTTGTTTGCCACCCGGTAGGCACCTGTACCTAGTAGATGTGCAGTGAATATTGTTGAGTGAATGAATGACTGAACAATCCCATGAGATGTATACCATTACTCTCCCCACTTTAGAGATAATGAGACTGAGGCTTAAGAAGGGAAATCTTACCCAGGGTCACAGCTAGCAAGTGGTAAAGCTGGAGCTGGAATTTGAGTCTGGAAGTTTGGCTCCAGAACCCATGCTCCTTCCTCTGTGCCTTGTTGCTTCCTAGTCTGCTTTGAAGCTGTACCATCATATGGTCTTCCAGAAGTGTAAGTCTGTGCTTCTGTGGTCAAGACCTGCCTTTCGTCTCCATAATCACTGATGTGTTTTATTGCATCTCCTCTGCAGAATATAACACAGCCATTCGGAATTACACGCGCTTCGATGACTGGTACCTGTGGGTGCAGATGTACAAGGGGACTGTGTCCATGCCAGTCTTCCAGTCCCTAGAGGCCTACTGGCCTGGTCTTCAGGTAGGAATGATCAGAGAGATGGACGTTTTTTTCTGGAACTGACAAAGCAGGCTCATTCTTTTTTTTTTTTTTTTTTTTTTCTGTTTTATTTTTTATTAACATATAATGTAATATTTGTTTCGAGGTACAGGTCTGTGGTTCATCAGTATTATACAATTCATGGCTCTCACCATAGCACATCCCCTCCCCAGTGTCCGTCACCCAGCCACTCCATCCCTCCCACCCCGCTCCACTCCAGCAACCTTCCGTTTGTTTCCTGAGATTAAGAGTCTCTTATGGTTTGCCTGCCTCTCTGGTTTCATCTTGTTTTGTTTTTTCCTCTCTCCCCCTGATCCTCTGCCTTGTTGCTCAAATTCCACATGTGAGTGGGATCATATGATAATTGTCTTTCTCTGATTGACTTATTTTGTTTAGCATAATACCCTCTAGTTCCATCCATGTCATTGCAAATGGTACGATTTCATTTTTTATGGCTGCATAATATTTCCATTGTATATATACAATATCTTCTCTATCCATTCATCTGTCGATGGACATCTAGGCTCTTTCCATAGTTTGGCTATTGTGGAAATTGCTGCTATAAACACTGGGGTGCACGTGCCCCTTCAGATCTCTACATTTATATTTTTGGTGTAAATACCCAGTAGTGCAACTGCTGGGTCATAGGATAGCTCTATTTTCAACTTTTTTGAGGAAACTCCATACTGTTCTCCAGAGTGGCTGCACCAGCTTGCATTCCCACCAACAGTGTAGGAGGGTTCCCCTTTCTCCACATCCTCACCAACATCTGTCATTTCCTGACTTGTTAATTTTAGCCATTCTGACTGGTGTGAGATGGTATCTCACTGTGGTTTTGATTTGTATTTCCTTGATGCTGAGTGATGTTGAGTACTTTTTCATGTGTCTGTTGGCCATTTGGATGTCCTCTTTGCAGAAGTACCATTCAGGTCTTCTGCCCATTTCTTGATTGGATTATTTGTTCTTTGGGTATTGAGTTTGATAAGTTCCTTATAGATTTTGGATACTAGGCCTTTGTCTGATATGTCATTTGCAAATATCCTCTCCCATTCAGTCGGTTGTCTTTTGGTTTTGTTGAGTGTTTCCTCTGCTGTGCAAAAGCTTTTTATCTTGATGAAGTTCCAATAGTTCATTTTGCCCTTGCTTTCCTTGCCTTTGGCGATGTGTCTAAGAAGAAATTGCTGTGGCTGAGGTTGAAGAGGTTGCTGCCTATGTTCTTCTCAAGGATTTTGGTGGATTCCTGTCTCACATTGAGGTCTTTTATCTATTTTGAGTCTATTTTTTTGTGTGTGGTGTAAGGGAATGATCCAGTTTCATTCTTCTGCATGTAACTGTCCAATTTTCCCAACACTGTTTGTTGAAGAGACTGTCTTTTTTCCAGTGGACATTCTTTCTTGCTTTGTAGAATATTAGTTGACCATAGAGTTGAAGGTCCCTTTCTGGGCTCTCTGTTCTGTTCTATTGATCTATGTGTCTGTGTGCCAGTACCATACTGTCTTGATGATTACAGCTTTGTAATAGAGCTTGAAGTCTGGAATTGTGATGCTGCCAACTTTGTTTTTCTTTTTTAACATTCCTCTGGCTATTCGGGGTCTTTTCTGGTTCCATAGAAATTTTAGGATTATTTGTTCCATTTCTTTGAAAAAAGTTGATAGTATTTTGATAGGGATTGCATTATATGTGTAGATTGCCCTAGGTAGCATAGAAATTTTCACAATATTTGTTCTTCCAATCCATGAGCATGGAATGATTTTCCATTTCTTCGTGTCTCCTTCAGTTTCTTTCATGAGGATTCTGTAGTTTTCTGGGTACAGATTCTTTGCCTCTTTGATTGGTTTTATTCCTAGTTCTCTATGGTTTGTGGTGCAATTGTAAAGGGGATGGACTCCTTAATTTCTCGTTCTTCTATCTTGTTGGTGTACAGAAATGCAACTGATTTCTGTGCATTGATTTTATATCCTGCCACTTTACTGAACTCCTGTATGAGTTCTAGCAGTTTTGGGGAGGAGTCCTTTGGGTTTTCCACATAAAGTATCATTTCATCTGCAAAAAGTGAGAGTTTGACTTCTTTGCCGATTCAGGTGCCTTTTATCTCTGTTGTCTGATTGCTGAGGCTAGGACTTCCAGTACTATGTTGAACAGCAGTGGTGATAGTGGACATCCCTGCCATGTTCCTGACCTTAGGGGAAAGCTCTCAGTTATTCCCCATTGACAATGATATTCACTGTGGGTTTTTCATAGATGGCTTTATGATATTGAGGTATGTGCCCTCTATACCTACACTGTGAAGAGTTTTAATCAAGAAAGGATCAAAGTAGGCTCATTCTGATGTATAAGTCGAATATGGTATTTTAGTTTCTTGAGTACTTGGGTTGGAGACAGAAGAGAGAGTTGTAGGGAATTAGACTTAAGATTCTGCCAACCTGGATTTTCCAAAGGGAGTCTTAAGGTGTCAGGAACTGAGCTTCCAGTTTGCTGTGAAATGTGATACCACTCGAAGTAGAAAGTGTCTTTTCAGGCTGGGCGGTAACAGCCATTGGCAACAACTGTTTCTCCACTGGACATTTCTGTCCTATCTCTTCATTCTCGACAGCGGGCCTGAGAAAGGATGTGAAAGCAGCCGGGGCTGCTCTGCGTGCCATCATTATTGTTTTCAATTACATGATCTAATGGAATCACAGCTGGGAGGGCAGGATCTTGGAGCCCATCTAACCAGCCCCCTATGTGTACCACAATGTTTTTACAAGCTAGTTTCTTTTTTTATTTTAATAAAAGGTAATATGTGGATGGTGGTAAATTTTAAAAGCACACAAAAGAATACAGTGAAAAGTAAATCTTGAGCCCCCACCCTCAGACCCCCAGTCCAGCTTGTATTATCAGTTTTCTGTATATCTTTCTAGAAATCTATATGCATAAACATATGCATATTTAAATCTACATTTTTTCTTTATATAGATAGCAATGTATCATGTACTTTTTCACTGACAGTCTTGGGATCATTCTTTATTGATACATGTAGGTTAGTTTTACTTTTTTTTTTTAAGATTTTATTTATTTATTAGAGAGTGAGCACAAGCAATGGGGATGGGCAGAGGAAAAAGCAGACTCCCCAGGGAGCAGGGTTCCCAATGTGGGGCTCAACCCCAGGACTCTGGGATCGTGACCTGAGCCAAAGGCAGATGCTTAACCAGCTGAGCCACCCAGGCGCCCCTCAATTTTACTTTTTTTTTTTTTAACAGATGTTTATATTCCATTAAATTGATATACTGCAATTCATGTGCTAGTCCCTCATTATGTACTTTTAGCCAGCCTTCTTATTTTACAGTTTGGGAAACAGGCTCAGAGAAAACTCGTTGTCAACATTAAATATAGGTCCAGCTTTTCTAAGATATTCAAATTCTATTGCTTGGGTACCCACTAAAAGAATTTTGAAGAACCATGGAGTACCCTGCATGTTTTTATCCTTTTTCTCCTCGAACTCATATTTTCATTCTCTTCCTCCAACAGGATTTTATAGTAATTGTTATATTTTATGCTAGATAAATTTTATTGAAACCCTCTTATGTTTTTGTAATAAGATTTCTGTATACCTAGAAATTTGAAATACTTTAAAATTTCCTGTGACCATAGGCTCTGAGTATTACATTTGTTTTCTTCTTCACTTGGTTATCATTAGTATATAAATGAGTAAAGCAACATTAATAGCTTACAGTTTTTGATGAATATAACATGTAAAGGGAATTTAATTGGAAATACATTTCTTAATGAGATTTTGCGGACTTTTTTATTTTTAAGTAGTTTGTGTATTTGTGTATTTGTATATGTGTATGAATAACACATATTGCTAAAATGGGACATGGTTATGTATCAAAAGTTTTATCCCTGTTTTCATTTTTCAGATGTAAGTGCTGAGGAGCCTTACGCACATAAATAAGTAGATAGGAATGGAAAGACTTTGATTATTGCAGTGTCATTCCGGTTTTGTTTTGTTTTTTTTTTGAGCATCAGGGAGGGAGGAGAAGGGGCAGAGGGAAAGAGAGTCTTAGGCAGGCTCCACGCCCAGTTCAGAGCCTGTGGGGCTCCATCTCATGACCCTGAGATCATGACCTGAGCCAAAATCAAGAGTTGGACGCTTACCCAGCTGAGCCATTCTGGTGCCCATCATTCAGTTCTTTGTAATCATTGAACTTAATAGATTGATCCATATAAAACTGCCAGTACTCCACTGTTTGACCTACAAAAATGGCAATATTATATGGTTCATTCTTTTTTTTTTTTTTAAGATTTTATTTATTTATTTGAGAGACAGAGAAAGTGAGAGAGAGCATGAGAGAAGGTTAGAGGAAGAAGCAGACTCCCCATGGAGCTGGGAGCCTGATGTGGGACTCGATCCCGGAACTCAAGGATCATGACCTGAGTCAAAGGCAGTTGCTCAACCAACTGAGCCACCTAGGCGTCCTGGTTCATTCTTTATATGATGAAAATAATCATATAATCTGTCATCAAAAATCATTTTTAATGATCCCTTTGATGACAACTTGACCGGTTCCTCTTCGAGTTTTTTGAAAGCAGAGTATTGGGAACTATCTGATATGCAAAAGAATTTGTTACCCAGTGGTTAGAGTCATTCCATTCTTTCAACGCCGACACCAGTATTTTATTTTATTTTATTTTATTTTATTTTATTTTATTTTATTTTATTTTATTTTATTTTATTTTATTTTATTTTAATTAACATATAATGTATTATTTGCACCAGGGTACATGTCTGTGAATCATCAGGCTTACACATTTCACAGCATTTACCATAGCACATACCCTCCCCAATGTCCATAACCCTACCTCCCCCACCCCCCAGCCACCCTTAGTTTGTTTCGTGAGTTTAGGAGTCTCTTATGGTTTCGACACCAGTATTTTAAATTTAACCTAGTTTGGTACTCAGGAAGTCTTTATTCCCCAGGGCAGTGTTCCACAGGAAAGGTAGAGATCGCTGATAGGTACCCCATACAAAAGGTAAAATGGCAGAAGGATAACTGTGAAGGAAACAGTGATAATAGATAGCTTCCCTTTGTGTTACAGGCATCTTTTCAGGCAGATCCATTTTAGGAAAGTAGAGGATCTGGAAATCTATTGCCTTAAGACTAGTTGTGACTACTTTCCTCTTGGGAAACCTTCTTTTACAGCCCAGCTGTAGCACTTTTCATACCCTTTGACCCTGCGAAGTTCCATTTCTGTGCACGTTCCCCAAGAAAACAATTCAAGAGGGAAAGATGCATCACGTATACAGATATTCCTAGCAGCAAAGTTCGTGACAAAGAAAACCTAGAAGTGATCCAAATGCCCACTAATGGAGGGGCAAATGAATGATTATATTTTAATGGAATGGGTCATTATACAATTTTTAAGAAATTAGTATGTAAACTCCTGTGTTACATGAAGAGGTAGTGAACAAGAATCAAGAAAGTGAGGGCCCCTGGGTGGCGGAGTTGGTTGAGCCACTGTCTTCGGCTCAGGTCATGATCCCGGAGTCCCGGGATCGAGTCCCACATCGGGCTCCCAGCTCCATGGGGAGTCCGCTTCTCACTCTGACCTGCTCTCTCTCACTCTCTCTCTTTCCTAATAAATAAATAAATAAAATCTTTAAAAAAAAAAAAAAGAATCAAGAAAGTGTGAAGGGATGAAACATACTGTTGGACTCTAGTGAAAAAATTAGGAGTGATAATTAAATTTTTAAAAAAAATTTTCTAAGTAGATTTAACGATAACAACACGAAGGCATTATATTATGTGTAAAAAAGATGTGTAAAATGAGTAAAAATGATTCCAGCTCTAGAATTTTGGTTTTGTTAAGGAATAGAAGACAAAAATGTAGATAGCTACTGTGAAGGTGATTACCTTTTTATTCCTTTATGTTTTAAAAAATATTTCTGTAACTCTGAATAGAATATAAATTGGAAAGGTAGATATCAAAACTATGTTATCTGTGTGGTGAGGCTAAAGGTAACTTTCTTACACTTTTATTTTTCAAATTTCCTGAAATAAAAATTAAGAAAATAAAAGAGAGGGTGTGATAAGGAAGGAAAGAGTTTCGTCTCCTTTGGTGTGGTACTTTTTCCTGGCTTGACCAGGGATCATGGGTTCATTCTCTGTGAGACTATAAAAACACTAATAGCTGACGTTGATTGAACATCTAGTCTCTGCCTTGTCGGGTGACTGACACATAGAGGTGATAAATTAAATATTTATAAGAGAATGATTTCTGTGCCAGATACTTGACACAAAATTATCACAGCACATTGAGGTAAATGTTGCTTTATAGATGAAGAAAGGAGGCTTAGGTATGTCCAATTTGTTCATTCGTTTATTCAACAAATATCCGAATGCCTGCTATGTTCCAGGCGCTGCCCTCGTTCAGTTTATAGAGTGTGAGACACAAAAGAAAAAATTAAGCGAACAAATGTATAAAATAGTAAGTTGCAATGAAGGACACAATATGAAAGGGTGAGAGAAAATGCTGGATGGGGACCTAAACTTGAGGGAGTAAAGTCTCTCAGCGATGGGATACTAAAGCTGGTATTTCAAGAATCAGAGGTGGGGGGTGATGTTCCAGGCGGAGGAAACATCATGTGTGAAGGTCCTGAGACAGGAAAGAATTGGGTGTTTATCAGAAACAAAAGCAGTATGGCCACAGTCCAGGAGAGGGAAAGATCAGTCAGTGGAAGTCAGCAGCGCTCAGGTCATGCAAGGCCTTGAGGGCCATGGGGAGTTCTGGACTTTATGCCAAGCCCCTGGAAAGCCCTAAGGCCTGGTGACTGTAGGAGGGCAGTTACTCTGGGTGCGTGGGGAGAGAGCACTGGAGAAGGACATGAGGACAAGTGGTGGAACAGCAAGAGGACTGTGGACGTGATGCCAGTGTGAGGTGCTGGTGACCAGACCGGGTGGCAGTGCTGGAGGTACAGAGAGACAAACCGTGATGGTTTAGAGATGGAATTGACAGGAGTTGCTGATGGAATGAATGTGTGGGTGGGGGGCAAGGAGGAGTCAAAAATGACCACCATTTGCGAAGTGCCATTTACTGAGAAGGGAGGGGTGACAGTAAGGAGGCAACTTTGTGGGAAAATGAGGGAGCCAAGAACTTTGTTTGGGAAATGTTAAGTTTGTCCTATCTACGAGGCACCCAAAGGAGGTGTCAAAAATGTCACATGTCAAAAAGCTGTTTCCCGGGGCACCTGGGTGGCTCAGGTCATGATCCCAGGGTCCTGGGATCGAGCTCCGCATTGGGCTCCCTGCTCAGCAGAGAGCCTGCTTCTCCCTCACCCTCTGCCTGCCACTCTGCCTACTTGTGCTCTCTCTCTCTGTCAAATAAATACATAAAAAACTAAAAAAAAAAAAAAAAAAAAAGCTGTTTACAAGCTTATGTTACTATTAACAGCTGCTTAGCAACAGCTAGTAAAATTACAAATGCATATACTTTTGGATCCAGCAATCCTAATTCTGGACATTTGTCTTACAGGTAAACTTGGCATATGTTTGAGGTGACATATGTATGAGGTTATTTCCTACATTATTGGTTGTTCTAGCAAATAGCAAAACATTGGAACCAATCTAGCTGGCTATTAATAGGGAACTAGTTAAATTGTGGTCTAAGCAGTGGAATACTATGCAACTGTGTAGAGAAGGGGAGGGAGCTTTTTATGTACTTAGATGAAAAATCAAAGAAAGTTGTTAAATGAATAAAAGAAAGTACAGAACTGTATGTTTAATAAGCGATTTTTTTATGTGGGGGAAAATAATAGAGTCTCACACATATTTATGTTTACAAACTAATACAGATTCATTTGGGGTATGGGGTAGGAGTGAGACTTAGTAAAATTAACCTTTTTCCTGTTCTTAGAATTTTGAACCAGATAGCTGACTTACCTATTTAAAAACTGTAGTAGCCAGGGACTAAGCAGGGCCTTTGAATACAACCTCTGTCCCTCCCAGTAACTTCGATGTTTTTGGGTTTTGCATCGGCGAGATGAGGCTCAGAGAAGGTAAGTGTCTTGCCCAGGGGCAAACAACGGATAAATGGGTGACTCGGTTTGATTGCAGGCTTTCGGTTTGATTGCAGGCTTTCGTGGCTCCAAAGCCTTTGCTGTCTCTTCCCTGAGGTTTTTGTATGTGGGTTTTTATGCCTGGTGGCTGCCGGCTTAACAACCACTTCTCTCCTCCAGAGCCTCATTGGGGACATTGACAATGCCATGAGGACCTTCCTCAACTACTACACTGTATGGAAGCAGTTTGGGGGGCTCCCAGAATTCTACAACATTCCTCAGGGATACACAGTGGAGAAGCGAGAGGGCTACCCTCTTCGGCCAGGTAAGCAGGATCTCTGGCCCATCACAGCCACAGGCTCTGGTTCTCTGGACCCCAAACCCTCATGTTTCTGTGAGGCTCCATGCCTCACAAGTGCTCACAAGCGAATTTTTTCCCCTCGGATGCTTCCAGCGGCTCTGGGTGGTTTTCCTGGTGGGAATGATCTACCCATCTATTTTCAGATAAGGTAAGAGAAGCTTAGTGGGTTGAGATGGCTTGCCCAAGACTAAGCGTACAAGGTAGGACTGGAACCCAGACCTCTTAACTAAATCTTAGGCTCCTTCAAACTTGAGCAAGTGAGTGCAAAGGGAAAAGCCAGGTTGAGTCCTTTTGAGTTCTTGCCATCAGGATTGCAGACGTGTAGACAAACTTCCTAAGTCACTGGGTCAGGTGAGTTATGCTTCTATAATATGGAATGTTAGAATTCTGGAATGGACCTTAGGGACGAATCATCTGGTTTTGTCCACCTCCCCACTTGCAGCTCAGAAAATCAAGGCTCAGGGAAGGAAGGTATCACATACTCGATAACTGTCTTAGAATTCCTTTCCAGCTCTGATCCTCTGATTCACTATAGGAAGTTAAACACTGCAAGGAGGAGAAGGGGAAGGGGGCCGGAGGAAGGAAGCTTAGTCAGCACACACAGTCATCCCCCACCCTGAAATGGGTTACATTTCCATTGTTAGATTCTTCCCACCTGAATCCCTTCGAGCTGTGGGACAGGCCCTCTGGTGCCTTCTGCCCGTTCTGCCCTCTTCTACCCAATTTCCTTCCTCTAGCTCAAGAGATTGTCGTGGGAGTTGTGGAGGGGGAACAGAAGAGGAAGTACAACAGCAACTGCAAAGAGCAAATTAGTCACTTTGATTCCTCGAGTCTGCTGTTCTTGGTATTTCTCATGTATTTATTCTCACAGCCTTTTCTTTTCTTCCCTTCTCTTTTCCTTTTCCTTTTCCTTTTTTTTAAGAAGAAACTCTCAGAAAGGTCGTACCCACTCACCCCAATAGATAAAATGAAGACAGTTTGGGACTAAACGTAGGACGTAAGCTTGTGCATTCTCAGAGTTAGAGGGAACCTGAGAGACCTTCTAATTGAGATTCCCCCTGTCATTGCCCTGGCAAGTGGCTCTCTGATCTTTGTTCAGTTAGCACCAGTGACAGGGAGCTCACTACTTCCAGAGGCACCCTGTTCCATCTGCAGGATAGACTGGCCGGAAGGCAGCCGTGAGAAGTAAGGCAGCATAGCTGGGAATCCAGTTGCCTTAGTCCTAAGCAATTACCTTAGTCCAGTCAGCCTTCCTACCCTGAAACAACAGCAAATGGGAGATAAGTTACTGCTCTTTCACTAGATTGACCAGTGTCGTATGCTCTGGTACATGCCTCTGATCGGCAGCACTGAAGCGCAGACCCTGGCCTAAAGGTCTCTGAGGGCCATTATCTCCCCCAAGTGCAAGTCTAGGCCTTGGGCTGTCACCTTATTCTAGAGAGTTGGCCAATATACAAGAAATTAAAGCAACGAGAGCCAACATAGGCCCGTATATGAGAAAGAGAAAACAAGATGGCTGGGCCGTGGGCGCACTGAGCCAGCCAGCTGCTAGCAGCAGGACAAGAAGCTTCCCTGTCTTTTCATCCTTTGAACGCACACAGCGTGTTCACTTACCAGTAGATGTGTCCCCACCTGTGTCTTAGAATATGAGCAGTCAGACTAGCTAGTGTCTAGATACCCATGGGGTAAAAGGAGGCAGAGGTGGGGGAGAACTGGGAGACAGGCAGAGAGCTTTTTTACAAAGGTAAGAAATAGAGTTTGTAGTAATGAACCAAAAGGGAGCCAAGCACTGATCAAGGCCCAGGAGGAAACAGGGAAGGAGATCAAGAGGAGAGGTTGGTCAAGGGAGGGGAGAGTTCTCTCCTCTCTGAGAAGAGACAGGTGAAGAAGTAGAAAAGTCTGTTGAGTTATACCTTCTGCCCGCTGGGAAGTCAAATCTTTCTTTACCATACTAGCTCTTCAGATATTTGAAAGCAGTAAACACTTCTTCCTGGGTTTTCTTTTCTCCAGAATAAACTTTCTCATTGGGATCAACTCCTGTTGCCTAATACTCATCTGAAAATGGGGCCCATGTCTGAACATCAAATTCCAGTTGTGGTTGTAGAGTCGGACAAGACTATCACCGTGTTCTGGGCCCAGTGAACTGGTGGCTACTTTTTTGTTAGATTAAAGATTGGCTCTTAAATATCTTAACCTTCATCTTTTTGTCCATCCCATCTCAGAAAGGGCCTCATAATGACAAAGGGCCTCATACTCTTAAGTTTTAGGATTAGGTTAGGCTGTGAGTGACAGAAAGTAAGTAGTAGCTTAATTAAGATAGACATTTATTTTTCTCTCACTTCTGGGCTTATATGTCTCTCTATGGTGTCAGGGACCTTAATCTCATACCTGGCTGGTGGGAAGACTTGTCAGTCTAAGCAGTTGTGTGCTTGGCTATAGATAAGGATTCTGTTACTAAGGAAGAAGGAGAGGACAAATACTGGGGGACAGGGAGTAACCTTTGCCACATCCCCACCCAGAATCTAGCTGCCTCTCTCTCCCTTGGGATGGGAGTCCATGGTCAGTTTTAATGCTGATCTCCACTTCAGGCTTTGGGTATATTGGCTCTGGAAATTCAGCACTGTGTGAGCTGTCCCATTTTCCTCCCGGTTGGGGCCCTGTGGACAAGGTATGGAGGGAAAGAGTCTCTCACTGCCTGAAATTGGCCCTGAGCCTTCCCTGCTCAGCCCCTGGATGAGAAGGATCTGCCTTGGACTTTGCAGAACTCATTGAGAGCGCAATGTACCTCTACCGTGCCACGGGGGATCCCACCCTCTTAGAACTTGGAAGAGATGCTGTGGAATCCATTGAAAAAATCAGCAAGGTGGAGTGTGGATTTGCAACAGTAAGTGTTTCTACGGGCCCACGAGTTGAGAAATGTCTCCCTCTGCTGCTAAAGAGCCTCTGGAATATGAGCACTGAAGGGACCTTAGAGATGTACATATGCCTTTATTTTACCAAGGCACATTTTGTGAAAAGTTTTCTGGAAAGGCCTGTAAGGTGGATTCTAGAAGAGAAATAGAGTCTCGTGGCCTTATATTCAAACCTGGGGGTTAATGAAATAGTCCCAGTAGTTTCACAGATGTTTACTGAATGTCTTTTATGCACCAGGCACTATGCTAGACTGAGGGTTCTAGCAATGAACAAAGACCAAGCCCCTGAGCAGACATTTTAGTAGGAAAAACAACAAACGTGTAGTTGGGAGACAGAAAGAAGGCCAGTATGGCTGGAATGGAGTGAGTAAGGAAGGAAGAGGAAGAGATAAGCCCCAGAGGGAGGCAAGGGCTAGAGTATGTAGGGCTTTGTATAAGCTGCAGGGGAGAGTTCGCATTTTGTTCTGCTTTAAATGAGAAGCCTTTGTAGGACCGACAGCAGAGCAGTGACATGATCTGATTTGTATTTTAGAAAGATCACTCTGGCTGCCCCGTGGAAAAGGGATTGAAGGGGTCAAGGGTAAGAGCCATGTCACATCCTTAGAGGACCCAAGCAGGCAAGCTATAAATAAACCATCATTACAGACATGTAAAAACCAGATGTGTAGGAAAATTGTCTGGAAGAAAATTCACTGAAAAATGTACAGAGTATTTTTAGGATATGGGATTAAAAACATACCAAAAATATCCTTCTTTTTTCAAAATTTTGTGATGTGGTTATATTCTACAAGTTCACCATATATATGTGTGTATATATATAAAATTTTATATAAATTAAAAAATTTAAATATATAAATTTAAATATATATTTATTTAATATATGTATATTTTAAAAGGCCTATGTATGTAGGGAGAAAATAAAGCAGTGATATGTTTTAGTGTCTAATGGGTTGTATTTTGTGAAAAGCCAAAGTATAGCCCTTTGGGGACTTCTTAAAAACATTTGACTTATTTCCATGAAAATGAAAGCCCTCTGGAGGTCTTCCAAGGCAAATGATGGGAATAAGCGTCAGACGCCTTGACCTTTGACAAATAATAATTCTCGGTACATCAAGTCCATATTTTAGTCACATTTTTTTGTGTGAAAAATAGATGTCCATCGAGAATTAGTTTTAAGAAAATGTATCTCTAATTCCGAGACACGAATATAAATGTAGGAGGTAAACTTACTCATCCATGACTATGAACTTAGTATGAATTTTTCTTCTTAAAGACTTCTCATTAGTTATTACAATAGCGAAAACTTGCTAACTACCTTAATGCCTATCAGAGGGGATTAGCTAAGTAAATGACGCTGCATTTTTACAGTGTCGTTAAAGGGGATGACTCGATCTGTGTATGGTCACAACAAAGGTAGGATAAAGGGGATAGGAACTGTCCTGTCACCTCGGGAGGTTAGGGAAGACCCTGTGATGAGGGGGTATCTGAGCAGAGAGCTGAAGGGAGTGAGGGGAGCAGGCTGTCTGAAGGACAGTGTTCCAGGCTGGAAAAAACGAGCGATGTGCGCGCGCCGGGGCCGGGGTGCGCGCGCTTGCTCCCTGAACAGAGAGCACGTTGGCTGGACCCAAGAGCGCGACAAGAAGGGAGAGAGCCTCAGAGAGGTCAGGGAAAGAGCCCGGGGCAGACCCGGAGGACCTCTCAGGCCGTGATAAGGACTTCGGTTTTGCGTCTACATGAAGTGGATGTCAGCAGAGCGCTTTCACTGGAGGAGTGGCAGCTAAGCCTCACCCTGTAACTATAGGCTTCCAGCCCCCAGGGTTGGCACTCAGCTGCTCAGGGGCAGAGCGGCAGTTCCTAACGCGGCCCCCTGGGCTGCCCCCTGATGCTGGTTCTCACTCGCTTCCCTCTTCCTCGTGGCAGATCAAAGATCTGCGAGACCACAAGCTGGACAACCGCATGGAGTCCTTCTTCCTGGCCGAGACCGTGAAATACCTCTACCTTCTGTTCGACCCGGCCAACTTCATCCACAACAACGGCTCCACCTTTGACGCGGTGATAACCCCCTACGGGGAGTGCATCCTGGGGGCCGGGGGTTACATCTTCAACACGGAAGCGCACCCCATCGACCCTGCCGCGCTCCACTGTTGCCGGAGGCTGAAGGAGGAGCAGTGGGAAGTGGAAGACTTGATGAGGGAATTCTACTCCCTCAAAAGGAACAGGTCGAGATTTCAGAAAAAAACCATGAGCTCGGGGCCGTGGCAACCGCCAGCACGGCCAGGCACTGACTCCTCACCCGAAAGCCGAGACCAGGCGAGGGAGAAGAAGCCTGCCAAGCCAAAAATCCCACTGCTCAGCTGCCCGAGTCAGCCCTTTACCTCCAAGTTGGCATTACTGGGACAAGTTTTCCTGGACTCCTCCTAACCACCGGACGATTTTTTTCTTTTGTGTTTGAACTATGACAATAAACCTGCTTTTGACAATCCTGTTTTTTCTATTTTACATATCAGGTTGTCTCGGGAGATTTGGTTCAAAAAAAAAAAAAGATGTCATGGCTTAAAAAATATTGTGAATCTAATTTCTTTTTCTCATACAGTTGGAGAAACAGCTGAACCCAAAGTCAGCCGACTGCACGGACCCCAGGGGTTGATGATTGAATCTCCCTTCCTTTCAAGGTTCCCCTCTTCTGGTATCTCTGGGCAGGGTGTGGTTATGAATGGGTGTGTCACGGCTGGCCTCAGCCTGTGCTCCTTCCCCTTAGCACAAACCTATTTAGCACAAACACTGTTGCACACCAGCTCCAGCCCTAGCGGCCAGTGTGGACGAGGCAAGGTTTTTATTCTCGGGAAAACAAAATTCTAGTGGAGAGAAATAAATTAGTAGATAATGTAAAATCACATTGTGGGAAGTGCCATGAAACTAATAGGATGCATGCTAGAAAATAATGAGGGGAGGTAATCTTAGCTTACCTTAGGGAGGGCAGGGAAGGCCTCTGAGGAGGTGAGGTTTTAAACATTTAATTATGGAAAATTGACAATAAACAGAAGTGTGGAGAACAGGACAATAACCCCCATCCATACTAGATCATTTCATCCATGAAGTATTACAGAATGCACTTCCAAAACACACCTATAAAAATCAACAATTATTCCTTAGTAACCTCCAAATCTCTAATTATGTTCAATTTTTTGTTATTTTGTAAATACAGTTTGTTTGAATCAGGATCCAAACAGGGCACATGTATTTACAATCAGATAATCTATTTCTAAATTGTCTTCTGGTCTATAGGTATTCTCTTTATTTTTTAAAAAAACCAATTTTGGGGCACCTGGGTGGCTCAGTTGGTTGGGCGACTGCCTTCGGCTCAGGTCATGATCCGGGAGTCCCGGGATCGAGTCCCATATCGGGCTCCCGGCTCTGCGGGAGGTCTGCTTCTCCCTCTGACCTTCTCCCCTCTCATTCTCAATCTCTCTCTCTCTAATAAATAAATAAAATCTTAAAAAAAACCAATTTTGTTGAGATATAATTTACATACAATTAATTGCACCCAGTTCGTACTTTTTCGTAAGTTTTGGAAACTCATACACCCCTGTAACCACCACCATAATCAAGATACAGAACAGTGCTCTCCCACAGACCTTTCTGGGACGATGGAATGTTTTAATAGAATAATTAGAATGATTGCAGTGTCCCACAGAGTAACCAGTACATGTGGCTGTTAAAGTCTGGAAATGTGGTTCTGGGACGGAGGAACTGAATTTATTAATTTTTAGTAGACTTTATATTTTAGAAGAGTTTTAGGTTCATATCAGTCCTAAGAAGAATGTTTAGAGATTTTCCATATACCCATTGCTCATTGGGTAGCATAGCTTCCCCCATGACAACATCCCCTACCAGAGCTGAACATTATTATAATCAATAATCCTACACTGACACATCGTTATCCAGAGTCCAACCTTACCTTACCTTAAAGTTTACTCTTGGTGTTGTACATTCTCTGGGTTTTGCCAAATGTGTAATGACATGTATTCACCATTATAGTATACAGAGTAATTTCCCTGCTCTAAATTCCTCTGTGCTTCTTCTATTCATCCCTTTCTCCCCCCGACTCCTGGCAACCACTGATCATTTTACTGTCTCCATAGTTTTGCCTTTTCCAGAATATCTCATAGTATGTAGCCTTTTCAGATAGGCTTCTTTCACTTAGTAATATGCATTTAGTTTTCTTCCACGTCTTTTCAAGGTTTGATAGCTCATTGTCTGGATGTACCAGTTTATTAAACCATTCACCTACTAAAGCATCCTGGTTATTTCCGAGGTTTGACAAATTACGAATAAAGCCGCTGTAAATATCTGTGTGCGGGGTTTTGCTTGAATATCAGTTTTCAACCCCTGTGGGTAATTATCAAGGAGCATAATTGCTGGATCATATGGTAAGAGTAGGTTTAGTTTTGTAGGAAACCACCAGACTGTCCTCCAAAAGGGCTGGGCCATGTTCCATTCCTGCTGGTAATGTATGACAGCATTTCTGTTGCTTCACATTCTCACCAGCATTTGGCGTTAGTGTTTTGGATTTGGGCTATTCTAATTGGTGTGTGGTAGTAACTCGTTGTTTTAGTTTGCATTTCCCTGATAACACATAACGTGGAGTATGTTTTCATATGCTTTTTGCCATCTGCATATCTTCGTTAGGTGTCCGTTAAGGTCTGTGGCCCATTTTTTAATATATTTTTTAAAATTATTCAGCTTTAAGTGTTCTTTGTATATTCTGGATAAAAGTTCTTCATCATGTATGTCTTGCAAATACTTTCTCCCAGTTTGTGGTTTGTCTTTTCGTTCTCTTCAACTACCTCTTAATTTCATTGAAATTTGTTTGTTGAAGGAACTACATTGTCAGTAGTTCCTACAGAACTGAATTTTTTTTTTAAAAATTTTATTTATTCATTTAACAGAGAGAGAACACAAGCAGGCAGAGAGGCAGGCAGAGAGAGGAGCAGGCTCCCCGCAGAGCAAGGAGCCGGATGCGGGACTCGATCCCAAGATGCTGGGATCATGACCTGAGCCAAAGGCAGTTGCTTAACCAACTGTGCCACCCAGGCGTCCCCCTACAGAACTGAATTTTGCTAGTTGCATCCCTGTGGTGGTGTTTAATATGTATCTCTGGCTTTGTTTTGTATCTTTTTTTTTTTTGGAAATTGATATTAAGATCTAGACTCTTCATTAGATTCAGATTTTTTAATTTTGTTTTTATTTTGCGGGAATGGTTCATAAGTGGTGTTCTATACTTCATTTGGGAGACACGTATGTTTGATTGTCTTTATAACAGCCATCGGTTGTTTTTTTTACTTATTTATTTAATTAATTTTATTTATTTATTTATTTGAGAGAGAGAGTGAGAGAAGAGAGCATGAGAAGGGAGAAGGTCAGAGGGAGAAGCAGACTCCCTGTGAAGCTGGGAGCCCGGTGCAGGACTCGATCCCGGGACTCTGGGATCATGACCTGAGTCCAAGGCAGTCGCCTAACCAACTGAGCCACCAGGTGCACATTTACTGTTTTTTTTTTAATTCAAATATAATTACCATAGAGTGTTATATTAGTTTCAGGCGTACAATATAATGATTCAACAATTCTATACATTTCTCAGTGTTCATCAAGATAAGTATACTCATATATATACATACATATATATTAATATATATAATTTTATGAAGCTTTTTTATCTTAACTACAGTATAGTTAACAGATAGTGTCATATTAGTTTCAGGTGTACAATATAACAATTCAGCCATTCTATACATTACCCAGTGCTCATCATGATAAGTGTACTCTTTAATCCCCATCACATATTTCACTCATCCCCCCACCTCCCCTCTGGTAACCATTAGTTGGTTCTTTATAGTTAAGAGTCTATTTCCTGGATTCATTCTCTCTCTCTCTCTCCCTCTCTTTCTTTTTTCCTTTGTTAATTTTTTTTGCTTCTTAAATTTCATGTATGAGTGAAATCATAAGGTATTTGTCTTTCTCTGACAGACTTATTTTGCTTAGCACTATACTTTCTAGCTCCCTACATATCGTTGCAAATGGCAAGATCTCATTCTTTTTTATGGACAAATAATATTCTGTTGTATATATGTATATATACCACATCTTTATCCATTCATCTTTCAATGGGCACTTGTGCTGCTTCCATAATTTGGCTATTGTAAATAATGCTGCAATAAACATTGGGGTGAATTTGTGTTTTGTATTTTTTGGGTAAATACCCAGTAGTGCAATTACTGGATCATATGGTGGTTCTATTTTTAACTTTCTAAGGTACCTCCATACTGTTTTTCAGAGTGGCTGCACCAGCTTGTATTCCCAGCAACAGTGTAGATGGATTCCCCTTTCTCCGCATCCTCGCCAACATCTGTTGTTTCCTGGGTTGTTAATGTTAGCCATTCTGACAGGTGTGAGGTGATATTTCACTGTGGTTTTGATTTGTATTTCCCTGATGATGAGTGATGTTGAGCATCTTGTGTCTATTGGCAATCTATGTGTCTTCTTTGGAGAAATATCTGCTCATATCTTCTGCCTGTTTTTTAATTGGATTATTTGGTTTATTTGGTCTGAGCCACCAGGTGCACATTTACTGTTTTTTTTAATTCAAATATAATTACCATAGAGTGTTGTTATATTAGTGTTGAGTTGTATAGGTTCTTTATATATTTTGGATACTAACCCTTTATCAGATATGTTGTTTGCAAATACCTTCTCCCATTCCGTGGGTTGTCTTTTAGTTTTGTTGATTGTTTCCTCTGCTGTGCAGAAGATTTTATTTTGATAATATAATAATTTTTCTTTTGGCTTTTGTTTCCCTTGCCTCAAGAGACATATCTAGAAAGAAGTTGCTACAGTTGATGTCAGAAAAATTACTGTCTGTCTTCACTTCTAGGATTTTTATGTCTCACATTTTTTTTTTTTTAAGATTTTATTTATTTGAGAGAGAGATAGCAAGGGAAGGGGCAGAGGAAGAAACATAGTCCAGTGCCGGGCTCCATCCTGGGACACTGAGATCATGACCTGAGCCAAAGTCAGGGGCTTAAACGACTGAGCCTTCCAGGCCTCCCTCATGTCTCAGATTTAGGTCCTTAATCCATTTTCAGTTTATTTTTGTGTATCGTGTAAGAAAGGGGTCTAGTTTCATTCTTTTGCATGATGCTGTCCAGTTTTCCCAGTACTATTTGTTGAAGATACTGTCTTTTTCCCATTGGATATTATTTCTTCCTTTGTCAAAAATTGATTAACCATTAATTGTGGGTTTATTTCTGGGTTCCCTACTCTGTTTCATTGATTTGTATGTCTGTCTTTGTGCCAGTACCATACTGTTTTGATTATTGTATCTTTGTAATATAACTTGAAGTCTGGAATTGTGGTGCCTCCAGTTTTTTGTGGGTTTTTTTTTTCTTTTTCTTTTTCAAGATTGCCTTGGCTATTTGGGGTCTTTTCTGGTACCATACAAATTTTAGGATTATTTGTTCTAGTTCCATGAAAAATGCTGTTGGTATTTTGATAGGGATTGCATTAAATATGTAGATTGCTTTGGGTGGTATAGACATTTTAACAATATTTGTTCTTCCAATCCATGAACACGGGATGTCTTTCTATTTCTTTGTGTCATTTTCAATTTCTGTCATCAATGTTTTATAGTTTTCAGAGTTCAGGTTTAACTCTTTCGTTAAGTTTATTCCTAGATATTTTGGTTTTTTTTTTTTTTTTAAAGATTTATTTATTTATTTATTAGAGAGAGAGAGACTGAGAATGAAAGGGGAGAAGGTCAGGGGGAGAAGCAGACTTCCCGCAGAGCCAGGAGCCCGATATGGGACTCGATCCCGGGACTCCGGGATCATGACCTGAGCCGAAGGCAGTCGCCCAACCAACTGAGCCACCCAGGCGCCCGATATTTTGTTATTTTTAATGTAGTTCTAAATAGCATTGTTTTCTTCTCTTTCTGCTGCTTCATGATTAGTATATAGAAATGCAGGGCACCTGGGTGGCTCAGTTGGTTAAGCAACTGCCTTTGGCTCGGGTCATGATCCTGAAGTCTCAGGATTGAGTCCTGCATCGGGCTCCATGCTCAGCAGGGAGTCTGCTTCTCCTTCTGACCCTTGAATGCATTTTATTTCTTTATGTTGTCTAATTGCTGTGGCTAGGTCTCCAGTACTATATATAAAGATTTCATTTATCTATTTGACAGAGAGAGAGAGATCACAAGTAGGCAGAGAAAGGGTAAGTAGGCTCCCCGCCGAGCAGAGAGCCCGATGCAGGGCTCGATCCCAGGACCCTGAGATTATGACCTGAGCCGAAGGCAGAGGCTTAACCCACTGAGCCACCCAGGCACCCCTCCAGTACTATATTGAATAAAAGTGGTGAGAGTGGACAACCTTGTCTTGTTCTTGACCTGAGGGAAAAAGCTTTCAGTTTTTCGCCTTTGAGTATGATGTTAGCTGTGTGTTTTTCATATAAGGCCTTCATTATGTTGAGGTATGTTCCCTCTAAACCTACTTTGTTGAGAGTTTTTATCATCAACGGATGTTATACTTTGTCAAATGCTTTTTCTGCATCTACTGAGTTCCCTAAGGCAGTTCTCAATTTGTATAATTTTCTTTCCTCTCCTTTGCTCAGCTTCGATAGTTTCCATTACTGTCTTCCAGGTCATTAATTTTTTCCTCTGCTTCCTCTAGTCTGCTATTTATGCAATCAAGTGTATTTTTTTTAGGCCACCTGAGTGGTTCAGTTAAGTGTCTACCTTAGGCTCAGGTCATGATCCCAGGGTCCTGGGATAGAGCCGTGCATCTGGCTTGCTGCTCATCGAGGAGTCTGCTTCTCCCTCTGCCCCTCCCCCTGCTCATGCTCTCTTTTTCTCTCTCTCTCTTAAATTAATAAAGATTTAAATAATATTAATTTATTTAATAATATATTTTAAAAATGTATTTCTTTAAAGATTTAATTTTCATGTAATCTTCACACCCATAGTGGGGCTCAAACACCCACAACCCTGAGACCAAGAGGTGCATGCTCCACCAACTGAGTCAGCCAGGCACCCCCATCAAATGTATTTTAAATTTCATTTATTGTGTCCTTCATCTCTGATTGGATCTTTTTTATCTCTGTATTCAGGGTCTCACTGATGACCTCCACTCTTTTCTCAAGTCCGGTGAGTATCTTTATGATCATTACTTTATTTTATTTTTTATTTGTTATGATCATTACTTTAAATTCTCTATCAGGCATATTCTATTCATTTTGCTTTGGTCTCTTGATGTGGTTTGGTTCTGTTCTTTCATTTGGGAGGTATTTCTCTTTCTCCTCCTTTTGTCTGACTTTCTGTTAGGAAAGTCAACTGCTTCTCTTGGTCTTAATAACAGCCTTATGCTGAAGTCCTGTAGTGGCCTGCAGTGCCGTGTCCCCTGTTCCCCAAGGTCTTGCACTTCAGGGAGTGTCTCCTATGCGTGTATTTGTGCTCAGCTGTTGAGTCTTAGCCTCTCTTTCCTTCAGTCCAGTTGTCTGCAGAGGCTCTCGTTGCCTATTGTGGGCAGTGTTTGGTCCCCAGCAGGGGTGGGACATGTTTTAACAAGGTGTGCAGTGGTCTGCTTGGGAAATGAGACTTGCCCCTGCTACCGCAGCAACTGAGGTCCTACAGTGCCTGTGTTGGGAGACGTGGTGTTGGCAGAGTTTGCTCTGGTCTTCTTGGGGGGGGGGGGCGGTAGGGGACAGTGTGGGACTGAGACAAGTGTGACTAGGAAGGGCAGATCCACTGAGGGGTGGGCAGGCGGAGCTTGGTGTAAGCAAGTTAGGTAGCCAGTGTCTGTGCTGCATTGATACCCACAGGTGGCTGTTGTTTATGCTGGCGGCTGGGGAGGGAAATGCACCTGCCAGGTTCTTTGTTCATGGAGGAATCTCCTTGTGATCCTTGTTTCTGCAGCATGCTCTCAGATGAGCAAATCACTCTCCCTGCCATCTGCCCCTGGTTTCGGGGTTTTTTTTCTTTTTTCTTTTCTTTTCTTTCTTTCTTTTTCTTTCTTTTCCTTCCTTCCTTTTTCTTCCTTCTTCCCTTCCCCTTCCCTTCTTTCTTTCATCTTCTTTATTATTATTATTATGTTCCTACAGCCCAGCAATTACACTACTAGGTATTTACCCCAAAGATACAGATGTAGTGAAAAGAAAGGGCACATGCACCCCGATGTTCAGAGTAGCAATGTCCACAATAGCCAAACTGTGGAAGGAGCAGAGATGCCCTTCAACAGATGAATGGATAAAGAAGATGTGGTAAATACAATGGAATATTATTCAGCCATCAGAAAGGATGAATACCCACCATTTGCATCAACCTGGTTGGAACCGGAGGGGGTTATGCTAAGTGAAATGAGTCAAGCAGAGAAAGACAATTATTATATGCCCCTGGCGTTTTTCAAACTGCTGGTTCTAGCTGTATCTGCATGGGCTCTTTGTCTTGCTGTTTCTTTAAGGGTAGAAACTCTGGTTTCTAAGGCCTTCTGGCTTTCCCAGAGCCAAGCCTGTAGATTGTTGTTTTTTTTTTAATTCCAGGCTTTCAGGGGTGCCTGGGTGGCTCAGTCATTAAGCATCTGCCTTCAGCTCAGGTCATGATCTCAGGGTCCTCGGAACAAGCCCCACATCAGGTTCCCTGCTCAGTGGGAAGCCTGCTTCTCCCTGCCCCCATCTCCCTGCTTGTGTTCCCATTCATGCATGCGCGTGCGTGCTCTTTCTCTCTGTCAAATAAATAAAAATCTTTAAATTTTTTTTTAAAAATTCAAGGCTTTCAGTCGATTGGGGCCCTCACACTTTCAAAGGCAAATATTATGGGGATTTGTCCTCCCACTGGTGGGGCTCCCTGGTGTGAAAGTCTGTTTTCTGCCCTTTTCCATGCCACGGGTGAGTGGCTCTAGTCCATTTCACTCCCAGACTTCACCTTTGCCCTTCCTACCTTCTTCGATGTGGCCTCCTCGCTACCATTTAGTTGTGGAGTGTGTTCTGCCAGTCACCAGGTCATTTTCTGGGTTATTTATGCTGACATGAGTGTTATCTAGTTGTATCCCTGGGACAGGGTAAGTTTAGGGACCTCCTACTTTGCCATCTTCTCAGCTGACCCTTTTTATTATTCTTTTTTCAAAAACAAATGTTTGCCTTGGTTACTGCTGTCAATTGTATGTTTGTTTTCTGTTGTCCTGATTTGGGCTTTTATTATTTTCTCCTTTCTACTTTCTTCAGGTGATTCTGGTGAAGTTGCTAGTGACTCTAGTGTAACCTAGCGTGCAGGATATCTTCCATTTGCCCCACTGGATGTGCTCTCCCCTCTTTACCCTGAGCGGGTGAGTTGTTCTCCGCTCCTGCAATCCTGTATGAACTACATCAATGGGCTCACTTGCTCTCTGGCTTCAACTAGGTTCAGCCAGTGGGGTCTCCAGGCAGGAGATCGGAGGGAGAGAGTAGAGTGTGGTCAAGACCTTCACTCCCCTGGCTCCTTTCTGATAGGGTTGCTTCAGGCTGGCTAGTTTCTCCAGCGAAGATCACTGTTTCTCTCAACTCTTTCTTTTCTTGTAATGATAACCTTTCCAATTCCCTTGTTCCCTCAAGCCTGGGATGGTAATGACTGTCCTGTGACTAGCCCCAGATTACTGAGTTATCCCATGTGGTTCTCCTACACTTCGCCCATACCTCCTCTAAACTTTCTAATTTCAATGAGTTATCCGTTTTCTCTCAGGTGCCTGACTGATACACCTAGAGACCATTATGACTAGCACATGGTCTTAATTTAAAGTCTAAAGTTAATCATTAAATTTATATTCCTCCTAAATAAGAGAAAAACATTAGATCAGCAGGGTTTCAGGATACAAGATCAAATATGCAAAAATCAGTTTATTTCTATACAATTGCAATTAACAATCCAGAAACGGAACCAAGAAAACGATTCCATTTACAACAGCTTAAAAAAGAATATACTTGGGAATAAATGTAACAAAAGAATTATGAGATTTTTTTTAAGGTTTTATTTATTTATTATTTGCGAGAGAGAGAATGAGAGAGAGAGAGAGAGCATGAGAGAGGGGGAGGGTCAGAGGGAGAAGCAGACTCCCTGCAGAGCAGGGAACCCAATGCAGGACTTGATCCTGGGACTCCAGGATCATGACCTGAGCCCAAGGCAGTTGCTTAACCAACTGAGCCACCTAGGCGCTCCATGAGAAGATTTATACACTGAATACTATGAGACATTGTTAAGAGAGATTTTAAGAGATCTAAATAAATGGAAATATATTTCTATGTCCATGGATCAGAAGAAGTCATAGTGTTAAGATGACATTACTATTTACAGATTCACTGTAATCTCCATCGAAATCCTAGCTGTCTTTTTTTTAGAGAAATTGACAAGCTGATCCTAAAATTCATATGGAAATTCAAGGGACCCAGAATATCCTAAAACAATCTTGACAAAGAAGATCAAAGTTGGAGGATTTTACATATCCTGATTTCAAAACTTGCTACAAAGCTACAATAATCAAGGCAGTGTGCTACTGGCAAAGGATAGACATGTAAATTGATGGAATAGAACTGAGAATCCAGAAATAAACCCATATATATGTATATATTTATATTTATATATTTTAATGATTTTATTTATTTATGACAGAGAGAGATAGCAAGAGAGGGAACACAAGCACTGGGAGTAGGAGAGGGAGAAGCAGGTTTCCTGCTGAGCAGGGAGCCCGATGCTGGGCTCGATCTGGACGCTGGGATCATGACCTGAACTGAAGGCAGACACTTAACGACTGAGCCACCCAGGTACCGCTAAACCCTTATATTATGGTTAGTTCCTTATTGAAAAAAGTGCTGAGGTTATCAAATTGGGGAACACATTTTAACAAAGGCTGCTGGGACAGCTGGATATGTACCTGCAAAAGAAGATGTTGGACCCTGTTTCACACTGTATAAAAAACTAACTCAATGAATCAAAGTCCTAAATAGCTAAAACTATGAAATTCTTAGAAAAAAACATAGGCCTAAATCTTTGTGCCCTTGGGTCAGGCAAGGGTTTCTTAGAAAACAATGTAAGCAGGACATGCAAACAAAGAAAATAGATAAATTGAACTTCTTCATAATTAAAGACTTTAGTGATTCAAAGGACACTATCAATAATGTTAAAAGACAACCTATAGATTAGGTGAAAATATTTGCAAATCAAAATACCTTATGGGGGGGTGCCTGGGTGACTTAGACAGTTAAGCATCAGACTCTTGATCTCAGCTCAGGTCTTGATCTCAGGGTGGTGGCTTGGGCCCTGTGTTGGCATAGCATGGAACCTACTTAAAAAAAAAAGTCTGATGAGGGTCTAGTATCCAGCATATGTAAAGAGTTCTTAAGATTCAACAATAAAGGGGCACCTGGGTGGCTCAGATGGTTAAGCATCTGCCTTCAGCTCAGGTCATGATCCCAGGATTCTGGGATCTAGTCCTGCATCAGGTTCCCTGCTGGGTGGGAAACCTGCTTCTCCCTCTCTCACTCCCCCTGCTTATGTTCCTGCTCTCGCCGTTTCTCTCTTTGTCAAATAAATAAATAGATAGATAGATAGATAGATAGATAGATAGATAGATAGATAGAGATAAATAAAATCTTAAAAAAACCCAAACAAACTCAACAATAAAAAGACAACCCAATAAAAAAAATGAGCAATGGTGATAGACATTTCTCCAAAGAGGTATGTAGATAGCCCGTAAGTACATGAAAAGATGCTCTACATAATTAGTCATTAGAGAAATGCAAATCAAGACTAAACGAGGTACCACTTCACACACCCTAGGATGGAATCTTAGCCTGCCTGGGCTGCTATAACAAGATAGCATAAACTGAATGGCTTATAAACAACAGAAATTTATTTCTCATAATTCTGGAATCTGGAAAGTCCAAGATCAAGGTTCTAGCAGATTCTATGTCTGGGGAGAGCCTGCTGCCTAAATGACCATCTTTTCACCGTAACCTCACATGTCAGTGGAAGTGAGAGATCTCTCTGGGGCCTCTTTTATTAAGGCAATTATCCCATTCATGAGAGCTTTGACCTCATGATCTAATTACCTCCCAAAGGGTCTGGCTCTTAATACCATCACCTTAGGGTTAGGATTTCAACATATGAATATGGGGAGGTCATAAACATTCAGTCCACTGCAGATGGCTATAATAAACAATACGGACAAACAAATGTTATCAAGGATGTGGAAAATTTGGAAACTTCGTACATGGTGGTTGGAATGTAATGTGGTGTAGCTGCTTTAGAAAAGAGTTTGGCAGTTCCTTAAAAAGTTAAACATAGAAGGGGCGCCTGGTCAGTTGGTTAAGCAGCTGCCTTCGGCTCAGGTCATGATCTCAGGGTCCTGGGATCAAGCCCCACATCGGGCTCTCTGCTCAGCAGCGAGCCTGCTTCCCCCTCTCTCTCTCTCTGCCTGCTGCTCTGTCTACATGTGCTCTCTCTGTATCTCTCTGTCAAATAATAAATAAGATCTTTTAAAAAAAAAAGTTAAACAGAATAACCATATGACCCACCAATTCCACTCGTGGTATATGTATACCCAAGAGAAATGAAAATATATGTCCACATGAAAACTTGTATACCAATGTTCATAGTTGCACTAAACCCTAATTTCCATTGACTGATCCATAGATAAACAGAATGTAGAATATCCATTCAATGAAGTATTATTCAACCATAAAAAGAAATGAAGTGCTAATACTATGTCAACATGAATAAACCTTGAAAATATATGTTAAGTGGAAGGAGCCAGATATAAAAGGCCACATATTGTATTATTCCTTTTACATGAAGCCTCTAGCATAGACCAATCCATAGAAATGGAAAGTAAATTGGTAGCTGCCAGGGACTAGGGGAGGAGGGATGAAGAGTTACTCTTAATGAGTATAGATGAGTTTTTTTGTTTTGTTTTTGCTTTTTTTTGTTTTGTTTTTTGTTTTGTTTTCTTTTGTTTTTGCCATAAGTGGGCTTTTTTGGTGGGTAATGAAAATGTTATAGAATTAGATAGTGATGATTATTACACAGCTTTGTGAATATACTAAAAGCCACTGAATGTACACTTTAATAGGGGGAAATTTATGCATATGAATATCTTAATTTTTTAAAAAAGACCCCCCAAAAATGGGAAAGGAGAACACACATCCCCTCACAAAGTAGCAGTAGTTTGCAGGCACAGTTTGGTCTAAATCTGTACTTGGAAAAAAAATTTACAAAAAAATTCCCTCCCAAAACACCATTCTGCATGCAGAAAGGCAAGTTATTCTGGTTATATATATTTTCGAAACAAACTTTCTTGCTGCACTAACAGGCTAGTGGTTTAGAGCAGTCTTCTTGATACTTGGCTTATGACCCTTTAGGAGATTAAGGAATAAATTTAATGTGTCACAACTATTAAAATAATGAAAGAATGAATTAGAAAGTATTAGAGTGCATCATATAGGTCTTTAGCAAGAACCGAGGACATTAGCACAACTCTGAGGCTAATTGCTTCATATTGTGGGAGAGATGCAGAGAGGATGTGAAAAATATACCCACTGGCTAAAAGCAGGTTGTTTTATTCAACACACTGGCATATATTTTGATGTTCTGGTATATGATTGCCAATATGACCACTACCCAATAATGGGAGAATCAAATATTTTTAAATTTTATATTATAATTTGAGATTAGTTGTGAACTGAAGTGTGGGAGAATTTTATTCATTTTTGGCAACATTGTAATTACTTTCAACCGATTTGGGTTAGGAATTTACAGTGTGGTTTTCCAGAAAGTGCATAATCTAGAAAATGTTGAATGTGTGACACATGCAGCATTTTAATTGGATTAGTTTAAATTGTCCTTGAACAGGTTGTTTTAATGCTACAGAAAGTGAGAATGAGAAGGTGAAAAATATGGGATGAGTGAATAGTGATATTAGGGCAAGTATCGACATTAAGCAGCAGACTGATTTCATTTGAGCATCATTAAAAAGAGTGAATGTAAGACAGCTTTTTTTTTTTTAAAGATTTTATTTATTTATTTGACAGATACAGCAAAAGAGGGAACACAAGCAGGGGGAGTGGGAGAAGGAGAAGCAGGTTTCCTGCTGAGCAGGGAGCCCCGATGTGGGGCTCGATGTGGGGTTTGATCTCTGGGCCCTGGAATCATGACCCGAGCCAAAGGCAGACACTTAATGACCGAGCTACCCAGGCACCCCTGTAAGACAGCTTTTAAAAAATAGTTTTATCAAGTGTGCAAACCAACGAAATGACACATACTAACGTATTATTTGCAATACTATACTTGCAAATGAAGGCTCAATGACATCAAAATTAAAAAGATACTTGGAAACATGACATACTGAATTAGTCTCTTCAGTATTTTCAAAAAAAGAAAAAAGATATATAACGTGATGGACAAATTTTCTGAGTCATGATGTAGCTGCCAATGAGAAAGCCTTATTATTACTGGGTTACATAATACATGCCAACAGTGAAAACTGCTCGCAGGGCTCCTGAAAAAAATTATTCTTGTGGCACATACATTATGGCAAATCAATCAATAAAAAGAAATAATATAATTTCTCCTCAAATCTGTACTGTTGTAGAACTCTAGAAGCAATGATTACTTAGTATGCTTTTACAATCTGGTATTGATTTTGTGATCCAAAAATCCTTGAGCATGACAAGTCGAAGATTGCACAATAGTTTTGCCTGAGATGAGTTTGGTTAAGGCCGTTTTAAGGAGGGTCTTATTATGTTTAGTTAGCCTCCCCTCACAAACGGGATTAAAAATATTTGCAGAATTGAAAAGTACAATTTTGGTCACCAAAAATTAGTCTGCAAAAATGAAACTATAAAAAAGTTATGTAAGAATTGTTTACAAACATCTAAAAACAGGGTTTCTTGGGATACTCTTTTTTTTTTTTTTTTAAGATTTTATTTATTCATTTAACAGAGAGAGAACACAAGCAGGCAGAGAGGCAGGCAGAAGCAGAGAGAGGAGCAGGCTCCCTTCGGAGCAAGGGGCCCGATGCGGGACTCGATCCCAAGACGCCGGGATCATGACCCGAGCCAAAGGCAGTTGCCCAACCAACTGCACCACCCAGGGGTCCCATCTTGGGATACTCTTATTACAACTTGGGTATTGTAATTCTTTGGATGCCAAACAGATTCTGCTGAAATTCATGTATATATTGAAAAAAAAAGCAGTAGAAGTTGTTAATTTTATTAAAGGAAGCTGATAAAACAGCCAGTTCCTTGGAAAAAGAAAAAAAAAAAAAACCCACAAAATGTTTTCAGGGATTAGAACTGACCACGCCACTTAATTTATCATATCAAAGTTAGTTTGTTGTCTTAAAGGAAAGTTCAAAGCAGATTATAAGAATACAAGAGTGAGGGCACCTGGGTAGCTCAGTTGGTTGGGCAACTGCCTTCAGCTCAGGTCATGGTCCCGGAGTTCCGGGATCGAGTCCCGCATCGGGCTCCCTGCTCCACCGGGAGTCTGTTTCTCCCTCTGACCTTCTCCCCTCTCATGCTCTCTCTCTCTCTCTCAAATGAATAAATAAAATCTTTAAAAAAAAAAAAAAAGAATACAAGAGTGAAATTTTTTATTTTTCTAACTGAAAAGTAATCTCTGGAAAATCTTTTCAAAGTTGACTTTTGAGTAACAGTTGGGCCCATTTAACTGATATGTGTGTATATGTATGTGTATATTTTAGCTGATATTTTTAAAAACATTCTCAGAGAATTCAGTTAGAATGTTCATAGGAAAACTGTTTTTAATTATTTCAAGCCTTTCCAAGTGTTCCAAATGGCATTATTGTTGTGGTAAGCAAGGTTTTGATATACATGCCATTGGACCCATGGTTCTCATGGTTCTCAAATGTGGTCTCCAGCAGCAGCAGCTGCAACTTGCTACAAATGCAAACCCTTGGGCTCCACTTCAGATCTTCTGAATCAGAAGGGGGTGGGAACAGCAATATATGTTTTTAAAAGCTTTCCAGATAATTAAAAAAAAAAAAAAAAAAGCCTTCCAGGTAATTCAGATATAAGCTCAAATATGAGAACTAGGGTACTTACTAGATGCTCCCAACATCATTGCAACAAATTGATGAGAACTTATTGATGAAAGCAGTTTGAATTAAATGAAATAAATGAAAGATTTTTGTTGCATCTCACTCACCTCCTGTGTTGATATTCGCATTCTGTTGGTCTCTCTTGTCAGTCAGAGAATGTTACCTCATTTTCCAGTCTTTGAAAGAAATTGTGTTGGAAGAATTGTTGGTATTATTTCTTCCTTAAAAGTTTAGTAGATTTCACAGCCATTTGGGGCTGGAGTTTTCTTCATGAAAAGGTATCTATATTGTAGTTTCAATTTCTTTGTTAGTTATTGGATTATTCCCATTTTCAGTTACGTCTTGTGTCTTTTTAGGGATTTTTTTTTCCTAGAAATTTGCCCATTCCATCTAAATTTTCAAGTGTATAGACATAAAATTGTTTATATCCTCTTACACATCTTCCTAATGCTGAAGCATCTGAAATGATGTTCTTTTCTACTTTCGATGTTAATTCTTGGTTGGAATCTATTCTTTTTCTTCTTCATATGGTCTGTTCTAATTTGTTTGACTGATTGCTTTCTAGGACTGCAGCACAATGGTCAATCTGGGATTTCTTTTCATGTACTGTAACTTAAAGAAAAAACAAAAATACTGGTTATGTAAGATGTTAATACTAAGGGAAGCCGGGTGAAGGATGTAAGGGAGTTGTCTGTACTCTCCTTGTAAGTCTTCTATAAACCTAAAATTATTCCAAATGAAAAGCTTATAAAAATACCCTCAAAACAGTATTAATCATCCACTTATTCATCAAGCTCCACTCAGAAGGGTTTTGGGTTGTTTTTAAGACTCAAATCCACCAGAGAATTAGAATTTGTTGCCTTGTAGGAGGTTCCAAATAATTGTCATAAAGGCTCAGAGACAATGGCTTTTACTTAGGTGTTTCTTTTTTAAAACATTCTTTTGGGCTGTTTCAAAGAAAGATTCCAAAAAGGGTTGGAGCCTTTGCAACTCTATTGGAATAATTATACAATTCAAGGAAACAAGGCTTTGAATGTGTTTTGAACGGTATTTATGTTCAGAGGGGAAAAAAGTAATCGGATTGCTTTATCCTTCTATCAGATGAAATCTACCTAGGAAGGAAAGAAACCGCTAGGACTAAGAATAATTACTATGAAGGTTTGTAAGCAAGGGTTAAGTTGTGAGAGTCTCACAAGAAATGCCTCCAGAGTTCTGAAAAGGACAGGAACTTAGTCTTAAAGAAAACATGGGATTTATAGCAGTGGGGGGATCCTACCCTGAGCATGACAGGGGGTTTCTAAGGATCCTAGCCTGCCTGGAATGTGGAAGGCACGTGGAGGATCTGTGGGGAACTGGGGCTGAATATTTAAGAGCAGAGCTGGATTGCGTGGAGCCCTAAAAAATGCCAGTTGAAAGCCACTGAAATTTACATATTCATAGACAGAAAACTTATGTGATAAAAATAATGTAATAATCATATTTTTTCATGCTTATTTTGTGCTGGGCCCTGTGTTAAGTGCTTTATATTTATTATCTCATATGGAATTTAGAACAATCCATTGAGGTATTTTCTCCATATGCACATAAGCAAATTGAAGCTTCAGAAAGTTAAGTACAGGAGTTCCCTTCTATCCTGCGTTTCACTTTTCGCCAGCTTAGTTACCGGTAGTAACTGATCCGCAAGCAGGTGATCCTCCTTCTGGTATCCTTAGAAGGTCAATAGTGGCCTGATGCTACGTGACAGTGCTTTACTTCACCTCAACATGTAGGTATTTTATCATTTCACATTACCACAAGAAGGGTGAGTACAGCACAACGCAATGTTTTGAGGGAGAGACCACATTCACATAACTTTTATTACGGTACATTGTTATAATTGTTCCATTTTATGACTAGTTATTGTTGTTAATCTCTTACTATGTCTAATTTATAAGCTAAACTTTATCATAGGTGGGTATGTATAGGAAAAAACATAGTATGTATAGGCTCAGTACCGTTCTGGTTTTAGGCATCCCTGGGGGTCTTGGAACATATCCCCTGGAGCCTCCTCTAATGTGTTCAAGGTTATCTTGTGTGAATTGGAGCCAGGATTGTAATTGCTTATCTATCTGTTTTTCTCTACTAGACTCTGGGCCCCAGAAGACACAGATCACATTTCTCTTATTCACAGATATATTCCTAATTCCCAGGAGAGTGCCTGCATGTAGAAAGTCTCAGTAAAGATTTGGTGAATGCATGAAACTTAATGAGCACATGTATTTATTTATAATTGCATATATTTCATTTGCTGTGAAAATTTGTTTATGAATCCCCTATTTTATGCCTCTTTGTTGACAAACTCTTGATATGGTGTCTGAAGCACACATACTAGGTCTTAATGCGCTTTTTTTTTCTTTCTTCCTTTTGCATTTCTATAATTTCTGATACATATTAGGTGTTCAGTAAACAGATTTGAGACAACTAGTTTGGAGGCCAATCCAAGAATCCTGTGGCAAAATGTGTGTGTGTGTGTGTGTGTGTGTGTGTACATCTTTTGAGGAGAAAGGCCTCAAGCTTTTATTACAAAAGTGTCCTAAACTCCCAAAAGACTAAGAGCCACTGTTATAGATTAAGGAATGACTGGCTATGGAAATGAGGTTAAAATCTACACCTGTGAGGATTGAAGCAGAGGTCTGAGAGACTGTATTTAATGAGCTCAAGTCAGATTACATAGCTGGACAAATTCAAGCCTCACAGGGGCTATTTAAAATTAGGATTATCCCAGAGGATACCAAAAGGACACAGAAACTGGCTTGAAAGGACTACCACTGGTCAGAGTTGAGGCAATTTGAAAATTAAAAGGAATAATGAAAGAAATCAAAACATACATCCCAAAAACTTGCATGAGAATGTTCAAACTTGTATAAACTTGTATAAGATTAGCTCTGTTCATAATAGCCCCAAACTAGAAATAACCCAAATATCCATCAACAGGTGAATGAATGAATAAATGGTGTATATTCATACAATGAAATACTTCCCAGCAGTAAAAAGGATTGGGTCACTGATACATAGACATTAGGTCTCAAAACATTAGGCCAAGTGAAAGAAACTAAATACAAAGACTACATACTATATGTTTCTATTGACATAAAATTCTAGAACCCTGACAATGAGCCTATGATGATCAAAATCAGAACAGTGCTTGCCTAGAGGACAGGAGTTGAATGGCAATGAGCATGATGAAACTTAATGGAGTGATAGAAATGTTCTATATCCATTGGGGCATTGATTAGATTGGGGTATTGGTTATATAAGTATATACATATGTCAAAGTTCATCACACTAAACACTTAATATCGATGCAGTTCTCCATATGTAAATGATAACCTAAGGAAAATAAAATAACAACAGTAAGGACTGTAACACATTACATAAAAAAGAATCTGTGAGTTCATAGCGAAACACCAAATAAAAAATGGAAGCGCTCCCTTTTTCAGGAGAATATAATTAATAAAAGGGGGGAAGAAATGATAAAATTAGAAAATCACTATTTTGCAACCACCACCACAGTAATCCAGGCAAAGATTGCCAAAGGATGCTAAGAACTACGGAGCGAACGTTGGAGAACAAGATATTCTCAGTCTTGAAGACCAGCTACTTGTTAATTACGAAGGGGAAAAAGTGCCTTTCCTCTTTTCTTTTTTTTTTTTAGATTTTAATTTTAAGTAATCTCTATACCCAAGGTGGAACTCTAACTTACAACCCTGAGATCAAGAGTTGCATGCTCTATTGACTGAGCCAGCCAGGTGCAGAGAGCATGGGGACAGCCATCTGAAGACTGCCTGTAGCTCGCCGCTGCGGGAAGATGATTTGCCCTTCTCCGAGGAGTCGCTGGGAGGTAGTATCCCAGGGTCGCTTTTTCTCTCACAGCCCCTCAGCGGAAACACAGACGCACCAGCAGGGGGCAGCAGCGGGCCAACACTGGCTGCCTCCCTGTCTCCCCCAAACCCCACTCCCGGCACTTTGGTGGAACTGCCCTTCCAGGCCATGCTCGCCTCGGTCCCAGCGCAGTGAGACCCTCCCCCGGCAGGCCCCCGCAGGCCCCTGCCCACATCGCGTCCCTAAAGCCTGGAGTTTGAAAAGTGGGTAGGCCTGGCTGGGAGAGAAGCCGCAGGGCCCCGTGTGGCTCCGGGTGAGGAGAGGAGGCAGGCCCGCAAGCCAGGGGCAGGAGGCCTGGAAACCGATCTGGAAAATCGCTGGAACATCCCCTGGGGGGGAGACGAGTTGTTCTTCTCAGAGTGCTTTCCCTAGAGGCAGTGGCCTCAGAGACTGCTCTCCGGGGGCTAAGTAGGGGGCCGGTGCCACTTTCCTCTCCGGCCGGCCGTCGGCATCCACACCTGGGGCGGTGAGCAGCACAGCCAGCGGCCGCCGACGCCCACCGCCTGGCGCTCTGGCCGTGCTGCCCTGCTCAGCCAAGCTTGCCTCCGTCTGAAAACAGAGAGGCAGACAAACCACAAGAGATTTTTAACTATAGGATACAAACTTAAGAGTCTGTTTCTCTGTCTCTTATTTTTTCCCCAGTGTTGCTGGAGGGGAAGTTGGGGGGGGGCGGATGGGATAACTGGGTGATGGCCACTAAGGAGGGCAGTTGATGGAATGTGCACTGGGTATTATATGCAACTGATGAATCACTAAACTCTACTTCTGAAACTAGTAATACATTATACGTTAATTAATTGAAATATATATATGAGATATATACACATATATATACAAAAGAATGAGAAATACCTTGCAACCAAGAAGGGCACCATTCAGAATGGAAGGAGTGATCAAGTGTCCCAGATAAATAAGCACTAAAGGAATTTGTAACTACTAAACCCCATCTTAATGATTATTGTCAAATGATGTCCTTATGAGATGTCATTTCCCATTGTATTCTTTTTCGGATAGTAATTATTACGTAGAATGTCAACTTTTTATTTTGTTTTGTAGAACCTATTTATTTTTCTGTTACTTAATAATTTTTTTCTGTATATATCTCTATTTTTATATACATAGAAAAAAAAGTTGAGCCCTAACCCAGTCACGAGGAAATAGTCAAGAAGATCCAGGTGGTAGGACATTCCGCGAAGTTGGACTCTTAAAAACTGCCAGTGCCATGAAAGACAGAAAAGATGAGAGACTCTTCTATATTAAAAGACACTAAAGAGACATGGTGTTCAAAAATGTATGATCCTTGATTGAATCCTAGGTTTAGGGGGAAAAACTATAAGGGACATTCCGGGGGCAATTGCAGATATTTGAATATGGAATATAGGGTGATTAAGTTTCTTGGGCGTGGTGGTGTCATGGTTATTAGGAGCATGTCCTTGTTCTTGGAGAGATATGCTAAAATATATGTATACATATGTATATGTATGCAGATTGATAGGGAAAGAGAGAAATAATAGATCCAATAAAACACAATGTTAACAATTGGGGAGTCCAAGCAAAGTAAATGTGTGTTCATAGTAGCACCCTTTCAACTTTCCATAGATTTGAAAAATTTCCCCTCAAAAGTGGTGTGGAAAATAAGAGTGCAAATGAAGTACTTGGCCAACGGTATGTGCTCCAAAAAAGGGTGGGTCTTACACAAGAGTATAAGTTCCAAGAGAGCAGAGACTTTTTTTTTTTTTTTTTAGCACAGTATTCCTAGTACCTACAGCAGTGCCTGGCACTTAAGATGGGACTCAATAAACATTTTTGAAACAAATCACTGAGGGGCACCTGGGTGGCTCAATCTGTTTAGCATCTGCCTTCAGCTCAGGTCATCATCTCAGGGTCCTGGCATTGAGCCCCATGACAGGTTCCCTGTTCAGCAGGGAGCCTGCTTCTCCTTCTCCTTTGCTCCTCCCCCAGCTCTTACTTGCACTCTCTCTCTCAAATAAAAGAAATCTTAAAAAAAGAAAGAAAGAAAGAAAGAAAGAAAGAAAGAAAGAAAGAAAGAAAGAAAGAAAGAAAGAAATGACTGGGAGATCATATAGTAGAAATGTAAGATGAAAAAAATATATAATCGAAATACTACCACAGGACAATGCATAACTACATGGGACAGTTGTTTCTGTGGTCTGAGTGTAAGCTGTGCCAGTTGCTTTGATTAAAATGACTTCTCTATGATTAAAAAATATGCTTTAAAAAGAGAATCTTTCTACCCAACTGAGATGAGTTTGGTAATTCATTTACAAGAAGTAATATTCTTTGAGTAATATCAGCATGTTTGGTTAAACCATTTGGGATTACTGTGAGGGGAAAAAAAAATTAGCCAGTTTAAGAGCTTCATTTTTTTCTAACCCTGACCCAAGTTGACATCAACTGACTTCTTATTGTAGGGGTGCTACGCCCTCTGGTGGTGAGACAAACACGTCCGGTTTCTATGGAAAAGGCCTGCAGAACAGGGGTAAAGTGGAAAGAATGGCTTTACCCAGAGATTTCTGAAAACTTATCCCCTCACTTCCCAGACACATGGTGACCTTAAAGTCTGAATTTGATGAGATAATTTTTGACTCAATGAATAGGCAGCTTTGGGGAATGCCTGGGCCAGGCTGGGCTGAACAAAGTACAGATTTAGGAATAGCAGGTGACTTTTGTAGTTGAGTTAAAGATTAGGTGGAAAGACTTGTTCCCAGCATGATGAGCGCCAAGGGAAACCTGAAGGTCCATTTGAACTGTGAAATTTGTCAGGATCCTGTTTCCTCATTCATCCTGACAAGAATGAGAGTATACTCCACCTTATACCTCAGGAAGAACTCTGGGCAGAATCCCAGGCTCTGATTACCCAGGGAAGACTGGCTCCTGCCCAAACAGCTCATCAATGCCCAGCCTGTGTCCCTGGAAACATCTTTTAGTTTTTCTTAGTTTCTATTATTAAAAGATCTTTTTTTTTTCTGAGTGTAAAAATGCTTCATGGCTAATAAAGAAGCAGCAGCATATATATATGCAATGGAATATTAATCAGCCATAAAAGAGAATGGAATCTTGCCATTTGCAATGCCATGGATGGATCTAGAGGGTCTGATGCTAAGTGAGATAAGTCAGTCAGAGAAAGACAAATGCCATATGATTTCACTCATATGTGGAATTTAAGAAACAAAACAAGCAAAGCGTAAAAAATAAGGAGAGGAAGAGAGAGACGAATCAAGAAACAGACTCTTAATTACAGAGGACCAATGGGGGCTGGGTTAAATAGATGACATGGGTTAAAGAGTGCATTTGTAACGAGCCTGGGTGATGTATGGAAGTGTTCATTCACTGTATTATACACCTGAAACTAATATTACACTGTATGTCAACTAACTGGAATTTAATTTTTTAAAAGATTTATTTATTTGTCAGAGAGAGGGGGAGAGAGCACAAATGGGGAGCAGCAGGCAGAGAGAGAAGCAGACTCCCCACTGAGCAAGGAGCCTGATGCAGGACTCGAGCCCAGGGTCCTGGAATCATGACCTGAGCTGAAGGCAGATGCTTAACCGACTGAGCCACCTAGAAGTCCCACTAACTGGAATTTATATTTTTTTAATTATTTATTTGGGGCACCTGAGTGGCTCAGTTGGCTGCGCATCTGCCTTCAGCTCAGGTCATGATCTCAGGGTCCTGGGATGGAGTCCCGCATCGGGCTCCCTGCTCAGTGGGGAACCTGCTTCTCCCTCTCCCTCTATTCCTCCCTCTCCCCCCACCGCTTGTGCTCTCTCTCAAATAAAGTCTTTTTAAAAATTAAAAAAATTATTTATTTGACAGAGAGAGAGAGAGGCAGAGTGCGCACAAGCAGAGGGAGCAGGAGAGGAAGAAGCAGACTCACCACTGAGCAGGGAGGCTCGATCCCAGGACCCCGGGATCATGACCTGAGCCAAAGGCAGATCCTTGACCGACTGAGCCACCCAGGTGCCCCTACACTAACTGGAATTTAAATAAAAACTTTAAAAAATGATACATGGCCTCTGTAAAAAATTATTAAAAAATTAATCAAGTAAAAATCACCGGAAAGCTGATCACCGGGTAATCACCAAATACCATTGGCATTTAAAAAATTTATTTATTGGGGCGCCTGGGTGGCTCAGTGGGTTAAAGCCTCTGCCTTCAGCTCAGGTCATGATCTTGGGGTCCTGGGATCGAGCCCTGCATCGGGCTCTCTGCTCAGCAGGGAGCCTGTTTCCTCCTCTGTCTCTGCCTGCTTGTGATCTCTCTGTGTCAAATAAATAAATAAATAAATAAATAAAAATCTTTTAAAAATTTATTTATTTATTTTTTTATTTAGAGTGAGCAGGAGGGAGAAGGAGAGAGAATCTGAAGCAGACTCTGTGCTGAGCATGGAGACTGACATGGGGCTCCATCCCATGACTGCAAAATCATAACCTGAGTCGAAACCAAAAGTCAGACACTTAACGGACTGAGCCACCCAGGTGCCTCCCATCTTAGGCATCATTCTGTGCATATAACCACATAGAGTAGCAATGTCGAATTATGCATTAATGGGATCATAATGTGCCTATTCCCTTATAATTAGCTTTGTTTTTCTTTCAACAATGTGGCGAGCATCTTCCAATCCAGTTACAGATACTAAGTTAAAAAGTTTTTAAGTGTTAAATGATTAAAGCTATATATGCTCATAATAAAAATGAAAGTAAGAGTGTTAAAGTTAGGAAAAATGAACATTCTCCCTCCCCCTTCCTAATTCTATTCCCCAGGTAACTACTTTTAACTGTTTTGTGCATAATCTTCCAGATTTTGCAATATATACATAAATTCTGTAAGTAGATGATTTTAGACACAAATGGGATCACATGATGCATGTTGGTCTTCTATGAGTTTTTTTCACTTGATTGTGTCTTGAACATCTTCCCATGTCAGCATGTGTGTGTGTGTGTGTGTGTACTTATTCCTTTTAACAACTGCAGAATATTCTACTGTATAGAGGGAGGCAAGAATGCAATCCTGACGCAGAGGTTTGCCAAAAGAATGATTACATGAGCTCACAGTAGAGAGGACATATTATCTGGTGGGGAAAAATTAGGACAAGTTTCCTCTAACAAAGGATATGATGTCATAATTTACCGATCCCTTTCCCTTCCATTATATCACTTAACTTCACAACAACCTACTGACTTACACAATTTAGCCAGTCTGTTATCGTGCATTTGTGTATGGATTTGCTGTCTTCTGGAATGCAGTAACCTGCATTCCAAAACAGGGACCTTGCTAGTCTGTTCTGCTCTCCGCTGTATTCACAGTGACCGGTTCAGGGCCTTTAGGAACTTACTGGCTGAATAGGCTCCCAGGAACTACTGATTGAGTGAACTAACAGGAAAATTAAGGAGCAGAGAGCCGAGGTCCATCCGCACCTAATCAGGGACGGAGAGAAGCAGGCAGGAATCAAGCTAGGCGGCTTGATTCCTGGACTGGAGCCCAGGATTTTTCCAGCCAATTGGCTGTAACCTCCCCAAACAGGCAAGAAATGGGAGCGTGAGCACGCAGGGACTTGTCTTTGACTTCGGGGGGCCTCACCGAAATGCTGGACCCAGGGCTCCCAAAAGCAAGTGACGCAGGAAACGTCGCACCTCAATTTCGCACCTGCCCCGCCTGAGAGCAAGACTACATATCCCAGTAGGCCCCGCGCCGCGTACGGCCCCTGCCACGCGGCTTGCGCCTCCGCCGTCGGCCCGCTGGGGGCGCTGCGGCGACCCCTCCGCCGCCCCGTAGAAATCTCCGCGGCCCCGGGGCCGCTTGCTTCCTGTTTGTCGGACGAGGAGACATGGCGGCGGCGCCGGCGGCGGCTGGGTCTGGGGCCGGCCGAGGGCGACGGGCAGCGGCAACGGTGGCGGCTTGGGGCGGATGGGGCGGCCGGCCGCGGCCCGGTAACATTCTGTTGCAGCTGCGGCAGGGCCAGCTGACCGGCCGGGGCCTGGTCCGGGCAGTGCAGGTACGAAGCCGGCCCGGAGGGGCGGGGCGGGGCGGACCGGGCGGGAGCTGGCGGGGGGCCGGAGAAGAGGCCTTTCCAGGCCGCCGCAGTACGGGCCCGACCCCTCTTAGCCGGCGGCGGGGCCTCCCTGCAGGCTGTCCGGTTGCTGTCAGCCGCCGCGGGGCGGCGGGCTGCTGCCGGCTAGAGGCCCCGGTTAGGGGCCGAGCGGGCCTGGGCTGCATTGGGCATTGATGGCTTGTACGAGCCCTGGGCCCACCCAGCTCCTGGATCCTCCCAACCCTGCGCCACGTCTGCACGCCTAGGGGACCCTGAGCGAGTTTGCTTTAGCTTCTGAGGGCCTCGAGTTTCTCCCCGTGAATTTGGGTGGTGGGTCGTTATTGCAGCCCCCGAACGGTTCCTAAGCCTATCATAAATGTCATTCTCTCAGAGAGGCCTTTCCTTGACACTACTCCCTACCCTACATCTAAAGTAGGTCTCCATTATTATTCAGTCACAGCCCTGAATTCGTTTCGCTCACATTACTTTCTTAGTCTGTAATTACATATTTCTTTGTTGTCTACCCTTTTTCTCGCCTGTATTCCACGTTAGGGTGAGCTCCAAAGGGTGCAGTGTAGAGCGTCATGGTTAAGACCGAGGACTTTGGAGTCAGGCCTGGATTCAAAGCCTTGCTTGAACAAGTTACCTTTTGGTGCCTCAGTTTTCTGATTTGTAAAATGCAAATGATAATTAGTAACCTGCCTCTTAAGGTGCTGTGAGGATCAATAGAGACAGTTGTGTAAGGCGTTAAGTGCGTTTTGTTGCTTAGTGAGGGTTGAAGGATAATCAGTTAGTTAATGCTGTACTTGGTATTTGGCTTATAGTAGGCGCCCAATATATGATTAGTATTTTTTGAATGAAGGACATTGCTTTAGGGTAAGGCAGGATGAAAAGACCTAGGCTTCTCGCTTTGCTACAAGCCTTTCATTCCCTTAACTTAGATAGCAAACACATCTGTAAAACATTAGCTTAAAGACAGCTTTTGCATATAGAAACTTTTTGAAGGATACACAAGAAACTAATACAGTGGTTGGTGGGAGTCCGTGGCAATTGGGTAGATGGGGGAGAGAATGGGAGTGAGACTTCTCACATTATACTATATATATCTATCTATAAACGAGCCATTTCAGTATTACTCATATGCTTAAAAGGACAGAATAAAGATAAAAACCAGGTGGTCTCTGTGTTAGCAGGTTACAGATGAAGAACCAGTTTTGGGTGAGCAGTATTTTCCTGAACAACCGATAATCATAGTTGAGCAACATTTCCCCCCTGCGTTCTCTATCTGCCTTAACATCCTGGAAAGACTTGCTCTTGAAACTAAAATGCCTTACCTAGCTGGGTCAGGCAGAAAGGGAGTTAATTCACTATCAGTGAGCACATACTTCAGATCAAACATTGTGCAAGATATTCATTGTCTTCATTTAATCTTCAGTCTTTTGAATGAGGTGTCAGGACTCCTGTTTCAATGCAGATGAGGAAACTGAGGCTCAGAAAATTTAGGTGATCTCTTACTAAACACCCATCTTGCTAATCCTTTACATTCTGAGGGCAGTAGGGAGCCACAAAGGTTATTTGACACAATAAGTGAGGCAATTTAGGACACTCAATTTGTTTCCAGTGCTGGATGACTTGGAATGGGAGGAGATTGGAGAAGCTCACTAGATAGAAGGGTCCTAGAATATTCTTGAGCCTGGGTTAGGGTGATTATTGTGGTAATCAATAGTTGTATGCAGGTCTGGAAGCTCTTTCAGAGGTTGAGATGGAGAGATCTTCATAAAACTCTGGTCAGGATAAAGTGGGGAATTTCATCTTTCAAATGTATCCTTGGTAACTTTCCTTGATCTCTTCCTTGTCCCACATACCCACTTTCCCCACATTACAGGTAAATTCTTTGCTCACAGGCATTTCCATAGCACAGTAAGCATGTCCATTATGGCATATGGTATACTGGGAAGAACCAGCTTGAAAATTTAAGTTGTTGTGAACACATAACATGAAGTTTCCCATCTTACCCTCTTTTTTTTTTTTTTTTAGAAGATTTTATTTATTCATTTGACAGAGAGAGACACAGCCAGAGAGGAAACATAAGCAGGAGGAGTGGGAGAGGGAGAAGCAGGCATCCCGCTGAGCAGGGAGCCCAATGCAGGGTTCTATCCCAGGACCCTGGGATCATGACCTGAGCTGAAGGCAGACTCTTAATGACTGAGCTACCCAGGCGCCCCCCATCTTACCCATTTTTAAGTGTACAATTCAGTAGTGTTAAGTGTGTTCACATTGTTGTGAATCAGAGCTCCAGGATTTTCTCATCTTGCCTGTCTGAAACTCTATACCCATTAAACAACTTGCTTCCCGCCCCCTTGTCCCCAGCCCTTGGCAACTACCATTCTACTTTTTGTTTCTGTTAATTTGACTACTTTCAATACTTCTTAGAAGTGGAATCTAGCAGTATTTGTCTTTTTGTGACTGGCTTATTCCAATTAGTGTAAAGTCCTCAAAGTTCATCCATGTGGTAACATGTAACAGGATTTCCTTGGAGAAGATCGTATTTTTTTTTTTAATATTTTATTTATTTATTTGACACAGAGAGAGATCACAAGTAGGCAGAGAGGCAGAGAGAGAGAGGAGGAAGCAGGCTCCCCACTGAGCAGAGAGCCCGATGCGGGGCTCGATCCCAGGACCCCGAGACCATGACCCGAGCGGAAGGCAGAGGCCTCAACCACTAAGCCACCCAGGCGCCCCGAGAAGATCGTATTTTAAAGGAAGGCGAACCTAGATTGAACTCTAGTTCCCTCACTTACTAGTTGAGTGACCTAGGTTACTTTAAACTTCCTGAAGTTCTGTTTCCTTATTTCTAATATAGCAATAATAATATCTATCTCATAGGGCTATTTAGAGGATGAAGTGACATTATATGTCTAAAAACCTTGGCCAGTGTGAGGCAGATAGTAGATGTTCAGTAAATAGTTGCTGTCAGCTTGTTAGACTGGGATTCTTAAGGGACTTTGTCTTAAGGGACTTTTTTTTTTTTAAGATTTTATTTATTTATTTGACAGAGAGAGAGAGAGCGCGCACAAGTAGGCAGAGAGGCAGGCAGAGAGAGGGGGAAGCGGGCTCCCTGCTGAGCAGAGAGCCCGATGCAGGGCTCGATCCCAGGACCCCAAGATCATGACCTGAGCCGAAGGCAGAGGCTATAACCCACTGAGCCACCCAGGAGCCCCATCTTAAGCGACTTTGTGTCTGCAGAGTCTGGAAACTGTCAGGCCCTTGATACCCAGGACTCAGAAATAGTTTGAATTGGAATACTGTTTGTGAGGGCGCAGTCTTCCTCCTCCTCAATCCTGTCTCTACTCCTACTAAACAGTTGCAGTGCTTTAAAGAGTTCTAGAGTCAGATATCCTAGGTTTGAATCCCAGCTCTGGTACATACTTGCTGTCTGAGTTTGGGCAAATTACTTAATCTGTTTATGCCGCAGTCTCCTCAATTGTAAAATAGGGCTAATCATGAGACAGCCTATAAGATTATGGTAAGAATCAGTGAGTTTACATGTATAAAGCACTTAAAATGATATTTTAAAATGTAGTAAGCATGCTATAAAGGTTAGTGAGTATTGTTTAGCAAATTCTATATATTCTGATGGATCCTAAAAGTATATTTCCATCCAGATTTCTCCCGTTAGCTCCAGATGGGTATATCCATATATCTTCTCAACACCTCCACTTAGATGTCTAGTGGGCATCTCAAACTTAATGTAAAATTCCTGATTCTTTGATTCCTCCTTCACTACACCCGATCATCCCCAAGTCTTCCCCATTCCCCTAAATGAGATTTAAGAGAAGTCTGGGAGAAGACTCCAGACCACATGACTTAGAACGGGCCTTGCTATGTGGGTTTGCGTGTATTTTCTCCCACTTAATTTGTCCTCTGTCAAGGTAGTCAAGTAATGCTGGTGTAGTGGTTTAGTGTTTACAGAGCCTACATATGTTTATCAGCATGTTTGATCCTTGTAGCAAATTAGATTTTACAAATCCCTTGCTTAAAGCCCTCCTGTGGCATCCCACTGCAGTTAGAATCCAATCCACATTCCTTACAGTGGGTGCACAAGATCTGCATGATCAGTAGGAGTTGAGGGAAAGGGATAGACTAGGCAGGCAAACCCTAGGCTCAAGGCAGAGTAACTAAAACAGATTTGTGTCCCACCACCCCTAGAGCTAGTCCTTCGGTTTGGCAGTCTGGTGACAAACTAGGTTATGGCATCCTCATTCTACTTCCCAAGTGCTAATCATTGCTTCCTTCATGATTATTGGCATATGTAATTTCTACCCAAAACTTACTTCATACTTGAGATTGACCCCTCTTTTTTTTTCCCCCCAGATTTCAATAAGTACAGTTGTTTTGGCTTCATCATCCTAAGCATTAGTATTTGCGAAACCTAGGGGTTTAAGTCAAATACGGTCTTCCCTTGCCTGTCAAGGGTAATTTGGTATTGAAAACCCCTGGATACGATAACTTCCCATAAATTAAAAATAGAAATACTATTCATTTTAACAGAAGTTTTTGTATTTACAAACCATAAAATTCACTCCTAATTATATTAAAACAAATCCCATTAAAGTGAACACAGGTATTCCTTTGTTAACATTTATAATCAGAATAACCTTGGGACACCTGGGTGACTCAGGTCATGATCCCAGCCAGGGTCCTGGGATCGAGTCCTGAATTGGTCTCCTTGCTCAGCTGGGAGCCTGCTTCTCCCTTGCCTACTTTGCCTGCTGCTCCCCTCCTTGTGCTGTCTCTGACAAATGAATAAATAAAATCTTAAAAAAAAAAAAAAAGAATAACCTAACAAAGTATTTAATGTTCATGAATTATTTTTTTTAAGACAGCTATTTACTTGCATTTAATATATTGTAAGACATAAGATATCTTACACTTAGGACTACAGTGCCTGGGTGGCTCAGTCAATCATCTGCCTTCGGCTCAGGTCATGATCCTAGGATCCTGGGATCGAGTATCACATTGGGCTCTCACTCATGTGCTGTCTCTTTCTAAAAAAAAAATAAAAGATATCTTACACTTAAGTCTAAACAAATAAGATAAACATTTATGTTTATGAAATTCAGCCTTTATTTAAAAAGAAAAGCAGTAAAAACAAAATAAGTCAATGAAAATTAAGCGTCTGGAAATGTCACATCCACTGAACAGGTTGACAGCTTAGGCAGCGTGATATAAGAGATTATCACTGCTGTAAACTGTCAAACCACAAGTACTCCAAGAGAAGATACCCATACAACTCCTGCCAGTAATTCAGCTTTGAAGAGGACTGGATTGGTGGCTCTTTCATCACAGTACTCAGCTGTTCACAAGGAAAACAAAATCCAAACGATTATTTTTAAATGGGAGTAAATGCCTTGTAAGACAGTGTAGACGTGGTAAAAGAAATTCCTTGAGTAATTGAATATTTGGACTATGATAGGAGAACTCTCTGGGTATCATGAGCCTTATATTTAAAAACAGCTGTGCCCTGCCCCACTTTTTGCCCCCAAATTCTGCCCTTCCCACACAACCACTGCCCACACTGTAGCTGTTTGTTTTGCAGGGGAAGGGCCCTGCAGGAAACAGGACAGCCAGTATTTCTAAGTAACATGCTTTTAAGGCTACTTCTTGACTTTTCAGTTTTAGACATTATCTGTTTTCTTGAAAACTAGGATTTAATTCATAACATGCTGTGCTACATACTTCCTTTTCATTCTCCTAATGTAGTTACGTCACAATTTGGGCTGTTGGTGTTAAGTATTTATATGATGATCATGATGATATCATTGGTTACACTAGAGCCATATGGTATACAACAGTATATGCTTTGTATATTTTTTTTGTTTCCCTTTGAGTTAAAAGCCACTGTCCCCCTCCCCATTTTTTGAATTGAGATTTAAATATAGAATTCACCCTATTTAGTGTATAGACGCATACTTTGTTTTGTTGTGCTTTGTCTGTTGTGCTTCATGGATACTACATTTTGGCAAAATTGAAGGTTTGTAACAACCTGGCATCGAAGAAGTCTGTTGGTGCCATTCTCCAACAGCATTTACTTACTTGGTGTCTCTGTCACATTTTGATAATGTTCACAATATTTCAAACTTTATAGTGATCTGTGAAAGATTAGATGATAGCATTTTTAGCAATAAAGTTTTTTTTTTTTTTTTTTTGAGAGAGAGAGATCACAAGCAGGCAGAGAGGCAGGTAGAGAGAGAGGGGGAAGCAGGCTCCCTGCTGAGCAGAGAGCCCGATGCGGGGCTCAATCCCAGGACCCTGAGATCATGACCCAAGCCAAAGGCAGAGGCTTAACCCACTGAGCCAGCCAGGCACCCAGCAATAAAGTATTCTTTAATGAAGACGTGTGCATTTTTTTTAGACATAATGCTATCTCACATTTAATTGACTACAGTATAATGTAAACATAACTTTTATATGTACTGGAAAACCAAAGAAGTCATTTGACTTACTTTATTGTGGTGGTCTGGAACCCACAATGTCTCCAAGGTATGTGTTAGTTCTATGAGTTTTAACAAATGCAGTTGTGTGACCACCACTACAGTTAAGATATAGAAAATTCCCTTGTAGTAGTTAACCCCTTCCCTACCCCCATCCTCTAGCAACTGCTCATCTGTTTACTGTCCTATTCTGATGCCCTTTTACAGACTCTCATTGCAATGGAACTGTACTGTATGTAGCCTTCAAGCCGTGCTTCTTTCACTAGAATAATCTCATTCTTTTAAAAATTTGCTTTACTTTTTGTGTGCTTATAATTTAGTCCCAATTCTAAAACTTTCTTTTCTTTTTCTTTTAAAGATTTTGTTGCCTTGTAACAAAAGAGGAGAGACAGCCAGAGAGGGAACATGAGTGGGGGAATGGGAGAGGGAGAAACAGGCTTCCTGCAGAGTAAGGAGCCCGATTCGGGGCTTGATCCCATGACCCTGGGATTGTGACCTGAGCCAAAGGCAGACTTTTAACCAACTGAGCCACCCAGGCACCCCTACAACATTCCTTTTTTCAAGAGAAATCCTTCTTGAAATTCTCCATCTTCCTCCAATCTAGATTAGTTCCTTGCTAGGACAGCTATATATCTGAATTCTTGGGATTTCCTTTCACCAAATTCAAAGTGTTTTATTTTTATTATGTTTCAGATCCTTTGTTTCATGAATCCTGTCTTTCTTGGGGGAGTGCATTCTCTAGTAGCCTAAGAAAGAGTACATGAGAGGTTGCTTTTTTTTTAAGCTTGTATGGTTGAAGATGTCTTTTATTCTTGTATATTAAGTTTAGCTGGGTATAGAATTCTAAGTTGAAAGTTATTTTCCCTTAAATTTTTTAATGGTGTTATTCCATTGTCTAAGCATTTGGTGTAACTGTCGAGAGGTTCTGTTCTGATTCCCATTCCTTAGTATATGACCTATTTTCCTACCCCTCATCCCTCGAAAGCTTTTAGGATCATCTCTTTATGGCATCCTGAAATTTAATCATGGTGAGAGTCTTTCTTTTTTTTTTTTTTTTTTAGGGGAAGGGAAAGGGAGGTTCAGGAGATTATGGGAAGGAAGGGGACAGAAAGAGATGAGAGAGAACAGAGGGAAAGAAGGGGAGGGGAGAGGTAAGGACAAAAGGAGGGAGAGAAGGGACGAGAGTCTTTCTTTTTATTCATTGTGCTGGACATTTTGTGTAGATCCACATTAAAATATGTAACTAAAAAATAAATATGTAACAGCTATTAAAAAGTCATGTCTATCACCTGACATTAATTTCCTTTGAAAAATACACTGAATATTCTCTTAGGGTCCTATTTTTATTTTTTAATTTTTAAACTTTTTTAAGGTCCTTCTATTTTTTTTTAAAGATTTTATTTATTTATTTGACAGAGATCACAAGTAGGCAGAGAGGCAGGCAGAGAGAGGGGGAAGCAGGCTCCCTGCTGAGCAGAGAGCCTGATGCGGGGCTTGATCCCAGGACCCCGAGATCATGACCTGAGCTGAAGGCAGAGGTTTAACCCACTGAGCCACCCAGGCACCCCAAGGCCCTCCTATTTTTAAAAGCCATTTTCTCTCCTATGATTATGTTGGGCTGTGATTGCTTTGGAGAACTTCATGGAGTAGGGGAGAGTTGAGTTGGTTCTGAAGAATGAGTAGAATGTGAACCAAATAGCAGAGAGATTTCTGGAACTAAAAACACCACGAGAAAGTCCTCCTAATTGGCTATTGGAAGACAGCGAAGAGACAGTGAAATGTCTGTATGGGATATTGTGGGAGATAAGTATAGATACGTTGGGAATAGGAAGGAGAAGGTAATTAATATTTATTGAACATCTACTGGTGCCATTGTGCAGAGACCTGTTTATTAAATATTTGACCTATAAAAACCTATATAATAATTACCCCACAATGTTACGACAATATCCACGTACCTACTACCAAACTTAAGACAGTCCCAGTATATTTAATGTCCCTTCATCTCATTCCCTCCTCACCAGAGGTAATATGTGTTTTGAGTAGATAACATATGCACATACACATACAGGTTACGGAGAAAATTAAGTCTTCCTGCAAATAGCCCACTGTCACCTCTGTTAGCACCCTCCAACTCTGCTCCCAGAGGCAGCTATGGTTATTGATTTTTTTGTGTATCTATCTACAGACATGTTAAATTTAGAAAAGCAAATGTGTCTATGTAACTTTTTTTTCTTACGCAAGTGGTATAATGTACATACTATTGTGCATTTATCTTTTTTCACTTGAAAATGTAGAGATCCTTCCATAATCAGTACATACAAATCTATTTTGTTTCAGGCTTTTAAAAAATTTCTTGTGTTGAAATATAATGTACAAATAAAAATGCACAAAAAATATGTGTACAGCTCAATGAATAGTAATAAAACCATTAACTATGTAGCAGCCAGCCAGATCACTTCTATACCTCTAGTCTATAGCTCTTTTCGTCCTCTCCAAATGAAATTACTAGCCTGACTTCTAACATTGTTTTTTTTTTTTAATTATGTATTTATTTGACAGAGAGCACAAGTAGGCAGAGCGGCAAGCAGTGGGAGAGGGAGAAGCAGTCTCCCTGATAGCAGAGAGCCCGATGCGGGGCTCGATCCCAGGACGCTGGGAACATGACCTGAGCCTAAGGCAGACACCTAACTGACTGAGCCACCCAGGCGCCCCTCTAACATTGTTTTTAAGTGTACTAGTTTTTATGCATTATATAAATAGAATTAAACAGTATGTACTGAATCTGCTTTCTTTCAATCAGTATTTGTTAGATTCATGCTGATGGTGAAGCTGTAGTTCATTAATTTTTATTGCTGTTTAGTATTAACAAGCCACAATTCATTCTATTTGATGAGTATCTGAGATCTTTTCAGTTTGGGGCTTTTATGCATACCGCTTATATGAATATTCTTGTATGTGTCTCCTGATGCATATATGCACAATTTTGGGGGGGTATATACTTAGAAGTAGAATTGCTGGGTTATAGCATATGCATAGGTTCAGCACTGGTAGCTATTACTGAACACTTTCCCGAGTGGTTGTACTCGTTTACATTCTCACCAGCAGTATATGAGAGCTCCTGTTGTTTCATGTTCTCACTAATCCATGCATGGTGTTGTCAGTCTTTTTAAAAATTTGGCCATTCTAGTGTTTGTGTATTGGTATCTCATTATAGTTTTGGTTTGTGTTTTCCTGATGACTAATGAAGTTAAGCACCTTTTCAGAAGTCTGTTGGCCATTCAAGCATCCTCTTTTCTGGATGGCCTGTTTAGATCTTTTGCATATTTTTCTCTATTGGGTTTTTTTTTTTTCTTTTTATTGATTTGAACTTCTTTTCATTTCCTGGATATGAGATTTTATAATGATGTTTTATAAATATTTCTCTCATTTGGTGGCTTCCCTTTTTAGTCTCTAAAAAGATCTTTTGATGAACACAAGTGCTTAATTTTAATACAGCTCATTGTATCACTGTTTTCCTTTTTTTTTTTTTTAAAGATTTTATTTATTCATTTAACAGAGAGAGAACACAAGCAGGCAGAGAGGCAGGCAGAGGCAGAGAGAGGAGCAGGCTCCCTGCAGAGCAGGAGCCCGATGCGGGACTCGATCCCAAGATGCCGGGATCATGACCCGAGCCCAACCCGAGCCCAACCAACTGAGCCACCCAGGCGTCCCAAACCTTTTTATTTCTATATGATTGGTAGTAATGTCCTCTTTCATTCCTGAGTTTAGTTATTTGAGTCAGTGTTACGTTGGTCATTATAACTAAAGTTTTAATTTTGTTGATCTTTTAAAGAACCAAGTTTTGATTTTGTTGATTTTTCTTGATTATTTTTCTATTCTCCATATCATTTATCTTTGTAGTATTTATTTCCTTGCACTTGTTTGGGGTTTGGTTTATGCTATTCTAGTTTCTCATGGTGAAAGTTTAGGTAATTTTTCTGAGGTATCTTTCCTTTTTAATATAAATGTTTATACCTGTAAATTTGCAAACACTACTTTTGCTGAGTCCCATAAAACCATGTTTTAAAATTTTTTTTTTTTTTTTAAGGAAAAGAAAAATGGTTTCCCATTGTTTTGGGGCTTGTGTTGATTTGAATTGGCTTGAATGATAAGAAATTGCTGATACTCAGTCATTTTTCTTTTTTTACGCACAGAAATAGTAATGTCCTTGGTTCACCCGAACAGATTACTCTTACAAACATTTCATTATCTTTCTATTACCTCTGTATTATCTTATTTTTATAGTCTGAGAAAACACGCTCAGGAAGGATAATGGGATATGCCCAAAATCATAGAACTGATATGTGCCAGGATAGACTAAGATGTTATTGAAGACCTCCATGTCATGTAATAACAGTCATAAGGTGCTTTCGATCTGATCGAGGGACAAGTGTATGAAAATAATTCACATCCAGTCCCTGGTTAATGATATGCCGTAAGAGTGTTAGTGGAACTGTGCCATAATTGATTAATGAACCTGTCATTAGACTAGAAGGTTATTGCTTATTCCTTCAAACATTTCCTGAGTCTCTGTTCTGTGCCTGGCATTCTTTTAAGAGAGAGAAGGTGGGCACAATAAACACAGCCTGGTTCCTACTCTGAAGGAGCTTGTGGTCTACAGGAGGAGGGGGATAAGTGAATCAGTAATTATGATACAGGGGGAAAATGTTAGATAAGGCCCCAGAGGAGGGGCACTTACTCAGAAAGGAGGGGTGGGGGGCGCCTGGGTGGCTCAGTTGTTGAGCATCTGCCTTCGGCTCAGGTCATGATCCCAGAGTCCTGAGATCGAGCCCCGCGTCGGGCTCTCTGCTCAGCAGGATGCCTGCTTCTCCCTCTCCCACTCTCCCTGCTTGTGTTCCCTCTCTCGCTGTGTCTCTCTCTGTCAAATAATAAATTAAAAAAAAAGAGAGGGGAGGGGTGCTTGGGTGGCTCAGTTGGTTGAGCATCCAACTCAGACCCTGATCTCTGAGGGCTGAGGTCATGATCTCAGGGTCATGGGATTGAGCCCTGCATTGGGCCCTATGTCGAGCTCCATGCTCAGTGTGGAGTCTGCGTGAGAGTCTTTCCTCCTCCCTTCCCCTCTGCTCCTCGTGTGCATGTGTGCATGCACTTTCTCTCAAATAAATCTTTTAAAAAGGAGAGAGGGGAAGACCCAGTAAGGAATATTTCTGGTTATTCGTTTCACACTTTGAAGAAGGAGAAGGAGCTTTCCGGGTAAAGACAGAGGACATTTTAGGCAAGGAAGAACATGTGCAGAGAGAAATAGAGAACATGTGCCTTTGGAGCCTGAAGCGTGCGCTGGGAAGGAGCTGAAGCTAGAGAGGAGGGTAGGGGAAAGAATATAAAGGCTGCTGTGTCACAAGGCAAGGAGTTGGACTTTTCACTTGTAGGCCGTTGGGGACCTTTTGAAGGCTTCTAGAAAGAGACCTTTGAATTATTTCTCCTGGGTGTGTTTAGGATGCAGCTGCTTTCCATTGCCATGCCTGCTCGTAGTTCTTTCCTCACCAGCGAAATGTTCCTTTTTCTTTTTTTCCTTTGCTTCACAGTTCACAGAGACATTTTTGGCAGAGAGGGACAAACAGTCCAAATGGAGTGGAATTCCTCAGCTGCTCCTGAAGCTGTATGCAACCAGCCACCTCCACAGTGACTTCACTGAGTGCCAAAACATCCTCAAGGTAACTCTTAGGGGCCTTGGAAGGGCTGCATTCAAAGCCTCCAGGTGACAGAGATGTCTGTTTTTTTCTCCTTCAGTCTGCTTTTTAAAATAGCCTGTTTTTATTGTATAAGCTGTAGAAAATTTGGAAAGTTCAGAAAAATTACAAAGAAGAAAATAAAAATCAACTATAATCCCAACACCCAGAGATAATCACCATTAAGTTCCCTGTGTCTATCCTTCTGGGCTTTATTCACACTTGTTTTGTGGCAGTGCTTGCTTAATTTGGGAGGCCAACACTATGTCCTGGGATCGGGATGGTCTTCTTTGTGAGCAGGATTTTTAAAGAACTCCCGTACTGCTAAAGGTTCAGGGAAGTGGCCTTGTGGTTGTTGGTCCATTATGACCAACATAAGGAGACGAAGGAACTGGGGTTGATGGTTGGGAGAGGGATGGAAGAGTGCAGAGAGATGCTAAGGCACTTGTTCTCAAACTTGAGTGGGTATCAGAATCCCCTGGAAGGCCCATGCGCTCGTCCAGAGTTTCTGGTTCAGTAGGTCTCGAGTTACTGTATCCAAACTTTAGTGTGGGAGGGTGGGTTCAAATTTGAATTTAGATCACCAGTACTAGGTGCAGTTAAAACTCATGCGAGTTATAGTTGATTATAATGAAACTTGATATAATGTTTTTCGGAGGTAAAGTTTTGATTAATATATCACATAACTCAATCTGAAATGTAGTAGGCAGCAAATAAGCTTTACCTTTAAGAAGAGATGTTTTGTCTGTACAACTTTTCTATAAATTGAAACTCATTTCCAAATAAGTTTATTTAATTAAAAAAGGCATTTTGTATTCTTAATATTATAGTCTGAATGGGATAGAAATAGTTATAGTCTTTTACACTTGCTTGAAAACTCTCTGCAAGGAATTATACATTCTACTTGATTCCTGCAAAATCTCTGAGATATGGGGTATAAGGAAGAGAGAAACTAACGTTCGTGAGTACTTGCTGTGTGGTCGCTATTTCTTTCTTCATCCAACTCATGCTTCTTTGAAGCCTCTGTACCAGGCTTATTTAATTCTTATGGTAACTCTATGACATGGGTGGTATACTTATTTGTTTTAGTCCAGAATACTTCTGATTGTGAGTGACAGTAGCCCACTCAGACTGACAAAAAAGATCCTTTATTGTCTCACATAACTGGAGAGCACATGTGTGAATTGAGGGGCTGAACAGGGTTAAGCTATCCTTTTCTTATCTTGACATCTGTGTGTGGCCTTATGTTCCTCCATGTGATCACAGCGCTGGGGTGACATTTCTACAACGTGGGCCAGCCACTGAGGTGAGGGGGATGAGAGACTATCGGTGAGGCCTGGTCACCTGCTTCTGGGGCTCCAACTGAGTGCTTGGTGGCAGCCCCAACAGAACTCTGTGGAAAGGGGGAGGGGCCTTTTCCCCAAGGAAGTGGGGCTTTTATTTGAAGAAGAGAAAAAGAGATGGTGGGCAGGCAAACCCAGATGTCTTCTGTAATTCCTTTTTTCAGTTGAGAGAATAGCCTCAGCAATAACCCCGCCCCCGAAGCCTGTGGCTATCACATGATGAGCCCAGATCTGTCTTCCTCCGAAGACCAACTTCCACTGTACCATGTTGCCAGCAGGAATTACATCCTAGTTTTATAGTTGAGAAAAATGAGACTCAGGGAAAGCGGTTCATTCTTTAGTAAGTGGTTCAGTAATTACGTGAGCCTGGGCAACTTTGTGATTTGGCTTTTCGTGTATAAGGTGGGTAAAACTGTACTCAAATCACTGAATTGTTTTAAGGATTAGACGGGCGAAAGTCTCAAAGCTTGGTGCCCAACATATAACAGGTTGTCTGTAAGAGTTCTACTTTTTCGTGGTATGTGGTACCTGGGCCAGCAGCAGCAGCAGCACTTGCCAGGTTGTTATAAGTGCACATTCTCAGGGCAACCCCATGCCTACAGAATCAGGAACTCTGCCGGTGGCACTCAGCAGTAGGGGTTTTAACAAGTCCTTCAAGTGATTCTGCTGTTCACCACAGTGTGAGAACCACTGCTGTCGCCCACTGTGTCCCATCCTCCCTCAAGATCCCTGAAGAAAGAACATAAGAGTAGGGTCCTGCATTCTTCCCGCACTCCCCTATTTCACCCCAAATAGTTCCTTTTTCTTCTGTAAGTGCAAACTCTGAAGCCAGACTTCCGACATTTAAATCCTGGCCCTGTCACTTAGCAGCTGTGTGACCTTGACAACTTCTTTGTATCTCAGTTTGCTTATCTATAAAATTGGGGTGATAAATTATTGTTATCTTGTAGGTTTGTGAGGATTAAGAGGGGTCATGCATGAAGTACTTAGAACCATACCTGGTACATAATCATTAAGTAAGTGAGCTGCTACTATTTAAATTTTGATCATCATACTAGCTTTTCTGTAAGATTATTATTTTTTTCTGTTGTTGTCACGGGGGCTATCTTTGGGCTCATGGGCATTAAGGTTGTGACTAAAATGCATATTGTTGTTTTGGTGTGTGGTTCCTCTTGGATACTAAAACTGAAAGTCTCTCTGTATACTTTTTTTAAATTAGGAAATTTCTCCTCTTCTCTCCATGGAGGCTATGGCATTTGTTACTGAAGAGAGGAAACTTACCCAAGAAACCACTTATCCAAATACTTATATTTTCGACCTGTTTGGAGGTGTTGATGTAAGTAGTTGTTCATTATTACTACTGCTTAATGGCTTAAGTATTTAACTCTTAAAATAGGAGAAATGAGACATTTCAGAATTTATAGCAAACAGTTCAGAATTTTAATCTTTAGAAGCTCAGGGGCACTTACCTGTGTGGAAGCATCATAGCTTTTACATGAGAAGAATTGATTTATTTGAGTTGATAACATTTCCGCCTTTTTCTTTTTTTAAGGCACAAAGTGAAAGGTGTGTCTCCTATCTCCCATTCCCTCCTCAGAGGCAGCTGTGATTTCTAGTTTTTCTATGTCCCTCCAGAGATACTCTATAGTAATGTGTGTGTGTGTGTGTGTGTGTGTGTGTGTAAATTACCCCCACTGTCCTCACCTTAGGTTTATTTTCTTCCCACACAGAGGTGGCTTACCTCGTATACAGATACATGCTCTGTACCTTGCTTTTTCCATGTAATTCTCTCGCTTGGGGATAGATTCAGTATGTGTAAGTCTGCCTCATTATTTTAAATAGCTATATGGTGTTCCTTATATAATTATATCATAATTTTTTTACCCAGGCCCCAACTGATGGGCATTTAGAGTTTTCTCACACCTTTCTTTTTACAACAAGGTTGCAGTAAAGGCTTTTGTACATAGAAGTATATACCTATGGGATCAAAACATATGTGTGCTTTATTGTTTATAAACTCATTAATTATATACCTCAGAGGTTTTATCAGCTTACATCCCCAGTAACAAAGTGTAAGAGGTCTGCTGATCCACACCATCACCAACACAGTGTATATATGTATGTTTTTATGGACTGTGTTATTGAAGTCTTGCTTATAGAAAAGTACACCAGTGACTATCACAAAATAACTTCACCTTTGTCACTACCACTCAAATCATGAAATGGAATATTACCAGCCCCCAGTAGTCTCCTTTACCTAATGGTACATTTTAAGTAAATTTTAAGTATTAATTAAGCAGATGAGAGAAAAATGGTATTTCTTCAGTTTCTTAAAAAGGTTTATTGAGATATAGTTCACATACCATATAATTCACCCATTTAAACTATACAGTTCTGGGGAGCCTATGGTGGCTCAGTGGGTTAAAGCCTCTGCCTTCAGCTCAGGTCAGGATCTCAGGGTCCTGGGATCGAGCCCCGCATTGGGCTCTCTGCTTGGCAGGAAGCCTGCTTCCCCCTCTTTCTCTGCCTGCCTCTCTGCCTACTTTTGATCTCTCTCTCTCTCTCTCTAATAAATAAATAAAATCTTAAAAAAAATAAAGTATACAGTGGTTTTTGGTAAATTCATAGATCTGTGCAACCATCAACACAGTCAATTTTAGGATATTTTTATCACCCCAGGAAAAACTCCGTATGTTTTAGCTATCACTCCCCTACACACCCTTATCATAGGCAACTTTTTACTCTGTTTTCCATCTATATAGATATCCCTATTCTGGACATTTCATCTGAATGGAATCAGATATGAATCTCCTGTTACTGACTTTTTTTTTTAAAGATTTTATTTATTTATTTGACAGAGAGAGATCACAAGTAGGCAGAGAGGCATGCGGAGAGGGGGAAGCAGGCTCCCTGCTGAGCAGAGAGCCTGATGCGGGCTCGATTCCAGGACCCTGAGATCATGACCTGAGCCGAAGGCAGAGGCTTTAACCCATTGAGCCACCCAGGCGCCCCTGACTTCTTTTACTTAGCTTAAAGTTTTTAAGTTCATCCATGTTGCAGCATGTATCAGTACTTTATTCCTTTCTATGGCTGAAGAATATTCCATTGAATGGATTTTGTATATGTTTGTCAGCTGATGGACTTTTGGGCTTCCACCTTCTGGCTGTTAAGAATAATGTTGCTCTTAACTTTATGCCCCCCCTTGGTGTGTGTACATATGTTTTTATTAATTTGGGGTGTATACCTGGAAGTGGGTTTGCTGGATCATATGGTAACTCTTAAGTTTAATCTTTGGAGGACCCTTTAGACTGTTTTCCCAAGCAGCTGCACCATTTTATGTGCCCACCTATGGTGTATGCAGATTCTAATTTTTCCACATCTTTGTCAACATCTGTCGTTACCTGTGTTTTTGGTTATGGCCATCCTCGTGGGTGTGAAGTGGGCTCTCACTGTGCTTTTGATGGAGGTTGTCTTGATAGCTAATGGTGTTCAGCATCTTTTTATGTGCTTATAGGTCATCCGGATGTCTTCCTTGGAAAATACCTCCTTTTTGTATTTTTTTTAAAAGATTTATTTATTTATTTTAGAGAGCACTCACATTTCATGGTGGGGAAGAGGTAGAGGGAGAGACTTTTCAAGCAGACTCCCTGCTGAGTGCAGAGCCTGACTAGGAGCTTGATTTCACAACCCTGAGATCACCACCTGAGCCAAAATCAGAGTGGCCACTTAATTGAATGAGCCACCGAGGCACCCCTCCTTTTCCCTTTTTTTTTTTTTTTTAAGATTTTATTTATTTATTTGACAGAGGGAGAGATCACAAGTAGGCAGAGAGGCAGGCAGAGAGAGGGGGGAAGCAGGCTCCCTACTGAGCAGAGAGCCCGATGCCTTTTCCCATTTTTTAATCGGGTTGTCTTATTATACATTCTAAGAGTACCTTATATATTCTCTTCAGAGTTTTTAAAATTTACATTCTTCTATCAGTGGGATTGGATATCTTCTTGTGTATTTATAAGTAGTTCCTTTTCTGCCAGTTATCTCTTCGTAGCTTTTGCATCCTTTTCTATTGATTATCAGGTCTTTCTCTTACTGATTTTCTGTCTTAGTTGTTTGGGCTGCCGTAACAGACTGTCACAGACTGGGTAACTTAAAAAAGCAACAGAAATCTATTTCTCATAGTTTTGGAGGCTGGGAATTCCATGATCGTGACACTGGCAGATTTGGTTTCTGGCGAAGGTCTTCTTCCAGGTTGCGGACTGCCAGCCTCTTCCTGTGTCCTCTTGTAGTGGAAGGGGCTAGGGAGTCTCTCAGCAGCCTCTTTTAGAAGGACGTAATCCCATTTATGAGGGCTCTGTCCCCCGAACCTAATCAGCTTCCAAAGGCCCCACTGCCTAATGCTGTCACATTTGGCATTGGATTTAACATGAATTTTTGGAGGACACAGAGGTTTAGACTGTAGCACTTTGTGATTACTTAATTTTTAAAGATCCTTTATTATATGTGTTGTATTTTTTTTTCCAAGTTTGAGAAATGAATTTTTGACTTTGTTTATGGTACTTTTAAATGTAGGGAGGTTTACTTTTAAGGTTATCAGATTGCTCAGTCTTTCCTTTTATGGCTTCGGAGCTTTATTTCTTGCTTTTCCCACTATTGGATTTTAAAATGTGTCTATATTTCTTTGTAATATTTTAAAGTTTTTATCACGTATGTTTAAATATTTCCACCATGTAATGAGTGAGGGACTGGGATCCTACTCCCCCTTCCCCCCATGTCTGTCCTTATTCCCTGCGTGTAGTGGTTATTTTGTATCTTGATCTGGATGGTGACTATACAGGAATGATGTTCACTTTGTAAAAACTGGAGCTGTATGTTTATGGTTTATACTCTACTGTCTTAGTATGTTTTATTGCAATTTAAAAACCGTTTTCTTAAAGGTGACATTTGCCATAAAAGTAAAGATTGTTACACATTTGCATCCAGAGCATCAGCCTTAGCCTTTATTCCCTAATTGTTGCTCTGCATTGCCTCTCAGCAGCTCTAGTGGCCTCATGGCGTGACCTTAATGGCCAGCGTGAGGGGCCCTTCACCTCTGAATTGTTCATCAAGGAATTTATTTAATAGAAACCAGTAGATTTGTGGGAGGAAAAAAGAGTAATATGGGTTTCTAGCCTGATATCTGTTGGCAGTGGCAACGTGGTTTTCTCTTGCAGGTGCCTGTCATGACCACTTTGCATCAAAGTTTCTTGATTTTGTTTGGTTTTGGTCTGCTTTGGAGAAGATTAGCTTCTCTAGGAATTTCAGTCTATTCATAAATATGAGCTTTTGCTTAGGACCTTTTGCTCTTCACTTACCTTAACGAGGGTTCATTTGTTCTTGTTGAACTCCCTTGTCGTCTTGCTCTTGAAAGTATTTTTGAGACTGAGCTCTTTATTTCTTCCTCTGCCAGTCACTAGCCAGGCCCCAAAGTAACCCTCTCTTCAGTATGCTGCCCCAAGCTCAGCTGAATTGGAATAATTGGGAGTGCTGCTGGGTGGGCCACTCCTTTGTCAGCCCTGATGTGACAGTGCAAAGCATATCCTAGAGTTTTGTAAAGTCGGATGCGTACAGGTCAGGTAGGTAACTTACTGGTGCGTGGAGGCCCAAGTCAGATGATTTGTGTGTAAATTAAATGCCTGCAGGGACTGTGGAGAAGTGGAGAGTGTGGCCCCTTTTATGGGGAAATGACTCTTTATTGCCGATTGATTGCTGTTGCCCTGGGGGATGAGGGAAATCTAGATTCTTTTGTAAAATCTCCCAGCTTTTCAGTAGGTGTGGACCAAAGGAAATGTCTGTTGGCCAGGTGTAATCCATAGCGTGGCGGTCAAGAACTTTTAATTTATTCATTGACTTAGTTCGTCTTCCACATGAAATGAATTTATATTCTGTGCGGTTGAGCATCTTATACCTTTGGAAAATTGTGAGAGGTGAGGCATCTCTTTTGAAAACTGTGTAGTATGCTTTAATCCTTAAAGATCATTACCCATTTTGCCTTGTTTACATTTCTGTAAATCTCTCATGAAGATATAAGTCAGAATGAGATGAAGCTTTGTATATGAAGATGCTTAGTGTAGCTTCATTTATAGTAGTTAAAAGTTAAAATCGGAAGGTAATTTTTGTTCTCTGTAAGGTCAGTGGTTATATAGTTAATTTTCTGTTGTTTTCTAATTTTTACTCTAATTCTTTTTTTTTTAAGATTTTATTTACTTATTTATTTGACAGAGATCACAAGTAGGCAGAGAAGCAGGCAGGGAGAGAGGGGGAAGCAGGCTTGACCGAGAGCCCCATGCAGGGGCTCGATCTCAGGACTCTGAGATCATGACCTGAGCTGAAGGCAGAGGCTTTAACCCACTGAGCCACCCAGGCAGCCTAAGTTTTACTCTAATTCTTATTTTTTTCCTTTTTTCTGCTTGCTTTGGGTTTGTACCTCTTTTTCCAGTGTCTCAATGTGGAAGATTAAGTTACTGGTTTGAGATGATTCTTTTTTGTTTTTTTTTAAGTATAGGCACTTGTAACTATAAATTTCCCTCTAAACACTGCGTTAGCTGTATCATAAGTTCTACTGTATTCTTTTATCTCAAAGTTTTTTTCCAATTTTTCTTGTGCTTTCTTCTTTGACTCATTGATTAATAATTAGGATTTGTTTTTAAATTATCCACATTGGTGAATTTCTCAAATTTCTTTCTGTTATTTTTAACTTCATTTCATTGTGGTCAGAGAATATGCTTTGATAAGTTCAGTGCCTCTTAATTTATGAGGCTTTTATGGTGCACTATGTGATTTATCCTGGAAAATATTCCATGCGTGCTTGAGTTGAATGTATATTCTGTTGCTAGGCAAAATGCCCTGTAGGTGTCTGTTAGAGCTTGTTGGTTTATAATATTCGAGTCTTCCTGTTTCTTTGGTGATCCTTAGTTGTGTGTCCATTATTAAAAGTGGAATATTGAAGTGTCTGTTATTTTTGAATTGTCTGTTTACTTCGCTTCTGTCGGCTTTTGCTTCATGTATTTTGAGGCTTTGTTGTTAGGTGCATGTATTTATAATTGTTATATCTTCCTGATTGATAGACCCTTTTCTCATAACAAACTGTCCTTTGTCTGAACCGAATGGGTTTTTAAATGCATGCTTATTGTAAAGAGTTTAAGCAAAAATTGTGTTGTATTAAAAGTATGTAAAATGAAAAATGAATGCATAAATCTCCATCCCCAGTAGAAATCTGTATTAACAGTTTATAGGTGTATCTTTTTATAGGTGTATCTTTTGAGATTTTGTTTTATTAACTTATGTCTGTAAAAGAACATAAATGTTCTTAAAGCAAAAGAGGAACCCTAGCGATAACGTTCTGTAGCTTTTAAAAAATTAAAGCCGAATTGAATCCCAGAGATGATCTAGTCCAACATGCTTATTTTTTTAAATGAGAAAGCTGAGGCCGTGGAGGGATATTGACTTGCCCAAGTTGACATGGGGACTAGGTGGCTGAGCTGTGACTGAGGTTTCCTCACCCTTGGTACAAGTGCTCATTTCCGTGAGCCTCACTGTCTGTGTCTGTTGGGAACCAGAGGGTCTTTTAGTGCTGTGACAGATATTTGGGTCATCATTTGTCATGGCAAAGATCGTTTTATAAGTTGTGCTTGGAGTTTATTGTGAACATTTTACCCAATTTTCTTTTCTCTCTTTGTTTCCTTTTTCTTTCTTTCCTTTTTTTTTTTTTTTACTATATAGCTCCTTGTAGAAATTCTTATGAGGCCTACGATCTCTATCCGGGGACAGAAACTGAAAAGTAAGTATATTTGCGAGCCACTGGTTCTCCTTTCCCAGCTTGCTGATATGATGTGATTCCAGGGACTTCTCTTCTTTCTACTCCTAGCTCAACAGTGAGGGTCTGCCTTCCAGCATGCGCTCTCCACCCCCACCTAAGAGCTCTCTTTCTTCATTTTGTACTAGGTAGAAATACAGATCTGGGGCTTTAAAAGGAAAAGTGTGAAAGGCACTGGGCTAAAAGAATTGCATCGTTGTAGCTGCTAATAGTCATGGGCCCAGCTTTTGTGTTTTCTCTGGAAATTCTTATTTCTCGTATCTAGTTAATTGAGGGAGTAACGAATAACCTGGTAAGATCATTTGTTTGTTTTATTTTAAAAAGTATATAAATATTTTTTTGTTGTAAGGGTGATATGTGCTCTTGGTAAAAAAAATTTAGTCATTACCAGAAATGGTAAAGGTTAGAAAGTCAGTGTTTTGGTAGCATATTATTTCTTAAGCTGGGTGATGGGTCTATGGTTATTATTCTGTTATTCCTTTTTCTAACTTATACATGTTATAAATACTATTTTTAGGTATTCAGTATTTAATTAAGAACAAAAAGTAAGAGTACTCTGGTATAAGCCAGAGGTCACAGAGATACATACATACATACATACTTACTTACCTACATGCCAGAAATCACTTTTAACATTTGATGAATGCCCTTCTATAAACGTCATACTTATTTTTTTAATTGAAGTATTATTATTTTAGGTAAATGAGTTAGCATTAAAATAGGTATTCTGGATATCTGTAGTTAAGGTATGTATCTTGGATGACCCATTCAAAGAAGCTTGCTTAATACAACTAAATGAAGCCTATAGCCTTCGTGTACTGACACTGGTGGTCCATATTGAGGCTGTATTTCCTGATCAGACTGTTCCAGTTTGAGCATAGACGGCAAGAAGGAGAACCCTAGGCAGACTTCCTGGGATGACTCCAGGAGAGCTGCTGGGACCCATATTGTTCTCTTGGATGCAACGAGGCAAAAGGAAAAGTGCGTGTTTTAATTTAAAAAAATTCCTCCTTAACTGGAATAGAACATATTATGTAAGGCCTCATTTTTATGTGCAGCAGTGGTTAAGAAGATTCATGCTCGTCTTTGATGTCTCAGCTTTGTACTCTATCGAAATTGGTTCTTCGTGTTCTCTGTCTATGCTGATAGCAAGTAGCATCTTGTAATTACTTGTTGGTGTATTTGTTCTTTCTTTCTCGGACTAGGTTTAGAGACTCCCCCCCACCCCCCGACCCCGCCCAACCACTGTGTATTCTTTATCTGCTGTAGAGTAGGTACTGAATAAATATTTGATGAATGAGTGAATCGCAATTCCCTTTGAAAATGAAAGGTCTAGAAATGCAGAGAAGAACTTATCTGGTATTCCAACCTGCTCTGAAGTCATGAGATAAACAAAAAAGCCCCCACAGGTTGAAAGGTAGTGATAAGGGATAAGAGACATCTGCACTGTCTCCAAATTATATCAGATAACCCTTCTGGTCAAGCTAGCTTGGCGGGGTTGCCCATTGACATCTCAGAGGGAGACCTAACATTTTAGAATTTGTGGCAGCATAGGAATGAATGGAAATAATTCTTAAAAATAAAAGTAATGCCCAGCAAAAACACTTTGTTGATGGTTCATACCCGCTTTTATCCTCTCCAGGCTCAGGGGTCATAAAAATGTTTCCTTTTTGTTGTATTCCCCTGTTCCTGCTCACAGAGAAGTAACTAGTTCTCTCTTAGTAGGTCAGGCATTAAAAGACGTTTACCCAACAGAAATAACAGAAAGCAAAACAAAAACACATTTGTGAGTCTTTAGTAAAAATGATACCCTTGTTTGCTGCTAGTACAACCTTTAGTGGAAATATATAACATGCAATCAGGAAGCTTATACTTTGGATTCTAGCAGTTCTGCTTTTGGAAGTGTATCTTGAGGAACCAATGCAACACAAGCATAGAAGGCAACATAAATAAATAGTGTGTTTTTTTAGTCTTTTTAAATAGCAAAAATGCCCCCCAAACCCTGGATATATTCTAAGCAAACTACAAAGAGAACATGGCTATTAAGAGTTGATACTCAGTAGGTTGAAAGTATGAAGACTGTGGAGCTTAAGAAGAAAACAGCTACTGCATCAAACCAAAATCAGTATACAAATTGGTTTGTAGGTTCTGATGGGCATCATGAAAATCTTTGGTAAGCAAGGACTGGAAAGAAGTATGCCAAAAGGAAAAGAAGCATCTTGAAGGGGATCGTGAGGAAGAATTCTTAGGTTGAGAATTTTAATTCTGTTATGCCATCTTTTCAGTGAGAAAAATAACCAGTTATTCTCCCTTCACTTTCAGTAAGTGATGAAATGTCCAAGGACTGTTTGAGCATCCTGTATAATACGTGTGTCTGTGTGAGTACGCCTGCCCTTGGGGCCCCAGTTATGTCCCCACAACATCTGTAGTGCTTGAGAGGGGAAAGTTCAAGTAGGGGTGGTGGACGTGAAAGCTGTCTTCAGACATGCAGGGATTGGACTGACTTATGTGGGCCTGAGATCCAGAACCAGCAGGTGGAAATTGTGGGAAGGCAGAATTTCGTAGAAATTGAGTCAGGACTGCTATAGCAGGTAGCAATCTCCTTTAGCCCTGGAGGTGTCCAAGCAGACACTGAACAATCATTTATCATTTATCATTTATCGGTATATTGGAAGAGTGTGTGTCACCTTAAAGATTCCTTTTAATTCCATTATTGCTGTTCCTTCATTTTCCTTGTTAGAAGACAAAACCAGAAGCAGAAGCCCCACCAGTGTATTAAGTAGGAGACTCTGCTTGGTTGACCCCTAAAAAGGAAAGAATAGTGAATAAAACAGCAATTTGGTAGAAAGGAAAAAGCCTAGCACTTAGTGCTAGAACTGGATTTGGAGTTCTGGCTCCTGGCTGAGTGCTTATTAATTCACCTCCCTGAGCTTTAGTTTCTTATCTGGAGAGTGCAGTCAGTAATCTTACTAGCATCGTAGGCTTGTTGTGAGGACTAAGTGGGATGTGAAAGCACTTTGTAAAGCAACATACAAGTGTTAGTGTTTGTAAGACACAGTACCTTTTAGGAACTTATGTGGTCACCTGTATGCAGTGAATCATAATACACGCCAGAATGAAACAAAGGCTCCTGTAGAAGCGAAACCTGTATGTCATGAAAGTACAATGGAACATTTAATTCCATTTCATTTCTTGCCTCATTCAGAAAGAGATTTCAGGCATTCTTGTAGTGGTATGTAAAATCTACCAAGATCATGAATCATAAATTTAGAAGTAGGTAAGAAAGAAGAGTGTAGAGCAAGTTAAGGTATAACATGTATGCAGGAATTGGGCCGACCAAAAAATCATCTGTTCTCTGGATGGGGCACAAATTTGGGTTCAAGCTTCTTATCAGCCAACACAAATAGGGAAGTAAGTTTCAACACAGTTCAGCATCTGTGACAGTCCCATGCAACAGAAATTCAGTGTGAGCCACTTAGATTATTTTAAATTTCCTTATAGCCACATTTTTTTTTTTTAGAAAGGAAGAAGTAGGAAGAAATAGGTAAGGTTAGTTTTAGTATTTCAAGATTACTCCAGTAAGTAATGTAAGTAATAATGGGATCTTTGCCTCCTTTTTTGTACTTAGCTTTCAAAATCCAGTGTGTTTTTTTATACCTAGAGCACATCTCAGTTCAGACTAGCCACATTTCAGGTGCTCAGTAGCCACGTGTCTTTAGTGGACAGATACGTGCGGACAGATAAGATGAAAGTAGACTAACTGTTCAGCTAACACACAACTGTTCCTGCAACTAAGGTCAGTAAGAACTTGTCCTTAATTTTAAAAATGACGTGTATGATTTGCAACTTCCATAGAGTCATTAGTTTTTATGAGGCTGTTTGTTATTAATGACACTTAATAATACTCCAGCAAAACACAGTTCATGAAAGAAAGAAAGAGAAAAGAGAAAGAAAAGGAAACAAAAATGTGAAGAATGTAGGATGATATGGTCCGGCTCTCTGCTAATGTGGCTTCATTCCAGGGATTAGGCAGAAACCAAGAAATGTCTGACAGTGCCTGCTTTGGGGTTGAAACTTGTGCAGACTGTGGCTGACTTAGAGTGAGCATGTCCTGCCTAAGGACATTTACATTCCAAGTTTAAAATGTACCGCTGACCAAATAAAACTTGGCCTACTGGATGCTAGTTTGTAGCTCCTCGTTTAGTTACCAGGCAGATACTAGGTCAAGAACCTGTGATGGACCTATCATGAAACCCCCCCCCCCCACAATGCATTTGCACACAGTGTTTTGGATATAGTTTTAGTGATTTAAGGCCTCTGCTGAGAATTCCTGATGTAGCTTGGATTTGCTTTTCCAGTTTCTAAAAGGGGGATACCTTGCTTTTTCATGTTTTATTTTGTGGTTATAACCTATCTTGTCCTTTCTCTCCTTTTCCCTTATGATAGACGGAAGGAGTTACAAAACGCTTGGCAGAAAAGAATGACTTTGTGATCTTCCTGTTTACATTGATGACAAGTAAGAAAACATTCTTACAAACAGCAACCCTCATTGAAGATATTTTGGGTGTTAAAAAGGTGAGCTATGTTTTCCAGCAGGTGGGTGAGACGGGGGAGGGTGTGTCAGACAATTGGATTGTCAACCCTGAACAATGTACAGAGCTCTTTTAAAGGAAATTCTTCCATATTCCTAGTGTTAACTTTTTTTTTTTACTTAAATATATTCAAGTACAAACCTAGGTCATACTCCTTCTGATGTTTTTTTTTCCCCCGAATACTTTTATTTTTTCAGTGTTACAAGATTAATTGTTCATACACCACACCCAGTGCTCCATGCAATACGTGCCCTTCTCAATACCCACCACCAGGCTTTGCCAACCCCCCACCCCCTCCCCTCCAAAGCCCTCAGTTTGTTGCTCAGAGTCCACAGTCTCTCATGGTTCATCTCCCCCTCTGATTTCCCCCCATTCACCTTTCCTTTCCTTCTCACAATGGCCGCCATGTTTTTCCTTATGCTCCACAATGTGAGACCATAAGATAATTGACTCTCTCTGCTTGACTTATTTCACTCTGCATAATCTCTTCCAGTTTGGTATTCATCCTTTCTGATGGAGGCATAATATTCTATTGTATATATGGACCATATCTTCTTTATCCACTCATCTGCTGAAGGGCATCTTGGTTCTTTCCACAGTTTGGCGATTGTGGCCATTGCTGCTATGAACATTGGGGTACATGTGGCCCTTCTTTGTACTGCATCTACTTCTTTGGTTTTTTAATGCCAGTAAAACCTAAATCAGTATCTAAATTGAAATCAATCTAATGATAAGACTCAGAAGTTCAGATTGACTTTGTGAATTTAATGTGATGGCCACTGTTACTTCTCCAAAATCAAACTGCCTGTCGCTAATTATTATGATGCAAGATCTTTGTAGCATATTTGTACTGCTGTATGGTATGTAGTCCATTTTCCTACTGTTTTTCTTTATTTGAATGCTTTGAAACCTTCATTCATTAGGTGGGGATGTTCGACTTTTACTTTTTAAGGCCACTTCTGTTTATTCTCATTAGTCTTCATCAGTTAAAGTTTAATTGATACCAGCATAGAGGACACAGATGTGAGCACTGACATCCTGCCACTTGGTTGTAAGGTGGACGTTCAGTAGATCCAGAATATGCTTTAAAAAACACACACACACAAAGGAGCACCTGGTTGACTCAGTCGGTGGAGCATAAGACTCTTGATCTCAGGACTGTGAGTTTAAGTCCTATGTTGGGTGAAGAGCTTACTTACAAAAAAGAAAGAAAGAGAAGAAAAGAAAAACCAAACAACTGTGATTGAAATGAAACACTAAATAAAAAAATTATCATCAAGAACTTAGCCCAAAAAACACATCCATAGACCTTTGCTAGATAATCACTATTAGATTTTTGCATAATGCTTGTGAAGATGTGGAGCTTCCTTCCCCAGTCTTTGTTCCATGCCTCCATGTTGGTTGCAGGCTGGCAGATTTCTTCCTCTTACTACTGAGGAGGCGGAGCAGCTTCTTAGAGTTGCTTTTGCAGGGAAAAGGCTACCCACGTGCATTGTGGTTACCCCAGCTTTCACTTCTGTCTTTCTGATGCATATTCCCCGGTCCCTGCTTGTCATGCACAGGCGGAAGATGCACAAGTGGCCCATTGTCTGTAGGAACACACTGGAGATGTGTGCAGGTCTTAGACAGACCCTTTGTACCCTTTGATAAAAAGGCTTTGTTATTTTTCCAATAATTGTATGCTCCAGCCAGTGTGTGAAAGGGGGCTTCCAGGGCGGAAACACCAAACTCTCTGGCAGTCTGAGTACGGGAGTCTGGGATTGCTCCTTCCTGACTTTTCCTGCTTGTCCCTCGTGCCCTCACATGCTCATCTTTGTGTATTACAAAAAATAGTGATGAGTTCTGCTAGGCGTGGTTACCTTGGTACAGTTTGAAAGGGGGATAGACACCATAAAGAAAATGGGAACCCAAGCCACAAACTGGGAAACGGTATATGTAACCCATGTAACTAACAAAAGATTGGTATTCAGAATTTATCAAGAGGTCTTACATCAGCAAGAAAAAGACAAATAGCCCGGTAAAGAAGAGGAGGGGGAGGGAGCCAATGATATAAGCAAACATTTCACAGAAGTGAAACAAATAATCCATAAAAAGAGTATGTTTAAGTTCATTGATCATCAGGGAAATGCAAATTAAGACCACAGTGAGAGAGAGAGAGCAAATGTTGGTGAAAATGTACATCATTGGCCTTTTTTTTTAAAGTAGTCTCCATGCCCAGTGTGGGGTCGCAACATGGGATTTGAACCCACGATCCTGAAATCAAAGCCTGAGTTAAGATCAAGAGTCGGGTGCTTAACCATCTGAGCTACCCAGGCACCCCGAGAATGTGTATCATTGGAATCGTTTATGTTTGTTTCCACGGGATCTTTTTATCTTTGTTTTCTAGTTGAATATGTGCATACCCTGTGACCCAGCACCTAGGGAAAAAGCACTACCCTGAGGGCTGAGACATCATTCTTGTGCCTGGGTCACCTGTAGCCTATGTCCAGGCATGCTTGTGGATAAACTCAATCACAGAACAGTAGTTCTCAGAAATGAAAACACTACATCAAAGCCAAGAGGTTGTGAAATCAATTCATTCATTGAGTTTACCAGCTAAAAAGAAAAGATCCAAATGTGTCACATAAGGGTATTATTTCAGTTTTTGTTACATGTTTATATATTCACATATGTATGTTTTATTGGGTTGTGATGGAAAATTTTTCTTCTTGGCATCATCAAAATGGTTTAGAAAGGGACGCCTGGGTGGCTCAGTTGGTTGAGCAACTGCCTTTGGCTCAGGTCATGATCCCAGCGTCTTGGGATCGAGTCCCGCATCGGGCTCCTTGCTCCGCAGGGAGCCTGCTCCTCTCTCTGCCTCTGCCTGCCTCTCTGCCTGCTTGTGTTCTCTCTCTGTTAAATGAATAAATAAAATCTTTAAAAAAAAAAAAAATGGTTTAGAAGCCACTGCTGCAGAAAAACTTCTGCACATGTACATCAAGAAATGCATAAGAATGTTTATAGTAGTGCTTGCTTCGGCAGCACATATACTAAAATTGGAACGATACAGAGAAGATTAGCATGGCCCCTGCGCAAGGATGACACGCAAATTCGTGAACCGTTCCATATTTAAAAAAAAAAAAAAAGAATGTTTATAGTATTGTTTCAGAGTTAAAAACTGAAACCAAATCTATGATCCATCAGCAGGAGAATGGATAAATTTTCTCTATTCGCACAACAAATGTTATAGAGTTGTGGGAGTGAATAAGCTGTTGCTATAGGCAACAACATAGCTAAATCATAGAAATTGATAGAAGTCAGTTGCAGAAGACTGTATATAGTATCTTTTTATTTTTATTTTTTTAGAGAGAGTGCGAGCAGGGGAGGGACGAGGGAGAGAGAGGGGGCGGATCTTAAGCAGGCTCCGAGCTTAGCACAGAGGCATCAGTGTGGGGCTTGATCTCACAACCCTGAGATCATGACCTGAGCCTAAATCAAGAGTTGGATGCTTAGTCGACTGAGGCACCCAGGTGCCCTTAGTATATCATTCTTACAAAGCTCTGAAATAAGCAAACTCAACTCATACATACAAAACTTTTTTTTTTTTTAACAGCAAAACAAAAACAATTCAGGATTGTGGTTACCTCTGGCAGAGAGGCAGGAAGATGTGACAGGAAAGGCACACACAGCTATTCACTTGGTTATGCTTTGTAACATATGTTGTATGTATCAAATACTAAAATATAACACAAGGAAAGTGGGCTTGGAGGGCAGTGGGACCTGGTTTGTGACCCATACGCTAAGTTAGACAGGGCTAGAGGAACAGAGCTGAAAGTTACAGTTTCCTCTAATAACAATAGCTAACATTTGTGTACTGGGGGAAGGAGAAGGCAAAGGGGGAAGAAGCTATTTCCAAATACCCCTTCAGCAAACTCTTCATTACCAGAAATAAGAGCAGAAGTCATGGGGGCTTCTGGGAATCATTAGCTTGTTCAGTACACATTTACCGAGACCCTTGTTGCCAAGTCTTATATGTGAGGCTCTGGAAAGAAAGACACACAGCTCCCTCAATGCAGTGTGAGTTTGTTTGGAAATAGATGGAGGAACAGGTGTCACAAGATCCTGTGATATGTGCAGTGATAGAGTAGTCCAGTAGAAGTGAATTAGTGAGATAAAGGGTAGTAGGTATAATCTGAGGAATATAAGGATGTTTCAAAAGAGGAGCAGCTCATGTAATGCCCATTTGCAGATTTTAAAGAAGGAAAAAAATTAGAATGTAGCCAAGTAACAAAAAGCATTTCATAAAATTCAGTAGTCATTCATGATGAAAGCTAGGAATAAAAGGAGAGCTCATTAACTTGATATAGGATATCAAAACTGGGGGCGCCTGGGTGGCTCGGTCATTAAGCAGCTGCCTTCGGCGCAGGTTATGATCTCGGGGTCCTGGGATCGAGCACCGCCTCAGGCTCCCTGTTTGGCAGGAAGTCTGCTTCTCCCTCTCCCATTCCCTCTGCTTGTGTTCCCTCTCTGGATGTGTGCCTCTCTCTCTGTCAAATAAATAAATAAAATCTTTTTTTTTTTTTTTAAGATTTTATTTATTTGACAGAGAGATCACAAGCAGGCAGAGAGGCAGGCAGAGAGAGAAGGGGAAGCAGGCTCCCCACCGAGCAGAGATCTTGATGCGGGGCTCCATCCCAGGACCCTGAGATCATGACCTGAGCCGAAGGCAGAGGCTTTAACCCACTGAGCCACCAGGTGCCCCATTTTTTTTTTTAAGATTATTTATTTATTTATTTATTTATTTATTTATTAGAGAGAGAGACTGAGAATGAGAGGGGAGAAGGTCAGAGGGAGAAGCAGACTTCCCGCAGAGCCGGGAGTCCGATATGGGACTCGATCCCGGGACTCCGGGATCATGACCTGAGCCGAAGGCAGTCGCTCAACCAACTGAGCCACCCAGGCGCCCGCCCCATTTTTTTTTTTAAAACAAATAAAATCTTAAAAAAACATATCAAAACTTACAGCAGACATTAAACTTCATGTTAAAACTTTGGAAATATTCCTGTTAAGGTAAAAGACAAGAACGCCTGCTATTGCTTACTCTAAATAATTGGTTACATGTGCACATACACAGGGAGACATCTCTAGGAATGGTCATTGTAATAGTGTTTGACAGTGAAAAATTACAGTCCACCGAAACATACATACATATATATGGATGTATAGTTAAATACATTGTGGAGTAAAGCAGTGAAAAATGAATGAATTAGAGCTACTTCTATCAGAGTAGTTAAATCCCAGTGTTGAGGCGCATCCGACTGGCTCAGTCAGTAGGGCATATGACTCTTGATCTCAGGGTCCTGAGTTCAAGCCCCACATTGGGCCTAGAGCCTACTTAAAAATAAATGTTTTTTAAAAAAGTACTTTTTCTTGTCTGAAGTGACCTAAATTAAAAAAAAAAATTCCAGTGTTGACTAAAAGGTATAGCATTCACACTGTGCATACAGAACAATATCATGTGTTTAATTTTTTAGTTTATTTTTTACTGGAGTATAGTTGACATGCAATGTTATATTAGTTTCAGGTGTACAACGTGGTGATTCAGTGATTTTATACATTAAGCTGTGCTCACCGCCTTGTCACCATACATTGTTAATACAGTATTATTGACTGTATTCTCCATGCTGTACTTTTCATCCCCACGACTTATTTATTTCATAACTAGAAGTTTGTACCTCTTAATCCCCTTGACCTATTTTGCCCATTCCTTCCAATCCCCTCCCTTCTGACAACCACAAGTTCTCTATATTTGAGTCTTTATCTGTTTTGTTTGTTCATTTGTTTTGTTTTGTAGATTCCACATGAGTGAAATCATATAGTATTTGTCTTTTCTCTGACTTACTTCACTTAGCATTATACTCTAGATCTATATATGTTGTTGCAAACGGGAAGATCTCATTCTTTATGGCCGAATAATATTCCGATGTATATGTGTACCATGTCTTCTTTATCCATTCATCTATGGATGAACACTTGGGTTCTTCTATACTTGGTTATTGTAAATAACACTGCAATAAATGTAGGGGTACATATATCTTTTCAAATTAATCGTTTTTGTTTTCTTAAGGTTAATACCTAGTAATGGAATTACTAGATTGTATAGTATTTCTATTTTTAATTTTTTGAGGAACCTCCAACTGTTTTCCATAGAGGAAGCACCAGTTGGTACCATTTGTACCAATGGTACCCGAGGGTTCCTTTTTTCCACATCCTCTCTGACACTTGTCATTTCCTGTCTTTTTAATATTATCCAGGAGTGAAGTTTTGATTTGCATTTCCCTGATGATCAGTGACATTGAGCATCTTTTCATGGGTCTGTTGGCCTCCTGTATGTCTTCTTTGGAAAAGTGTCTATTCAGGTCCCCAGCCCATTTTTTTTTTTTTTAAGATTTTATTTATTTGACAGAGAGAGATCACAAGTAGGCAGAGAGGCAGGCAGAGAGAGAGGGGGAAGCAGGCTTCCTGCTGAGCAGAGAGCCCAATGCGGGGCTTGATCCCAGGACCCCGAGATCACGACCTGAGCCGAAGGCAGAGGCTTAACCCACTGAGCCACCCAGGCGCCCCCCTCCACCCATTTTTAATCCAATTATTTTTGGTGTCGTATTATGTGAGTTCTTTATATTTTGGAGATTAGCCCCTCATCAGATAAATCATTTGCAAATATTCAGTAGGCTGCCTTTTTGTTTTGTTGGTGGTTTCCTTTGCTTTAATACCATATGTTTTTATGGAAATGTAAGAATGTGCGGGAATAATAAACAGTTCAAAATAATGGTTACCTCTGGTAGGAGAGATGGGAATACAACTGGGTAGGAATACACAAGGGCCTTCAGCTATATTTGAAATATTTTATTTCTGGGGCGCCTGGGTGGCTCAGTGGGTTAAAGCCTCTGCCCTGGGCCCAGGTCATGATTTGAGGGTCCTGGGGGCTCTCTGCTCAGCAGGGAGCCTGCTTCCCCATCTTTCTCTGCCTGCCTCTCTGCCTACTTGTGATCTCTCTCTCTCTGTCAAATAAATAAATAAAATCTTTCAAAAAAAATTTTTTTTGAAATATTTTATTTCTTAAAAAGAAAACATCTGTAGCAAGAATGGCAATTTATGAGTGACGAAAATTGCGTGGTAGGCATTTCTTTTCTTTTTTAAATAGGCAAAATGAGTCATATAAACAAAGAGAAATAAGAATAGTGGTGCTAAAAGGGCTTAATCCTCAGACCAGTCCTATGAGCTATGTCAGTCCCATTTGACAGTTGAACAAAGACTTAGGTTCCATAACTTAACTATGTTTGCATAGCTGCAGATCGCAGAGCCAGGATTTGGACCTAAGTGATTTAGCTACCAGGTCCCATTCTTAGGGGGAATGCAAAAGAGGGACCCATCTAGTCTCGAATGAACTGAGCCTGGGGATTGTTTTGTTTGTGTCTCCTGTAGGAAATGATCCGACTAGATGAAGTCCCCAATCTGAGTTCTTTAGTATCCAGTTTTGATCAGCAGCAGCTTGCTAATTTCTGCCGGATTCTAGCTGTCACCATTTCAGAGATGGATCCGGGGAATGATGACAAGCACACACTACTTGCCAAAAATGCTCAGCAGAAGAAGAGTTTGAGCTTGGGGCCTTCTGCCGCTGAAATCAACCAAGGTAAGGTCTCTTAAGTTTTCAGGATTTTGAGATTATGGCTCTGAGACCCCTTCATAAAGTATTTGCTTCAGTATCTCTAGAGAGTGATTCTCAAGTGAGAGCTCCTAGGGTCCACTTAGAGTATGTAAATGTGTGTGTGTATGTGTGTGTGTATGTGTCTGTTCATTATTTTAGGGGGCTAAGTCCATAACTTTTATCCAATTTTTGAATAGATTCAGAATCTCAGAAAAGTTAAGAACCAGGGGCATCTGGGTGGCACGGTTGATAAGCATCAGACTTGATTTTGGCTCAGGTCATCATCTCAGGAGATCGAGCCCCATGTCAGACTCTGTACTGGGCATGGAGCCTGCTTCAGATTCTCTCTCTCTTTCTCCCCCTCCCTGCAATCTCTTTCTTAAAAAAAAAAAGTTAAGAACCATTGTTTATCAGAATTACAAATACACTTACCTTTTGATCACTAAGCATTTTCTGGGCCTTTATCTTATAGATATAAGGATATGTATATTCAAGGTCATTCATTGCAACATTATAGTAACAAAAGACCAGAAACAAGAGGCCACTTAATTTCTAGAATATTTATGTAATGGGAAATTGTATAGCTTTTAAGAAAAAAGAATGAAGAAGATCTCTGGTACTGATACAGGAAAATATCTCCAAGATATATTACTGTTAAGAAGGAAAATGCAGGGGCGCCTGGGTGGCTCAGTGGGTTAAAGCCTCTACCTTCGGCTTAGGTCATGATCTCAGGGTCCAGGGATCGAGCCCCGCATCGGGCTCTCTGCTCGGCGGAGAGCCTGCTTCCCCTACTCTCTCTGCCTGCCTCTCTGCCTACTTGTGATCTCTTTGTCTGTCAAATAAATAAATAAAATCTTAAAAAAAGGAAAATGCAGAGCTGTGTGTCTAGTGTGATACTTTGTGTGGTAAAGCAGAGATGGAGGAGAATATAATCAGAAGTATTTGTTTGCTCATATACAGTATGCATAAACTGAAAGCACACACAAGAAACCGAAAATGGTTACCTGTTGGGGGTGGCTAGAAGCAAGGTAGATGACAACAGCAGAAGTAGGACTTTTTTTTTAAGATTTTATTTATTAGAGAGAGTACGCACACGCGTACACATGCATGATTGGGGGAGGGGCAGAGGGAGGAGCAGACTCCCTGCCAGGGAGTCTGATGCAGGGCTCATTCCCAGGATCATGACCTGAGCCAAAGGCAGACGCTTAACTGTCTGAGCCACCCAAGCGCCCCGGAAGTAGGACTTCTTAATGTATTATTTTATATATTTGATTTTAGAACCATTTAAGTATGTTAATTACTTTCCTACTTACTGTTTTTTGGTAGCACGAGAACTTTTTTCTATTTCTATAGTGGTCTAAGCAGATTTGGGGGAAATTTGGCATATATGTGTTTTGGTAAGATATCCTTATATCTATTATAAGAGTATAGATGATCTGTATTTGAACTATAATATTTATGTGTCTTAAAAGCTAGTTCTTGAACATCAACAGACTGTAGTAACATATAACTATGTGCCTTAGGGTTAACTGTATAACCAAGGAGAAATAATAAGAATTTAGCGTTAAAAGCAGCAGTAGAGAGCCATGATTGTCCTGTGGCAGCCCTGATGATGCTTTGAAAATAGTGCTTTGTTTCTGACGTCCAGCTGACTGGATGTGTGCCTTCCCGGGCCCGGCTCTGCACAGCAGCCTCGCTTCTGGCTGCTGAATGTGAGTCCTCCCTTAACTCTGTGAGTGTTCGAGTTATGAACACCAAATGGTCATAACTGTATTTCTAGTTATTAAGGAATACAATTTTACATATTTTAGTCCTATGTAAAAACAGAAATACGTGAATCTGTGGACCCCAGATTCATGGTTCCAGCTCCAGGCTTGTTTTTCTTCCTGATTCCATAGATTTGAGGCCTACCTTGGTCTGGGTAGACTTTTCTTCCCCTCCTTCCTCATGACTTGTAAGGAGTATTCATTTTAGCAAATCAAAAAATATACATTCTTAAAAATACGTGAATTTTACTATAAATTATACCTTAAAGCTGATTTAAACACACTGACAAAAGCTCACGTTTGTTAAGCTCCTGCTATGTAACAAACACTGAATTAACTGCATCACCTAGGAGTGATTTTATTTACCCCTCCAAGCAGCCCTGTGAAATAGAGGTTAGCATCCCCATTGCACAGCTTAGGAAAGTGAGGGTCATAAAGGTTCGGTATTGGATACCTGTGTGTGCTGAGCCCCTAAGTCACTTTCATCTTAGTTTCACAGATTATTTTTATCCTGCTAGTATCAATTACCTTCAGGTACCTGTTTATAAGCTGCCTTAATGCTGAAACCAGCATTGCCCATCATTCTTGGAGGACAAGGTATTCTAGTCAGTTGGTTTTTTAATTAATTGAGAGTTAACCCCCAAACCCAGGTTTCTTTGATTTGGGTCATTAAAAAAGTCTTCATAAAATATCTTAAGTTCAGGGACCCCTGGGTGGCTCAGTGGGTTAAAGCCTCTGCCTTCGGCTTGGGTCGTGATCTCAGGGTCCTGGGATCGAGCTCCGCATTGGGCTCTCTGCTGGGCAGGGAGCCTGCTTCCCCTCTCTCTCTGCCTGCCTCCCCCTCTCCCTCTGCCTGTCTCTCTGCCTACTTCTGATCTCTCTGTCAAATAAATTAAGGGGGAAAAAATTAAGTTCACTTGTATACCTGTGTAGCTAACCCATGAGATAATCTACATGTGATGTCTGCTTGTATCTTTTGGGTTGAAGCTCTAGTAAAAGTTGTATTTTAGCACATGACGTTGTATAGGGTCTGACCTTTCCCAGCTCTCTGACTGTAATTCCTATTGCCCTGCCCCCTACCCCACATACATTTTTCTCTAGTCACATGCCCTGGGAAGGCCAAGGTGAACATAATTAAATCACAAGTGCAATGAGAAAGATCTTAGTCCTCAATGTTGGCATGCCTTAATTGAACTCCAGTACTAGATGCTTTTAAATAGAGGCGTATATAATAATCATCTCAGGCTGCCATAAGCAGGTACCATAACTGGGTGGCTTAAACAACAGAAGTTCATTTTCTTTCTTCATTCTGGAGGCTAGCGGTTCGAGATCAGGGTGCCATTAGCATTGGTTTCTGGTGCGGCCTCCCTTCCTAGCTTGTGGGTGGCTGCCTTCTCACTGTGTCCTCAGGTGGTCTTTTCTCTGTGTATGTACGAAGAGAAAGCGATTTCTGATGTCTCTTCCTCTTATATCCAACCAGATCTGTTGGAATAGGGCCCACTCTTAACAACCCCATTTAATTACCTCCCTAAAGGCCTTGTCTCCAGATACAGTCATATTATGAATTAAGGCTTCAGCATACGAATTTGGGGAAGGGGACACAATTCCAACCATAACAGTATGAAAAGTGGACATGTTTTTGTTTTGTTTTTAATAAACTGTGGCTGTTTTCTTGCCCAGCAAAATAATGATTTATACTGTCTTCCTGGAGCTCATATAATAATAAAATTGTTAGGCTCTAACAAATTTTTGGATTTCTCAGAAGTACTAGTTATTCTTCTGTCCATTTATAGGGAAGAGATAGTTTCATCAGGGGGGAAAATCATTCAAGATTTTAGTCAGAGATGTGGATGAAGCCACAGGCCAGATAATTATCAATTTATAGGTGACATGAGCTAAGAGGTGCTGATTTCTGTAAGCGAGGACAGGATTCAGCATCCTCTCAGCTAGAAGCAGGGCCTAAACTGAAGAGGAAAGTTTAAGGGAATATTTCAAAATACTGAGGTTTTAACAAATAGGAGAGGAAAGGTCTGCTTTTGCAGAAATTCTCAGTTGTGTTTCAGTTGTCAACCAGTTTAACATTCACCAGTGGTGTGGATCACTGCCAGGAAGGCTGTGAGAGTTATAGGGACACTGTGACACTGGGTGCCAGTTCCCTGAGGTCGTGTATAATTTGATGAGCATAATTGGGCCAATGATTTTTTTCTGGGGAGAGAGCCCATAGCTTTCATCACTTTTTCAAGAGGTGAGTGATTCACAAAGGCTTAGGTGGGGGTTGGAGTCTCAGAAGCTTGAATGCTGGGCAGTCACGTCGGAAGGGCTGTGTTGAGTACACAGGGTGGGAAGAATAGGTCTTAGGAACTGTCCTGTGAGGAATAGAGAAACTGCAGCTATTCATCCTGTGTAAAAGAAGTTGAGAGTAAAAATCTAGCTTTGGAAAGATTTTCATGTAGAACCCGCTCTTTTTTATTTATTTTTGGAAAAAAATTATTAAATAATAAGAGAGTGGGTATATAGTAGAAAGTTTGTTCCCTTTCCCCATGGCATCCTGTTACATTTTCTCATGTGTCTCTCCCGAGAATTCTCTGCATACCCAGTCCAGGGGATGCAGGAGGGAAAGAGATTGACTCCTCCCCATCTATAGAGATGGTTGTATAAAACAGGCACCCTTCTGCCCCTTGTTTTTTTCACTTTACTTTATCTTACAAGGCATTCTATTCTAGTACATACAGAATTATGTGATTCATTTTCACAACTACATAGTATTCTAATATATGGGCATACCACAATTTACTTAACCTGTCCCTGTTTGATGGAAATTTTGTTTATTTTAGTATCTTTGTTCTTACAAATAATAGCCTTGTGTATGGAGTATAATGTGCTGGATATTTGCCTTTAACACTTTGCTAGATATTGACAGATTAACCCTGCAAAGAACTTCCCGGTTCATTTTCCCCTGCCCGGTACACCATTCCCAGTATAGGCCCTTTTTAAACTTCCTGATGTTTGCCAAGCCAGTAAGTAAAAAATGGTATCTCAAAACAAAAAAGCTATCTCCCTGTATTTTTTTTAAATTGCAGTGAATGTCACATAAACCAACCACTTGAAGTGAACAATTGAGTGGCATTTAGTACCTTTACAGTGTGTACAACCACACCTCCATCCGTTTTGAGGACATTTTCATCCCGCCAAAAGGAAACTGCGTATAGACAGACAGCTGAAATTCCCCATTCTCCCCAACCCTAGCAGCTGCCTGCTTTCTTGTTGTAGACATACCTATTCTAGATACCTTATAACGGGAATCCTGGAATACATGACTTTTGTATCCTGCTGCTTCCACTTAACGTGATGTTTTTGAGGTTCCTCTATGCTATAGCACGTCAGTGTTTCATTTCTTTTCATGGCTGAATAATATTATTTGTATATACCACAATTTGTTTATTCATTCATCTGGTGATGGACATTTGGGTTGTTTCCCCGTTTTGGCAGTTGAAGTAGTGATGCTGTGAATGTGTGCGTGTATGAATTTGAGCGCCTGTTTTCAGTGATTTGGGGGGTATACTCGGGAGTCGAATTGCTGGGTCATGTAGTAATTCTATGTTCAACTATTTTTTTTTTAAAGATTTTATTTATTTGAGAGAGTAGGCGAGCACAACGGTGCTGAGAGAGAGGAAAGCAGAAGGAGGGAGAAACAGATTCCTCGCTGAGCAGGGAAACCACTGCAGGCAGGACTCAATCCCAGCCCCACCAAGATCACACCCTGAGCTGAAGGCAGCCACTTAACTGACTGAGCCACCCAGGTGCCCCTGTGTTCAACTTTTTGAGGAAAAGTTAGTTTTACTATAGTTTTAATTAGCTTTTTAAAAAAACGAGTGCAGACAGTATAGTCACTCACTGATTTATAGAGGATGGAAAAGGGGCTAAGATTATTTGCTGAGCTTTATGCTGGAACTGAATTTGTATAACTTTATAAAATCTGAACTAATTAGTTGTAATTTATTTTTGAAGAATTTTCTTTCATATTTTTCTTTTGAATTTTACTTTAAAATTTCTCATTTAAGTTCTTCACACAGACAGGTAGATGACGATATAACATAATGATATCTATTTCCCCATCACCTAACTTCAACTGTCATGTCTCTTTATCTGTATCCCCATTCATTTCTTCCTACCTTACTTTGAATTATTTTGAAGCAAATCCCCGCTATCATAAAATTTAACCTGCATCTATTGCAGTGTTCCCACAAGATAGTGACTTTTGTTTTTTAATATTTTATTTATTTATTTGACAGAGAGAGAGAGAGAGATCACAAGCAGGCAGAGAGAGGGGGGAAGCAGGCCCACTGCCGAGCAGAGAGCCCAATGCGGGGCTCGATTGTAGGACCCTGAGATCACAACCTGAGCCGAAGGCAGAGGCTTTAACCCACTGAGCCACCCAGGTGCCCTGATAGTGACTCTTTTTAAAAATAACTCCAACACCATATTAAACCCCCCAAATTAATAGTAGTATCTCGGTATTATGGAATGCCTATTTATTAATTTTCAGTTAGATGATGCATTCATGTGGTTCAAAAAAATCTACAGATTTAAAAAGGTGTTCATTGAAGTTTTCCCCTCACACTCTTAGTTCCAGTGGCCAATTCTCTTTGCCTTTGGTAGCCACTCATGTTTTCTGTCCTTCCAGGAAGACTTAATACACAAATAAGGAAATACATAGAGATGTTAGCCCTTATTTTTAAAGAAGGTTAAATGATAGACTCAGGATATACCACCTGGATTTCCCTGCCTCCACAGCTTATTGTGTTCTCTTATGCTGATCAGAATTTCCATCTTACTGTTGTGAGCAAAATGAGATTAAAGGAAATAAGAGTTGGGTGATAATTCTGTTTCTTTCCTTTACCAAAAAAAAAACTCCTTTCTTTCTGCTAGTGCATGTAGTACATGTTTGTTACAGGAAAATCAAACGAGAGAAAAGCAGTTTTAAAAGAAGCATTTAGGGGTGCCTGGGTGGCTCAGTTGGTTGAGCAGCTGCCTTCGGCTCGGGTCATGATTCCAGGGTCTTGGGATCGAGTCCCGCATTGGGCTCCCTGCTCAGCGGAGAGCTTGCTTCTCTCTCTCCTTGCCACTCTGCTTACTTGTGCTCTCTTTATATCTCTCTGTCAAATAAATAAATAAATAAAATCTTAAAAAAAAAAAAAAAGCATTTATATCCTCTCCTTACTCAGGAATGGCCACAGTAAACACCTTGGATAGCCTTCATTCTTTACCTGTATATTATGTGCATATATTTTTTAAAAGATTTTATTTATTCATTTGACAGTGAGAGAGGGAACAGAGAGAGAGCAGGAGAGGGAGAAGCAGACTTCCTGCTGAGCAGACTTCCTGATGCGGGGCTCGATCCCAGGACCCTGGGATCATGACCTGAACTGAAGGCAGATGCTTACTTAACGACTGAGCCACCCAGGCGCCCCTTATGTGCATATTTTAAAAAAAACAAATTTTTTAAGATAATGGGCTTAAGCCAATACCGTTTAATAATTTTTCCTCTAATAAGTAAATTTAAACATTTTTTTGAGTCACTGTATAAAGATATATGTGCCTTTGTTCTTAGTGTCTGTTGTATTCTATTGTATTGGGATATTTTGTGTTTAATTGATATGCTGTTGATGACCGTGTAGTTATCTTTACCTTTTTGCTATTGTAGAAACCACATCAATGAATGTCTTTGTACATGTGATTGGTTATTTCCTTGCAGGAAATCCCCAGAAATGAGCCACCTGGTGCAAAGACACACAGGTTTAAGAAATTAAAGTGATTCCAACTTCTTTTCCCACCAGTAGATGTAAAAGAGCCTATTTCCCTGTACCTGCTATTGAACTTGTTTCTATAACTTAAGTACTGTTTTACTTTGGCTTAGCATTTCATTTTGAAAGGAAACTCTGACTAGCTACTGTCAGATAAAAATCCTTCCTATCATGCAGGTAAGGAATGGCTCATTGTTCAGGGTTTTAGTGCTGGTCTCTGTTTTGAAAATGCACTCTTATTGTTCTCTCCTTGGCAGCGGCCCTTCTCAGCATCCCTGGCTTTGTTGAGCGACTTTGCAAGCTTGCAACGCGAAAGGTGTCAGAGTCAACAGGCACAGCTAGCTTCCTTCAGGAGTTGGAGGAGTGGTACACATGGCTGGACAATGCTCTGGTGCTGGACGCCCTAATGCGAGTGGCGAATGAGGAATCGGAACACAATCAAGGTACTTGGGGTGGGTTTTTCTATGAGGTGCGGATCTTTCCCTTAGGCGCCTGGAGCCATTCTTGTCCTCTTTTCCAAGGAGGATTAATTGAAATTTGTTCAAAGTAGAATTTTCCTCAGGGAAGTCCTAGATCATAACTGTTAAGACACTTTTTTAAAAAAATTTTTTATTAACATAAAATGTATTATTTGCCCCAGGGTACATGTCTGTGAATCATCAGGCTTACACATTTCACAGCATTTGCCATAGCACATACCCTCCCCAATGTCCATAACCCTACCCACCCCTCAATCTCCCAGCTACCCTTAGTTTGTTTCGTGAGTTTAGGAGTCTCTTATGGTTTGTCTCC
>CM052811.1:100361310-100405529 GCA_028533885.1 Nasua narica | reverse complement strand
GATTTTGGATACTAACCCTTTATCTGATACGTCATTTGCGAATATCTTCTCCCATTCTGTCAGTTGTCTTTTGGTTTTGTTGACAGTTTCCTTTGCTGTGCAGAAGCTTTTGATCTTGTTGAAGTCCCAGTGGTCCATTTTTGCCCTTGCTTCCCTTGCCTTTGGAGATGTTTGTAGGAAGAAGTTGTTGCAGCTGAGGTTGAAGAGGTTGTTGTCTGTGTTCTCCTCCAGGATTTTGATGGAGTCTTGTCTCACATTGAGGTCTTTGATCCATTTTGAGTCTTTTTTTGTGTGTGGTATAAGGAAATGGTCCAGTTTCATTCTTTTGCATATGGCTGTCCAGTTTTCCCAACACCATTTGTTGAAGAGGCTGTCTTTTTTCCATTGAATATTTTTTTCTGCTTTGTCAAAGATTAGTTGACTATAGAGTTGAGGGTCCATTTCTGGGCTCTCTGTTATGTTCCATTGATCTATGTGTCTGTTTTTGTGCCAGTACCACACTGTCTTGATGATTACCGCTTTGTAATAGAGCTTGAAGTCTGGAATTGTGATGCCGCCAACTTTGGTTTTCTTTTTCAACATTCCTCTGGCTATTCGTGGTCTTTTCTGGTTCCATATAAATTTTAGGATTATTTGTTCCATTTCTTTGAAATAAATTGATGGTATTTTGATAGGGATTGCGTTAAATGTATAGATTGCTTTAGGTAGCATAGACATTTTCACAATATTTGTTCTTCCAATCCATGAGCATGGAGCGTTTTTCCATTTCTTTGTGTCTGCCTCAATTTCTTTCATGAGGACTTTGTAGTTTTCTTAATACAGATTCTTTGCCTCTTTGGTTAGGTTTATTCCTAGGTATCTTATGGTTTTGAGTGCAATTGTAAATGTAATCGACTCCTTAATTTCTCTTTCTTCTGTTTTGCTGTTGGTGTATAGGAATGCAACTGATTTCTGTGCATTAATTTTATATCCTGACATTTGATTGAATTCCTGTATGAGTTCTAGCAGTCTTGGAGTGGAGTCTTTTGGGTTTTCCACATAAAGTATCATCATCTGCAAAGAGTGAGAGTTTGACTTCTTCTTTGCCAATTTGGATGCCTCTGTTAAGACACTTTTGAAAGCTAGTGACAGAAACCTTCTTGAACTCTCTCAGAGTGGACCTGAAAGCAGGGAGAAGGGATTGACTGGATCCAGTAACCAGAACATTCTTAGGAACTCGGAGAGTCCTTTCCAAGCCTCTTCATTCTCCATGGTTCTCTGGTGTTCTCTTCTCACTGTTCTAATGAGTAGACTCCTAGTTTCAGCAACAGCTTCTTGGCGATGAGCTCTGGCCCATCTTGGGTCAGATGCTCAACCTAAACATTTGACTCTGGCCAGCAGGATGAGGTCAGATTATACAAACAGAGGAATTCTCACTGTAAAATTGAAGAGGAGTTCTGTTTCCAGGATGGCAGTGTGTAGAGCTCTGTGGAGCTGTTCCTTATGGCAGCTATAAACAAAACCTGTAAACAACGGCAAAAACCATCCATGTGAAGTCTGTGGAAGTTGTTCTAAGAGCATACAGTAAATGAGGAGATCCTCAAGATAATCTGCTAAAGTTCAGAACAGTGAGAGTCTGTGACATTTGAAGTCCTGCTTATTGGAAGTTCCACTCTGGGCAGGTGTGGCCAGAAAGATACGACCCTCAACAGGGGATATGATTTCCAAACAATATGGTGTCTTACCAGGGAGGAGGAGGGCAGACCGCCTTCTTTCTCATCCTCTCCAATTCCAAGTTGAAGAGGTTGAATTCTTGATGAGTATAACCTACAGATCAGGCGCTCCCGCCCCAACTTAATTGAGATACAATAGATTTATAACCTTGTGTAAGTTTAAAGTGTGTAGCATGTTAATTTGATACATTTATATATTGCATAATGATTATCAGCAGAGCATTAGCACCTTATCTCATCAAATAATTATCATTTCTTTTTTGTGAGAACATTTAAAGTCCACTTTTTTATTAGCATCATTCAAATATTACTAGCTATAATCACCATGCTGTACATTGGATGCCCAGAACTTGTTAACTTTAGAACTGAAAGTTTATACACTTTGCCCACTATCTTCCTGTTTCTTCCAACCTCTCCGATAACCAGCATTCTACTGTTTGCCTGAGTTTGACTTTTTTAGATTCCACATGTAAGTGATATTACACAGTATTTGCCTTCTTCTGACTTCTTTCATTTAATTCACTTATTTCACATAATGCCAGGGGTCCCTTTCCCCTGCCCACCTCTGTACTACACTTAGTGCACAAGCTGTGCCCTAGGCCTGGCAAGCAAGAATTCTGTGACCCTATTGCCCTTGCCCCAACTCGCTTGTAGGACAGAGGTTCCATGCGGGGATCTCCATGCAGCATGCAAGCTGAAAAGGCTACAAGTCTGCTAACCCTGCTCAGAGTAGTGGCACCAAGATTTTGCCAGAAGGAGAGTTAATAGGTAAGAACAGAAAGTAGGGAAGTTCAAAGCTAAGGGTGTTCTCAAAAACTGTAGATTTTGGTGGTAAGCAAATGAAAGGAGGCTGTTAGCTCTTAAGTGAGAACAAAAAGCTAAACCATAGGCTTGGTATAGTTTACCAGCAAGAACCAGGCAGACAGCTTAGCAGAGCTCTCCTGAGATCTAAACCAACTCAGACTCAAACTACCTCTGCCCAGGTTTAATTGGATTAGCCTGGAGCACTTTATGCCCCAAGGCATTGTCAAAAAGCATTCAGCCAGCAATTAGTGGAATCTGACAGCTGGGTTTCATACCAGATGAGGCAGAAATCTTAACAGAGAGATCAAGGGAAGAGCCATAGAGAGCCCTGCTAAAACACAGTCGTCCAGGGAGACTATAAACATGCCCACGGCTGCATACTCTGAGGCAAAACACTAAAGACCTCGCTAGGCCACAGCGAAATAGATTTTACTGAAATAGGCTAGCTAGGTCACTGAACAAATGAACAAAGAAATAACAACAAGCCCTGAAAAAAGGGAAGGGGAATCTGAGAAGCCCAAAGAACTGGAAGTAGCATAAACTCAGATTTACACCCAGACACATCATGATAAAAATATTGGAAGACGAAAAGAAAATCTTGGAAGTAGCAAGAGAAAACTCCCCGCATTCAAGAATATCTCAGTAAGATGGATAGCCCACTTCTCGGAAATAATAACAGAGGTCAGAAAGCAGTGGGATAACCTATTCAGAGTGCTGAAAGAAAAGAAAAAAACTGTCAACAGCAAAACTTTCTTTCAGAAACATAGGTGAAACAAAATGCTAGATAAACAAAAACTTAGAGAATTTGTTACTAATAGATCTGCCTTTTGAGAAATATAAAGGGAAGGTCTTCAGGCTGAAAGCAAGTGACCTCAGACAGTAATTTAAATCTACACAGAACAGCAAGGAGCATTACCAAAGGTAATTACATAATCATAAAAGACAGTATAAATGCCCATTTATTCTCCTTTCATTAATGAATTTAAAAAGCGGTTATGTAAAACCATAGGTTTATAATTACATTGTTGAACCTGTGACATACAGAAATGTAACATACTTGAGACAGTAATAGCACAAAGAAACTTTGTGGGACCAAATTCTGTGGGAACTTGGGTGGGACTTGGGTGGGACTGTAATACAGAGTTGTATTACAGTAAGGAAATTAGATGAGATGGTAACTTGAATCAACAGGAATCAATGAGGAGAACCAAAATGGTAAATAAGAGGATCAGTATAACAAACTATTAATATTTACGTTCTTAGGTTCTTGAAAGACATATAAAATAATCATTACAACACTGTATTGCGTAACAATATATTGTGGGATGTTTAGCATCTGTAGATGTAGTATGTGAAACAATAATATTGCAAAAAAGGGAGAAGGAATAGAACTGTGTAGGAACTCTGGAATTAGTATAAATCTGAAAAGATTCTGTCAAATTAAGATGTATATGGCAAACCCTATAGCAACTGTAAAGAAAGTCACTTTAAAAATACAATGAGAGGGCACCTGGGTGGCTCAGTTGGTTAAGCGACTGCCTTCGGCTCAGGTCATGATCCCGGAGTCCCGGGATCGAGTCCCATATCGGACTCCTGGCTCTGCGGGAAGTCTTCTTCTCCCTCTGACCTTCTCCCCTCTCATTCTCAATCGCTCTCTCTCTAATAAATAAATAAAATCTTTAAAAAAAATACAGTGAGAAAGTCATTAAAGGAATTATTATGTTATACCAGAAAATATTCACTTACTACAAAAGAAGGTATTGTAGGAGAAATAGAGGAATTAAAAAACACATGCGATATGTAGAAAACAGAAAGTAAAAAGGTAGAAGTAAATCCAGCTGTGTCAGTAAACCTTAAATATGAATGAATTGAAGCAGTTCCTCCAAAAAACAGATTGTCCTATTGGATTTTTAAAAAAAAATATCCAGTTGTTATGCAGCCTACAGGAGGCATACTTTCTTTTCTTTTTTTCTTTTTTTTTAAGTAGGCTCCACACTCAGTGTAGGGCTTAAACTCATAATCTTACGATCAAGAGTTGATGTACTTTTGACTGAGCCAGCCAGGTACCCCCAGGAGGCGTACTTTCTATTCAAAGATAGAAATAGGTTAAAAAAAAAAAAAGAAATAGGTTGAAAGTGAAGGAGAGAAAAAGATGCATCCTGCAATGAGCAACCATAAGACAACCGTAGTGGCTAATACTGAAAGAAACTTTAAAACAAAAAATGTTGTCAGAGATAAAAAGGACATTTTATAATAATAAAAGGCTGAGTCTCTTAAGAAGCTATAACAGTTAGAAACATATATGTAACAACACAGCAAAAAAAAAAACCCCAAACAAGATAAAAAACAAAACGAAACCAGAACTAACAGATTTGAAGAGAGAAATAAGCAGTTCAAATGGAATAGTCGGAGACTGGAATACCCCACTTTGAGTAATGGAGCAAACAACTAGACAGAGGATCGAGAAGGAAATAGAAGACTTGAGCAGCAAGTAAACTGCCTAGACTTACTAGATGCATTTAGAACATACTACCCAACCCCCACAGAATACACATTCTTCTCATGTGTACATGGAATGTTGTCCAGCATAGACTGTATGCTAGGCCATCTAAAAAGCCTCAGTAAAGGGAAAAGGATTAAGACTGTACAAACCAGGGGCGCCTGGGTGGCTCAGATGGTTAAGCGTCTGCCTTCGACCCAGGTCATGATCTCAGGGTCCTGGGATCGAGCCCCGCATCGGACTCCCTACTCAGTGGGAAGCCTGCTTTCCCCTCTCTCTCTGCCTGCCTCTGCCTACTTGTGATCTCTTGTGATCTCTCTTGTGCTCTCTCTCTCTCTGTCAAATTAAAAATGCTAATAATAAAAAATATTTTTTAAAAATTGTACAAACCATGTATTTCAACCACAGTGGAGTGATATTAGCAATCAGAAGTTAGAAACAGGGAAAATCAGTGATTAACCAATGGTTCTGAGACAAAATCACAAAAAACATTAAAAGATATTTTGAGGCAAGGGGCGCCTGGGTGGCTCAGTGAGTTAAAGCCTCTGCCTTTGGCTCGGGTCGTGGTCTCGGGGTCCTGGGATCAAGCCCTGCATCGGGCTCTCTGCTCAGCGGGGGGCCTGCTTCCCGCCCTCCCCCCCCCCCCCCCCGCTTGACTCTGCCTACTCGTGATCTCTCTCTCTCTGTCAAATAAATAAAATCTTTTAAAAAAAAAAGATATTTTGAGACAAAATCACAAAAAACATTAAAAGATATTTTGAGACAAATGAAAATGAAGATACAACATACTAAACTTAAGGAATGCAACTAAAGCCTGCTGATAAGGGAGAAATCTATAGCTATAAATGCCTACATTTTAAAAAACCGAAAAAATGAAATCCCAAGTCAGTGGCCTAACTTTTTCTCCTTAAGTTACTGAAAAAAGAAGAGGCAAGCTATACTCTCAAAGCAAGCAGATGGAAAGAATTGATATCATTGGAGTAGAAATTAATGAAATAGAGAATAGAAAACAATAGAGAAAATCTACACCTGTAGTTCATTCTTTGAAAAAGTCAACAAAATTAACCTTGAGTCTCACTGACCAAGATAAAAAAAAAAAAGACAAGATTCAAACGACTAAAACCAGGAATGAAAGAGAGAGGACGTGACAACCAAGCTTACAAAGCTAAAAAGGACTCAGGGAATACTGTACACAGCTGTGTGCCAGCAAACTAGATGGCCTGGGCGACATGGACAGCTGATAAAAAAGACAAAAACTCCTGCAGCTGACTTGAGAAGAAAGAGAAAATCTGAAAAACCTAGGACAAGTAACTTGATTTAGTAATGAAAAAGCTACTGCCAAAGAAAAGCATTGCCTACGTGGCTTCAATGGTGAATTCTGCCAACTATTTAAAGAATTAATACCAGTATGTCACAGATTTCCACAAAATAGAAGAAGAGACATTTCCCAACTCATTTTATGAAGTCATTACTAACCTGATACCCAAACCAAAGATACCCAAACCAAAGACACTGCAAGGAAATTACCAATATCTCTTATGAATATAGATGTAAAAATTCCCAAGAATATACTAGCAAATCAAATACAGCAACATACAAGGATTGTACCTGGTCAGGTATACATACATGAGTAAGTAGAATTTATGCAGTATGATTAAGTATGAAAATCAGTGGATGTATACACTGTATCAGAACAAAGGGCAGAAACTTACATGATCATTTCAGTAGATGCAGAAAAGCCTCAGACAAAATCCAGCGTACTTCCTGATAAAAACACTCAAACTAGGAATAGGAGGGAACTGCCTCAGTTTGTTAAAGGACATCTACGAAAACCCACAGCCAATGTACTTCATGCCTAGACACTGAAAGCTTCTCGACTAAGATCAGACACAGGCACAAGACAAACACATGCGATAGGAGTAGAAATTACTCTGCCACTTCAGCTCAATACTCTGTGGGGGGTTCTGGCTAGGTAGGTAGGTAGGCAAGATAAATAGAAAGCATCTGGGTTAGGAAGAAGTTAAACTGTCTCTCTTCAAAGATGACATGATCTTATTTAGGGAAAAACCTAAGGAATCCAGTAAAAAAACCCCACTAAAATAGTGAGTTTAGTAGAGTTTCAGAATACAAGGTCAATATACAAAATTCAGTTGTGTTTGTGTACAGTAGCAATGAACAAACCAAAATGAAATTACATATGCAAAAGCATCAAAAAGACTAAAAAACTTAGGGATAAATTTAATAAAGAAATGCAAAACTTATACTCTGAAAATTACAAAACATCTTTAGTATTGAAAGAAATAAAAGAAGACCTAAGTAAACGTAAAGATACCCGTGTTCATGGATTGGAAAACTCGGTATTGTTAAAGTTCATACTCCACATGTTGAGCTATACATCTATCTGCAGATTCAGCACAGTCCCTGTCAAAATTCCGACTGGCTTCTTTGCAGAAATGGACCAGCTACAAAGCATTTATCTAATAATAATAATTATAAGGGACTGAATCTAGAATTTGTAAAGAACTCCTACAGCTCTATGATAAAACGACAATGCATTTCAAAATGTGGGCATAGGGCCTAAATAGGCAGTTCTCTATGGCAGATGTCCAGATAGCCAATAAACACATAAAAAGATGCCCAACATTGTTCATCAGGGAAATACAAATCCAAACCACATCACATACTACTTCATACCTCTAAGGATGTCTATCATCAAAAAGATAACAAGTGTTGGCAAGGATGTGAAGAAATCAGAACCCTCATTCTCTGTTGGTGGGTGTGTAACATGGTGCAGCCACTTTGGGAAACAGTCTGGCAGTTTTCCAACAGTTCGTCAAAAGGCCAAACAGAGTGGCCATATGACGCAGAAGTTCCAGGCCTAGTTATATTTTCAAGAGAAATGAAAACATATTGATATAAAAACTTACACAAGAATACTCACAGCTGCAGATTTATAATAGCCAATATATGAAAACAACCCAGATGTTTATCAGCTGATAAATGGATAAAAGAATGTGGTATATTTGTACAGTGCAGTGTTGTTCAGCAATCTGAAAAATAGAGTCCTGATACATGCTATGACCTGAATGAATCTCGAAATCATCGTGCTAAGGGCAAGAAGCTGGGCAAAAAGGGCCACATGTTGTGTGATTCCATTTATATGAAATGTCCTAAACAGGCAGTTCCATAGAGCCAGAAAGTACTTTAGTGGATGCCTAGGGATGAGGGGTTAGGTGGCAAATGGGGAGTGGCTGCCAACGAGCGCAGGATTTCTTTTTGGGGTGAGAAGGTGCTCTAAAGTCGGCTGTGGTGATGGCTGCACAGCTCTGTGAATATGCTAAAAACCACTGAATTGTACACTTCAAGTGGGGTGAATTGTATGTGAATTAAAGCCCAAAGCTGCTTTAGAAAAAAAAAAATGAGTGCCTGTGCCCCGGAGTGCAGTATAGACAAGGCTGGTAACCTCTTGAATCAGTTTGTGGAGCTGAAGAGATTTGGAGGGACAGGCTCTCAAACTAGTTTGCCCATCCTCATCCTTGGGAGTGAACCTTGTTGCTAAGCTCTGGCCATTGCTTTAAGAACTGTATTTTAAAAACAACAACAACAACAAACAACCAAAAAAAACTTACCCAAAGACTTTCTTGTCAAGCCTGTGAAAACCAGGCACCGAAGACTTGACAGTGCCTCAGGGAAGAGTCCGAGCTACCTGTGTTTCTCTTTCTCCACAGACATTTATTACTGAGGAGGGCTTGTGTGCCATTCGCTGCGCCTGCCTCTCCCATAGGCCTCCTGTCCCGCGTCGCCCCCGAGCCCCCTGAGCTAGGTGACGAGGATGCCAAGGCTCACAAGGCCACGCAGCAAGTGTGCCGCGGAGACAGGATCTACATGATAGTTCTTCAGTCTCTCCACTAATCAGTTGACTCTTAAACTGTTCTGGGACCAGGGCCAAGGAGTCCCAACATGGAAATTGAGTAATTATGATTTTTCTCCCAACATGCAGGAAAATACATGTTTTTTGAGAGAGAATTTTCTCAGTTTGGTTTTCTCCAATAGGTTTTTCTTAAGTCTTTGGCCACTGCCATTTTTAGTTGCAGATAAAAAAGAAAAAAATAAGTAGCAATCAAGCATTTGCCGAAAAACGCAAGTGTTTTGTTTCTATTTAACATACACTCGCGTTCCTGACATGTGCTGGGCATTGTTTTCAGTACTTTGAATATATTAAGTTCTTTCATCTTGGCATCATGGTTAAGAGATCGGTACTGTTGCCGTCATCCCAGCTTTACAGGTGAGGATGGATACTGAAACATAGCGACCTCCACCAGTGGGCCCAAGGCCATCCGTCTGGGAAACAGCAGAGCTGAGGTTCAGACCCAGCAGGCTGCCTCAGGGGCTGTGCTCTTAAGTCCTGCGCCGCGCTGCCCTGCAGTCTTGCACCTCATGACTGGTCGTCTCCCAGCATCGTGCCATAATATGGCTGGAAAAAATAGTCCCACATCTGTAGGGCACAGTAGCTTGGGTTCTTGAGCCATGGTATCGCCCTGCAGAAATCACCAGACTTTCACATGCACCTTACTCAAATATTATTTGATAACCACCTCTCTGTTCCATATGGTTTTTCTGGCCCTTTGCAAAAGGCCTCTAGGGCAGAAGTTCCAGTGGGAGCTTGGAAGGATCTTAATAGTTACTGCTTCATCCTTCCCCCTTAAAGATGAGGAAAACTGAGGTCATGTAAACCCTAAGGTCTCCTGACTCTCACCAGTGCTCTTTTAAAATAATAGGGACCTAGGAGGGAGGCTTCCCAAGAACCAGGTGCTGGGCTTTTCTTGTGTTCTCATTCACTTCTCTCACAGCTGCCTTAGCCACCCACGGTAGCACTGCTGTCCCCGCCCTTCTAGAGGACAGTTTGAGGCCTCGTGAGGAGGTGACTTGCCCAGTGTCACACGGCCAGCAAGTCATAACTCCAGAGCCTTTAGCCTCCAGCACTTTGCTGCCTTCCCATGAGTTCGGCCTGCATGACTCATTGAGACTTATTTGTTAACAGGGTAGTAGATAGAATAAATATGATGCTTGACTGCCGCTCGAAACACGATACGTGACACATACCAGGTGTCCCAGAAATATGACTTAGCTGTTGCCGTTGTTACTAATAATGAAACTGGGTAAAATGAAGGTCTGTGAGTAGATGATACGTTCATCCTTATCACTAATAGTGATTGTGGCGCCTAGTCTGTCTTAGAAAGTTGAACCTTAGAAAACTTTAGACGGTTCTTTGAAAAACAGGAGAAAAGAAGTCTTGGAGAAGGCTCCCTCTTAGTCTTTCAGCATGCCTCCTCACAGAATCTAGGCAGAGGAACTGAGTACTTAGAGTCATTTGTGACCTGAAGAGAGTTTGGCACAATTTGTGGCGTAGGTAACTGGGGATTGGGGGGCGGGGCACTCGCCGATGGTGGCAGGAGGAGGGATGAATCGCGTCACTGCGTTGGCTGTGTCAGAGCATTTCTAGTGTGTTATAGTTGATGAAATACAATGAAACCGTAGAGTCGATTCTTTTTCCTTTTTTGGTTGAGGTATAATTGACATACATTATATTAGCTTCAGGTGTATAACATAATGGTTCAATATTTGCATATAGTGCCAAATGATCACTGCAGTCATCTAGGTAACACCTGTCCCTGTACTACAGAATTTTTTTTTCTTATGACACAGAGTCACTTTTTCTGTTTCTAAGCTCACCTGGACCCTGGGGGCCTGAAGGGGCTTTTGTGGCTTTCAAAGTCTCTGTCATGGCCTCAGGGGCCAGTCTAATGGCCACAGGTCTGTCCAGAGTAGGTTTGAGGGGCAGAAACAGGTTGGTTTCCTCACAAGCAGTGACTCAACCTTCTCTCTCGGTGGCTGTCCCAGCCTCCATTGTGTTCCCTCCTCCAGGGGCTTCTGAGGAGAATGGCCTGCCTCACACATCTACCAGGACCCAGCTGCCGCAGTCAATGAAGATTATGCATGAGATCATGTACAAACTGGAAGTGCTCTATGTTCTCTGTGTGCTGCTGATGGGGCGTCAGCGAAACCAGGTGGGCCTCTCCCCCCCATGTCTCAGAACAGGAGGAGTGAGGAGTGCATGCTTCCTGGGCACTTGCGGTGTGCCAAGAACTCTATTAGGCCGCCCCTCAGGACGGCTGTGTCTCTGGCCCTGCAAGGCGTAGGGCTCGTTTTCCTTCTCTCTGTTCTAGACATCAGGAAACTGGTCTCGTTCCAGAGTCCACAATCTTTTCCACCATAGCTTGCCATGGGCAGCATTTCTGGGCAGAGCATTGGTACCAGGGCAGGAGCTGGTGGCTTGGCCATGTTACCTGACCTTGTTAATGTGAGGAATAAAGGTCACTGCGGCAAGGTGACTGCCCTGGAGATGTACAAGAGGACTTGCCATCCCGTGGGGGCTCAGGGTGATGGCCAGAACCCAGAGCTGTGTCCGGTTACAAAAACTGGGCAACTGCAGGGGGGCTCCGGATGTGCTGGGCTTCCCTGAACCTTGAAGCAGTTCTAAGAGGGAGGAGCAAGGGTCTGTAACCTACAAAGGGAGAAAGAGAGCTCTGGAACTATATAGTGCTCTTCTTCAAGATGGATGAGACGAGGCGCTTGGGTGGCTCAGTGGGTTAAAGCCTCTGCCTTTGGCTCAGGTCATGATCTCAGGGTCCTGGGATCGAGCCCCGCATCAGGCTCCCTGCTCACTGGGGAGTCTGCTTCTCCCTCTCTCTCTGCCTGCCTCTCTGCCTACTTGTGATCTCTCTGTCAAGTAAATAAATAAAATCTTAAAAAAAAAAAATTAAAAAAAAAAGATGGATGAGAAATGGCCTTCTCCACCGGCCATTGTCCCGTGGATGAAAAAAGGTAGATATTGGGGGCGGGGGGTGCTCGACAGTCCTTAAGCTCCTTTTTGAGTCAGACACTGGACTGTCACAACAGCTCTGTGTGAGACTGGTGCAGTCATCCCGTTTGGGGATAGGGTACCCAGGGAGGAGACTCCCTGAAAAGATGACATGCAGCATGTGGATGGCGTGCAGAACGTGAGGGGGCGGGGCACGTGGATCCCCCCTGCAGCCGACCAGGTAGAGGGAGCAAGTGCTGAAGTGGGAGTGTGCCCGGTGGGCTGGTGGGACAGCAGGGAACAAGCAGTGAGGTGAAGGTGGGGGGGGGACTATGGGGGTCAGGTCGCATCAGGCTTTCGTAGGTCATTTTCAGGACATCAGCGTTTCCCTCTGGCTGCTTTGCGGAAGAGATGGTTGTAGCCAGGACCAGCATGTTGGTGGAGGGGAGTCGTGACAAGTGCTTGTGTTCTGGATATAATCTGAAGGTAGAACAGGTAGAATTTGCTGCAAGTTTGAATGTGGGCATAAGAGAGGGGTTAAGGATAACTTCTTTAACTCCTTCTAAGCTTTTTGGCCCAAGCAGGTGGGAGGATGGATTGGCCATCGATTGAGATGGTTAAGATTGTAAGTTAGGGAGTTGGGGATGAGGGACAGAGCTATAGGGAGAAAGGTAAGGAATTCAGTTTGAACAAGTTAGGTTTGAAGTGTCTGTTAGAATTGGCACCTGAGGACGCCTGGGTGGCTCAGTCAGTCGGGCATCTGCCTTCAGTTTAGATCATGATCCCGGGGTCCTGGGATTGAGTCCTGCTTCAGGCTCCTTGCTCAGCAGGGAGTCTGTTTCTCCCTCTCCCGCTCCCCCTGCTCATGCGCATGCTCTCTTTCTCTCTCTCTCTGACAAATAAATTAATCTTTAAAAAACAAAACCAAACCCAGAATTGGGTTAGGGGAGAGGTCGGCCCTGGAGATAGAACTTTGGGGGTTGTTAGTATATGGTTGGTATTTAAAACCAGGACCATGGATGAGATCTCACCCTGACCTCCACAGTATCAAAGCTCCTTTCTCGAGCATGGAATATATATAAAATATAATAGTCACTGTGCTTTACATATGTTGAGTGCTTTTACCTTTTTTGAGATAATTTCAGTTATTCATATTTGAATTTTGAGGTATTTGTTAAGTTATAAAACAGGTGGTGACCCTCTGCCCCCTCACTTTATGCTTAAGAAAACCAAGGTACAAAAAAGGCTGTGCTCTTAGGCTCTAGGCATCAGGAGAGCCAGGATTTAAACTCTGCTGCCGTGATGCTGTCTTCTGTCCCCCCACGACTGTCCCCTGCTTCCTGAGCCTTCCTGTTACCAAGTCTTTATGAATCAGTCGTTGTGGTCTCTAATTCAACTGCATGCTTACAGTCGCTGCTTCCTTGGAAGACCCGTGGCCTGGCCGCAGGCCGCTGCCCACCCGAAAGCCCGTGTCAGGCTGTCGACACCTCATCTGCACAGTTGGAATTCCTGCGTTCCTCTAGCGTGCCCGGCACCGTGTGCGCGCACCGCACGGAGCCCAGGACAGCGAGGGAGAGGGTTTCCCTGGCCAGGCCTCCCAGAAGGCTCCTCCTCGGAGGGTTTATTATTGTGCCTTCAGGCCAAGTTCTCCGACCAGTCTTGGCTAAGTTGAAATCACTAGACTGGAAACCTGCCCCAGATGCTGGGAGTTCATTTGGTGCTAATGTAAATAATCCGCGCAGTACTTCTTGTACGTCAGTGTAAGGTGAGCTTCCCCCACATTACCTCATTGAATCCTTTCAGCAGCTTTGATATCCCTCATTTTCTGTCAGGGGGCTCAGGCTCAAAGAAGAACATTGCTCAGGGTCAAACCTTTGTCAAGTCCTGGTCTCCTGAGATACACGCACACCTGTGGTGGGCCAAAAAGGGTCAGGCTTTAGGATCGGAACATCTGAGTTAGGGCGACATTTCCACCACTGCCTTGCCCAGGGTGGTCCTGCTCAACTTCCCCTTCCCCTTGTAAAATAGGCTTTAATAAGCACTGGTGTTGTGCTCAGGACTTTACATATATTTTCTGACCTTAACCTTACAATAGCCCTGAGAAGAAGTAATAATAGCTTTGTTTTCTGTAAAAAAAATATTTTTGATAGGTAAATAATTTACATAGTTCTATATTGAAACGTGTAAATAAGTATCAGTGAAGCCTTTCCTCTGATCCTGAACATTCTGGTTCTTCCATGAAGCATCTAATTTTACCAGTTATTCATGTATCCTTCTAGAGACATGCTTATAATAAAGCAAATGTATTCCTCTCTTTTTTTTTTAACAGTCAGTACTATAGCATGTACATATTTGCTCTCTTTCTGTTGTTTCTTTTTAAAGATTTTATTTATTTGACAGAGAGCACAAGCAGAGGAAGAGAGGCAGAGGCAGAGAGTGAGGGAAAAGCAGACTTCCCACTCAGTAGGGAGCACAATATGGGGCTCGGCTCAATCCCAGAACCCTGGGATCATACCTGAGCCAAAGGCAGACACTTAACCAACTGAGCCACCCAGGCACCCCCATATCTGCTTTTTTAGTATTAAATCTTGGTAAATGTTCACTAAATGTGAAAAACCTCAATTCTTTTTTTACTGGTACCTTATACCCTTCTGAATAGATACACCATAATTTATGCAACTAATCCTCATTGTTGGGGAGTATAGATTATATCTATTCTTTTGGTATTGCAGATAATCCTACCATAAGTGACTTTGTACATATGTCATTTAGTATGTATATGGATCTGAGAATTCCTAAAAGAATCACTGGTCAAAGGGAATATGCGTTTGTAATTTTTAGAGATATTACCAAAATGTCCTTCTTCTGCAGGTGGTACCCCAGTATGCTCTCTCACCAGCAGTATGAGAGCATGCCTGAGGCCAAGCTCAGCAACACAGTGTTATAAAACTTTCTTCTTTGCTAATCTGAAGAAATGGTTGTGATTTGAATTTCTCTTATTATTATAAGTGAGGCTGAGCACTTTCCATACATTGAAGAATATCTTATATTTTCCGGTCTGTATCCTTTGCCCATTTTTTCTGTAAGGTTGGTCTTTTTGTTTAAGAGATTTGTAGGATTCCTGGGGTGCCTGGGTGGCTCAGTGGGTTAAAGCCTCTGCGTTAGGCTCAGGTCATGATCTCAGGGTCCTGGGATTGAGTCCCTGCATTGGGCTCTCTGCTCAAAAGAGACCCTACTTCCCCCTCTCTGCCTTCCTCTCTGCCTACTTGTGATCTCTTTCTCTCTGTCAAATAAATAAATAAATAAAATCTTTAAGGTGCCTGAATGGCTCTGTTGGTTGGGCGACTGCCTTTGGCTCAGGTCATGATCCCGGAGTCCTGGGATTGAATTCCGCATTGGGCTCCCAGGGGGAGCCCTCTCCCCTCTCATGTTCTCTTTCTCTCTCTCTCAAATAAATAAATAAAATCTTAAAAAAAAAAAAAGATTTGTAGGATTCCTTATGGAGGAAATTAGCTTTTTGCCTGTGACTTGAGATTATTGGTATGGACTTTGCTTATTGTGAATTTTGCCATAGAGAATTTTTAAAGGTTTACATGGTTGAATTGAATGGTTTTCTCTTTTGTCTTCTAGACTTACTTAATAGAGTTAATACTTTAGAAAGTTTTTCTCATTGTATGGTCATTTTTTTAAATTTTTTGCATATATTTTTCTAGGATATTTAGCGTTTAATTTTTTAAATATGTTTATCTTGCCTCCAGTTGAAATTTATCCTACTCTGAAGCATGAGGGATATTTTCACTTTTTTAAAAAGAGTTTATTTATGTATGTATGTATGTATGTATTTATTTATTTATTTGACAGAGAGAGAAAGAGAAATCACAAGTAGGCAGAGAGGCAGGCAGAGAGAGAGGGGGAAGCAGGGTCCCTGCTGAGCAGAGAGCCCGATGTGGGGCTCGATCCCAGAACCCTGAGATCCTAACCTGAGCCGAAGGCAGAGGCTTTAACCCACAGAGCCACCCAAGCACCCATATTTTCACTTTTTAATGACATGAGGAGGGAACAAACTAGAAGGGCTAAGAGATTTGATTAGGGTTACAGAGTTCCTGTGTGCAAGAGGTGGGAGTCAAACCCAGGGCTCTCTGAATCCAAACTCATGTTCTTAAAAGAGGACCCACTGTATAGTGTATCTCCGAGGAGTATTGTGGAGAATGTGTAAGCAGAGAATAAAAGTGTATCTGTGCATAGTGGGAGTGCGGTGAGGGGTAGGCTAAGCGGGGTATTTTCTTTAAACTTCAACAGTCCCTACTGACTGTCGCTTTCTTTGTCCTAGAGATTGTTTCGTACATGCCAAGCATGAGGCTTTGATGGATATTCACAGCATGTTTGTCATAATGCTTTTGCTTTCCTGCCCCGTCCAGGTTCACAGAATGATCGCAGAGTTCAAGCTGATCCCCGGGCTCAATAATTTGTTCGACAAGCTGATTTGGAGGAAGCACTCAGCGTCTGCCCTTGTTCTCCATGGTCACAACCAGAACTGTGACTGCAGCCCGGTGAGGAGGGGATGTGGCAACAGATGGGCTTTACTTGCCAGGGATAGTTGTTTCAAGATCTGGTGACCCTTTGAAATCTCATTGTTTGATTTTTGACTTTTAAAGATTTTATTTACTTTGAGAGAGAGCACATGAGAGAGAGCATGAGCAGAGAGGAAGGGCAGAGGGACAGAGAGAAGCCAGCTCCCTGCTGAGCAGGGAGCCCGGTGCGGGGCTCGATCCCAGGACCCTGGGATCATGACCTGAGCTAAAGGTAGACCCTTAACTGAATGAGCCACCCTGACACACACACACACACACACACACACTAAAACATATATATTTATTCATAAAGGCTATATAACCTCATAAGTGGAAGCTGCTTTGGAGAAGGGCTGCTCCTGCCCCTCCGCTTGTGTAGAAATCCCTTTAGAGGCCCGCTGGCCAGCTTTCTCTTGCACAGCTCGGGGATGGGGCTCCTGCTATCCTCCAGGCAGGGCTTGCCACACCATGACCTAGTAGCAAGTTTTCCCTTGTTCTTTACTCTCCCCTGTTGTATCGTCCATCCACCGGTATAGTTTTGCCCTCTGAAACCACGCATCTCCAATGGTCTGCGGCCAAAAACGGCTTTAGGATGCTTTCTTTTTTAAAGGGGTCAAGGGCTCACCTCTGCCTAGCCTCTCTTATGGTGTCCTGGAGAGAGCATTGAACTGGGAGTCGGGCGGCCTGTGTGCCACCCAGCTTGCTAGGAGAGCTTGAATGAGTCACTGAACCTCTGAGCCTGTTTCTTGCGAAAGGAAGGTCCTGCTCCCTTGCCTGCTGTCTTCATGGGCCACATGGAGGCCTGGTCACTGCCACAAAGGGGCCAGTACCCTGGGACTTGAAACTTCCACCCAGCTGTCGGTGCCACAGGCCCTCCCTGTGCCGTGCTCTGGGGACTTTCTTCCGTGCCTCATCTTCCAGCTTACCGTTTTTCTCTTCAGCCTTGTCAGATTTTGCTTCTCAGCCCATCCATCTGAGTTTTTAATTTCAAGTGAATATATTCTGCATTTTGAGACAGCTGGCTCTTTGTCAAAAACTACGTGGTGTTTATTCATTATGTTAATGTTCTGTACTGTTGCATCCTATGTCTTTGATTGCTTTGATTGACCATAAAAAAACATACTTTTTTTATGGTCTCAGATTGCTCCTGGGGTGCTAATACTTGTATTTGAGTCTTCAGACTCATCTGGGGGCGGAAAATTGCCTCGTGCTCTACAGTTTAGCCTGGGCCCTGGAAGTGTTTCTTTAGAGCACTTTGCTTTTGTCTGCCGGGTACACGAGGGGGGGTGTCCCAGGGTGAATTTTCATGCTGAGTGCGTTGGCCCTGGAGGTGTGAGCCCAGGAGCCTCCTCCTGGGGGCTCCCCTCTACCACCAGCAGTACCCCAACAGAGACAGGCATTCTTGCTAGCTCCCTGGGCTGGTAAGTGGGGGTTTTCTAACCCTTCTTTCTTTTTTTTTTTTTTTAAATATTTTTTAAGATTTTTTTATTTATTTATTAGAGAGCGAGAGACTGAGAATGAGAGGGGAGAAAGTCAGAGGGAGAAGCAGACTTCCCGCAGAGCCGGGAGTCCGATATGGGACTCGATCCCGGGACTCCGGGATCATGACCTGAGCCAAAGGCAGTTGCTCAACCAACTGAGCCACCCAGGCGCCCTCTAACCCTTCTTTCACCCAGTGTGTATGCTTCCTGGGCTTTACGTGGGCTCAGGTTTCTGTCTAGTCCCTGCAGGGTATTAAAACCCAAGCCCTGGGGGAGTAAGCGTCGTTTCCGCTACCCCATCCTCCCTGAGTTGCCAACCATTTGTTCTTACGCTTCCCACTCTGAGCCCAGTCCTTTCCTCATCTCTGATTCCCGTGGATTTTCCTTTGTTAGGAACTTAGCCTCACCTTTTAAAAAAATTTCAGTTATTTTTTTATCCAAGGTGTTGGCGGGGGCAGGGGTTAGCAGGAAGGGTCCACATTAGCTTCTTCTGCTATTGGCCAGATGTGGAGTCAGCAAAGGGTTTCCGACTCAAGGAAAGTCCTCATTGTGCACGAGGACAGGCTCCGAGAAGCAGTGACACACCCAGGCTTTCGGCAGAGTGTTCTGTTTTCTTTGGGAACATCGTGACGATGATTTTAACATCGAGGGTGCACGTGTGTTGTAGGACATCACCTTGAAGATACAGTTCTTGCGGCTTCTCCAGAGCTTCAGCGACCACCACGAGTAAGTCCGGGCCGTCCGTACAGGAAAGGCTGTTGCCCCAGGCTGTTTCCTCTGTCCCGCTCGCCTCAGCCCGGGAGGACCCGGGAGCCGTGGGAGCTGCTGCCGTCTCAGCCAGCGCGGGCGGCCGCACTCGCACTCGCGCTGCTGGGTGCTGCTGCCGGCGCAGCCCTTGCTTTGTGCGCGGCCCGGTGCAGGGCTTGCCCCGGGCCCCACGGGCAGCCTAGGAAGTGAGTGCGGAGGTGGCTGGCCCCTTGTTACCCTTGGAGTCCACATATGTCTCTCGACAGTGTGCCGCTCTGAACAAGGAGCGGACCGCGTGGCTCTTCACGGGGACCTCAGGTGGGCTGAGCGTTTGCTTACCGAAAAGGGGGACTGTTCTTCACCTTCACGAGGAGAAGTACCCTCTCCCACTTTTTGGAAACACATTCTCCCCTCTCATGTTTTATTTTTCAACCTTCAATGGAGAATGTGCAAGAGAATGATTCTCGGCTATAGGAAAAACAGTGCAGGGGAGGGGTGAGTAGCAGCTGACCCTTGACCTTGGCACTGGGGACAGTGTGGTGGGGACTTTGGCAACACACAGGCAGTAACTGCTCAGCTCTGGCCCAGTGTTGCATAGTTTCAGTTTTTCCCCCAAGGGAAGCTCGAAATTAAGATTTATGTGAAAGGTCCAATTTTAAACATTGGTTTAAATTCCTTTGAAACATTGTATAAGTTACCAGAATATGTGGAAGGACAGATGTGGTCAGGGGCCTCCACTTTGCTACTTTTCCTCTGGACAATGTGGACCATCCTCTTTCAGAGGTTCTCTGTCTGAAGGACTTAAGCTTCAGAAGTAGGTGAACCCTCTGAAGAATGGCACCAGTATGTTCTGATTATGTACTTTTTTCCTGAGGAATTGGGTCCCTAACTTTCCTCAGACTCTTAAACCTGAGCACTTGTATGTGCGAGGCTCTGGGGAGAAAGTGATGAGTGAGAACAGCCATGACCCCCACTCTCAAGAAGGGCACAGTCCTGGAAGGGAGAAGGACATGAATCAGAGAATTACGCCATTGAATGTACAGTGACAGATGGCCATAGTATTCCAGTGGAGGGAGCATGGTTCTGTGAGAGAACATTTGACTGGGGCCGTGACCTGGCCAGAGGGCTGTCAGGAGCTCTTCTCTGCAGAGGTAACTTGTCAGCTGAGACCCGAAGGGTTGGCAGTGATAAACTGGGTGAAAAGGAAGAGTGAGAGGCTGACTGTTCCAGAAGAATCTGCTGCAGGAGGGAGCGCCGTGTGTTCAGGAAGGCCAGTGTGGCGAGTGATGTGAATGAAGGGGGCTTGGCTGAGAGCAAGGCTGCAGAGGTGGTTGGTAGCTGAGCCACAGGGCCTTGTGGGTCATGTTGGTGGGCTTGGGTTTTATATAGTCTAAAGTTTGTGAAGTTGTGGGGCGTTTTTGACAGGTGAGTGACGTGATCAGAGTCCCGTTTCCTAAAGATCTCTCTGGGTGCTGTGTGTTGAACCAGTTCCTGGGAGAGACCATTTAGGAAGCCGGCTTGGGCGATGCCAGGCCTAGAGGTGAAGGGCACGGGGGAAAGCGGCATAGCTGACCGGGCCCCTGCTGGGAATGCCGGAATAGGGCCAGGTTTGAGACGCACAATGGAGAGTTTGATTTGGACGTCTTTGAGTTGGAAGTGCCTTTGAGAAGTCAGATAGAAACGTTCAGGGGCCAAGAAGAGGCCTGGAGGTGTTGAGGAGAGGGGCCTTGTTAGTGCACGTGGCAGGTGGAGAGGTTGGCGGTGGGGCAGGGAGGCTCCCTTGGCCTGAGCCCTGCTGCCACCTCAGGGGCAGGTGGTGTCCCGGGAGGGCACTTGGGAGTTCTCTGATTCTCACCGCTGAACATGGGAAGGTGACTAGCCCAGTGTTGGGCTTTTACCCTTTACCCCCTTCAGCCCACTTGTTTATCCTTTACCCCCTTCAACCCACTTGTTTCAGGAATAAGTACCTACTGCTCAATAACCAGGAGCTGAATGAACTCAGCGCCATCTCTCTCAAAGCCAACATCCCTGAGGTGGAAGCTGTCCTCAACACGGACAGGTAGGTGGCGGCAGCTGTGGCTGCACACGTGCCCTGGGGTGGTGCACGCGCACAGACGCGCGCCCGCAGGTGCGGTGCTGGTGCTTTCTCTCGGACGGCGGCCACAGTGTCCCGAGGGCATCACCTGCACTACCTCACCGCGGCCCCACAGCAGCCCTGGGGCGGTGCCGGCAGCCCTTCCGCTGCACCGAGCGGGGAGCAGGGACCCGGAGGGGTCACGTGCCAGAGGTCACGCCTGCTCTGCCCGCTCCTTCGTCACTCACCTCTGTGGACATGCTTCTTTCTTGCCCTTTGCCAAGTCCCGTTAACTGGGTTATGCTTGTGTCACCTTCTGAGCGGTAGGGAGGTCACAGGCTTGTGGGGGTCCGGGCAGGGAGGACTGTATCCAGCAACAGGACTCAGAATTCTCAGCCTTTTTTTTTTTTTTTTTTAAGCAGGAGAAATCTGTTCAGCTAAAACCATGCACACTCCATACTGTCTGCAGGGGATAAAAGCAGAGCTGTTCTCTTTGGAGAGGGAACTCAAAGGCTCAGAACCCCTGCCTGCTTGACCCTCTGTCCCCTGTGATGCAGCCCACGTCATTTCCTCCTCTAATGTCTTTGCTTCCTAGACCGGAAGCTGAGGCCCAGAGGCGCGGGGACTTGACCAGAGCCAGCTGGAGCGAAACGTGGGGCACAGGGTGCTCCCTGTCTCACCCTCCTGGCACAGACTTTGCCCCGTCTGGGAGACTCACAGCCTTTCAGACTCACTTTGGTGTAAACGGCCCTCCCTCCAGCAGTTCTGAGCACGGACTCTGGGTTTTTCTGGCTTCTGATCACTTGCTGGTGGGTCTGGGAAGGGAGAACCGGCCCAAGACTTCGTGTAAATTCACTTCACTCTTCATTTCTAAGACCGCAGGGGTCCTTGGGGTGCTCTAGGCAGAGCAGGGGAGCCTCCTGCCAGCTTGGAAATGTCCCCCGGTGTTTTCACCCCCTAACGCAGCAGAGAGACCCACCCCCAGGGCACCAGGACAACAGTAGTCCTTCGGCCAAGTGGGACTGGGCCCTGTCAGCCTCAGGTCTGTCAGCGGCTCCCTGTTTTGTTCCAGGAGTTTGGTGTGTGACGGGAAGAGGGGCTTACTGACGCGTCTGCTGCAGGTCATGAAGAAGGAGCCCGCCGAGTCCTCTTTCAGGTAGGTTTGGGGACAGGCGCCTGCCACTCCCGAGGGGCCCAGAAACCTAGTGTTTCCCAGGTGGTTAGAAATACCTCCTTTAGTTACCAGTTTCCACCCCGGACAGCTGACCGCTGGGGGGCAGGGGGTCTGACTCAGCGGGCACATGTGAGCGTCTGCATACCAGCAGCAGGTTTCAAGAACTGACCAAGCATTCACCAAGCGCCTACTCTGTGCTGGCGTTGGACAGACAGGTGGTAGGGAAGTAGGAGCCACAGCCCCTGCCCACAGGAGTTCCCTGGGTTGCAGGAAACAAGCATGAAAAGAAAGCTGTTTGAATGCAGTGTGAAAAGGAGCAGAGCCAGGACCTGCCCCGGGAACTGAGGGATCCAAGGAAAGCCCCCTCCCCACCTGGGGGCTGGTGGGGTGGGCTGGGAGGAGGAGGGCTTCCCAGAGCTCCTCCTGCTCACCTGAGATGAATCGTGAAGGCCGTGGGCAGAAGAGCGGCTAAGGGAAGCGTTCTGTCAGGGCTGGGGTGTGAAGCGTCCCTAGGCTCCATGCCTCATATGCACCCCCCCCCAAATCAACTCAGCCTAACGTATCCAGACTTCCCCTCGCTGATCCCAGCTCTGCCCTCTGGGCCACGTCTTCTCTAGACAGCCCATCAGAAGTGAGCCCAGTGGCCCATCTGCACATGTCTGTCCAGTTCCCATATGCATTCCCAGCCCCACTTCCCGTTGTCCCTCTGTTCTTCTGAAGGGTCAGAACCTAGAGTGCACTTTCATATGTGTCCTACTGTAGCCAGCACTTTGATCCTAGATCCCCCTACTCTGAGACCCAGCTTCTTCCAGACAGAGCCAAATAGAGGACTATTCCCCACTCAGCTGTCCGCTCCGCGAGGACTTATCCTATGTCCGCGATGCCTAGTATGAGGTCTAATGCCTAGCAGATGTGCAGTAAATGTTGAATAAATCAAGAGGCAGCAAACCTCTCCCAGCCCCTTGGTGAATGGAATATGGGACAGAAGAGGGCAGCCTTAGCCACCTGGGCCAGGGGTCAACATTTGGGTCGCAGGTTTTGGCAAGCCCGGGCGGTGGAGAGTTTCCTCCGAGGGACCACCTCCTATGCAGACCAGATGTTCCTGCTGAAGCGAGGCCTTCTGGAGGTAATGGCCTGGAGGAGCCAGGGTGTTGGGTGTCCCGTTCTCCCCGCAGCCCCGTGCGTTGCTCTCCTCCTCGAGCCCCAGACAGCCTGGTCCGGGGCAGACCACGTCTATTTTAAAATGCCAGTGCAGATTGCCCTAGGACTTCCCCCAAGTTTTCAGCTGTGTGTTTCCGTAGGTGCTTAACAGATGCTTGAGGGAGCTGGGGTGCCCACAGAAGAGTGGAAGTCTGAAGTTACCCAGTATAAGGCCTTTTGACCCTGAGGATATTTTGCTGTTGCCCAAAAGTTAATTTCCTTTTATTATAAAATGGCCTTCAGAAAAAGAAACATTTACAAAAGGCAGGGAGCAAAATGGCCAAAGGTATAATTGGTTTTAAAGAAAAAGGGATACAAACAAGAAACCCATGAACTGTAAAATCCATAAGAAATTGATGCAAATTAGCATAACTTCAGGAAAATGAAAAATGGAAACAGTTGAACTATCATAGAAACCTTCGTTAAGAAGTGAAATTGGCTTTATGTTCCTGATAAAAGTTCATTGATTTTAGTATAGAGTTTTTTACTCATAAATATGAAGACAAACCATGGGGTCAAAATGTGTCCCATGCCCTTAAACCTTGTGCTTCATTTACTTGGGTGGCCTCAGTGCTCAGGCAGTGGCCGGTGTTACTTCTGGAAACTGCTCCCCTCGCGGCAAGCTGGGCAGCCCTGGGCAAGCAGGAGAGCTCCTGGCTGCCCACCCCCACCCGCCCCCCACCCACCCCCAACCTGCTGGTGAGGTGCGTCAGGCCCGGCCCCCGCTTGGAGCTCCTCTCAGAGGAGGCTCTGGACAGGGGAACGGGTTCCATCAACTGATGTGGATGCCTACTCGAAGCAGGCGTCACAGGGTCGGGGCTCCATGCCTGGCCCTGGTGGGGGGCAGGCAGCAGGGAGCTTGGATGAGCAGAGTCTGGGGAGGCAGCCACATCTGCCTGTTGGCCCCAGGGCTCAGCCGCCTTCCTGCCTTCGTCCTGTCCCCTCCCGCCCCCAGCACATCCTGTACTGCATTGTGGACAGCGAGTGCAAGTCGAGGGATGTGCTTCAGAGTTACTTTGACCTTCTGGGGGAGTTAATGAAGTTCAACGTTGATGCATTCAAGAGATTCAACAAATACATCAACACTGATGCAAAGGTAGGACGAACCCAGGCTCGGGGCACCTGGGTGGCTCGGTGGGTTAAAGCCTCTGCCTTTGGCTCAGGTCATGACCTCAGGGTCCTGGACTGGAGCGCTGCATAGGGTTCCCTGCTCAGTGGGGTGTCTGCTTCTCCCTTTCCCTCTGCCCCTCACCCTGCTTGTGCTTGCTTGCACTCTCAAATGAATAAAATCTTAAAAAAAAAAAAGAAGATGATGATGATGAAGCTATCTTCAAGGAGCCCTGGCCCTTGCTAGTCTTCAGGTGCTGGTTTTAAATTGGAGAACACTGGGAAGTCAGGGGGGCAGTCTCCAGCGAACAGTCATTCGCCCCTGCTCTGTGCCGGGGACTGCGCCAGACCCTGGGTGTATGGAGTGATCAGCGCAGCTGCTGTGGGCCGCTGGGACGGGGCGGGGGGCAGGGGGCTGTGACATGGCCCCGAGGGGGTGCGGCGGGTGCCAGGCCGAGCCCCAGAAGGCAGGACTGGGCCTGGTGTGTTCGCTTCATGGGCTCTTTGACAGAAACACAGCTCAGGCCAATCGAAGGGAAAATGGGAGGAATCCAGCACCCGTGGGTGCGGAGGACACTGGGCTTAGTGTCCGATGTGGCTTCAGCTCCTGCTGAGGGGCCTCGGTCTGACCAGAAACCGTTGGGCCTGGGTAAAGGGGTGCCCCTCGCAGTGAGCGCCCCCGCCCCCGGGGCCGCGGCCAGGTGCAGCGGGAGCCCCCCACCGCCCGCCTGAGCCCAGGCCCCGCTCCAGTTCCAGGTGTTCCTGAAGCAGATCAACAGCTCTCTGGTGGACTCCAACATGCTGGTACGCTGCGTCACTCTGTCGCTGGACCGGTTCGAAAACCAGGTGGACATGAAGGGTAAGAAAAAGCTGTCATGCGCGGGCCTGTTGGCCCAGTGTGGCCGCGCTGGTGTCAGACACTCAGCGTCTGGCGAAGGGACAGCAGTGGCCGGAGGCAGCTGCCCCAAATGCCCACATGGCTGGGGTCAAGGTCGTGACGCTCTGGGAGATTTTCCTGGCTGCTTTGACTTTTCTGTCATCTGTGCTTCCTTTCATAAGATGCACATTTTAATAAAAGAGAAGAAACTGTTGTTGCAATCAAAATGCAAAAGCCAACCCCCCCTTTCCCCCCCCCCCCCCCCCGTAATTGCCTGGGACGAGAGGGGCCCGGTGGTAAGCCGGAGGGAGGGGGGCCTCGGAGGCGGCCCTTGCGCCCACTGAGGGACGAGGGGGTGGCAAACTCCTGCTGGGCCTTCCTGAGAATTCGAGCTCTGCCCGGGAGCCAGCACACCCCCGTGTTCCCGCCGCAGCCGCCGCCTCTATGGCCGCTTCCGTGGCCCGGGCTCCCAGCTCGAGTTGGGACCCCAGGGCGGGACTGGCTAGAAGCCTGAGTGGCGCGTCCCTGGCCCTGAGCCACAGGTCAGCTTCCGAGCCTGCCCTCACCCCTCTGCTCTTCTGTCCCCAGTTGCCGAGGTCCTGTCCGAGTGCCGCCTGCTTGCCTACATATCCCAAGTCCCCACGCAGATGTCCTTCCTCTTCCGCCTCATCAACATCATCCACGTGCAGACACTGACCCAGGTGAGGTGCCGTGCGGCCCGCGGCAGGGCCCCGCAGCAGGGCAGGGAGGTGGGAAACCGCTCCCCTCATCCTGGAGCCCGATGGCTGATCTTTTCCACCTTCCCCTAGAAGTGCTTCTTGACCCATCTGTTGGTTCCTGGGAAACCCTGCCGGCTATTCTGAGGACTTTTTCCAGGAAGGGATCAGTGCCCCCTTTTATAGATGGGGCCTGAGGGGGTAGCTAGTCTCCAAGGTCATGGATGGTCAGCATTGGTACTGAGTTCTTGACTCCCCGTCCAGTGCTCTCGGTGCCCCTCCTCTGTGCAGGCTTTGGGGGTGGGCTTGATGTTTGACTCACCACGGCTGTCCCTTCCCCGAGCTTCCCACTCCTCTTTCCTAGAATGGGGGCGATGCTGTACCCCTCAGAGGTGGTTCTCTAACACACACACACCGGGGCAGGGCGCTGGGCTGAGGCTGCACCGTGAACCAAACAGGGCCTTCCCTCGTGCGGCCCCAGCCTAGTGCCGAGTGGGAGTTAGAAAGTGAGGGAGCCGCACCTAACAAAGGCCCCCCGCCCAACCCGGGGACCGAAGCTCCAGAACCAGCACTCCCGGGATGAAGCCTGAGCTGACTCTGGAGGAGGAGTGGGCTCCAACTGGACCGATGACGAGGGTCCCACCAGAGCGGGGACGGGCGGTGGGTGGAGGAGGGACAGGCAGGTGCTCGGGCGGTCTGCCCTCAGGTCTGGGCAGGGGGCCGCTCGGTGCGTGGCCCGTGGACTGCACGGGGCCCCGCAGGGTCTGGGTGCGGGGCGCCCGCGCCTGACCGGGATGGCCTGGCGCCCCGCAGGAGAACGTCAGCTGCCTCAACACCAGCCTGGTGATCCTGATGCTGGCCCGTCGGAAAGAGCGGCTGCCGCTGTACCTGCGGCTGCTGCAGCGGATGGAGCACAGCAAGAAGTACCCCGGCTTCCTGCTCAACAACTTCCACAACCTGCTGCGCTTCTGGCAGCAGCACTACCTGCACAAGGACAAGGACAGCACCTGCCTGGAGAACGTGAGTGTCCCCCGCGTGGGCCGAGCGGCGGGCAGCTCCTGGTCCCCTTACCAAGGCCCTCCCCGCGGGTGCCGGCTTCCACCTGGGTCCTCCAGGCGCCCCCCCAGCCCCTCTGTCTCTGCCCAGAGCTCCTGCATCAGCTTCTCCTACTGGAAAGAGACCGTGTCCATCCTGTTGAACCCAGACCGCCAGTCGCCCTCTGCCCTCGTCAGCTACATCGAGGAGCCCTACATGGACATAGACAGGGACTTCACTGAGGAGTGACCTTGGGCCAGGCCTTGGGAGGCTGCTGGGCCAGGGCCAGTGCGGGTGAGCGTGGGTACATGTGCCACTGGCTGTGCCCTGTCCGCACCCCCCTCCCCCTCCCCCCGCCTCCCCGCTACTCTGCCTGCCCCAAGTCTTCAGGTACAGGTTTGGTGGGAAGGAGCATCTAGAAGCTCTTGGCCCTTGGGTCTGAGGGCCGCAGGTCATTGGGGGAACCTCGGTTCCCTCATGATCCCCAAAGGACAGGGACCTAATGCCCGCCCTTCCTTCAGAACCCTGGGGCCCTGGCCCACTCAGAGGTAAAGGAACTTTTAAAAATAGCTCTGTCTGAGCTCTTGCCCAGTCTCTTGGCTGTCGGTCCTGGGGTGGGGAGGGAGGTATGGGCGCCCTCCTCCAATCTGTGAGCCAAGCTTGCTCTGGCCTTTGGACCCAGGCAAAGGCTTCTGAGCCCCCCGGGCAGGGGTGGGGGCTACCAGAGGACACCGCCTTCCCCCACACCTGCCCATCTGTCCCTCCCTCCCTCGTTTTCCTTTAGTTCCTCTGGTTCTGTTTGCTCACTGGCCGCTGTGTTCATCCCAGGGGGCTTCCCCTACAAGTGGGGGCCTTTTTCTTCCATCCCTTGGGGCACAGGGTGCCCTGCCCCGGGGCAGCGTCTCCTGCCCGAGCCCGCACACACAGGAGCCTGGCTAGGAGCACACCCTCGGCCCCTCCTTGTGTTGCCAATTTATTAACAACAAATAAACTGATTAAGTGGAGACTATTAAAGAACTTTATTTTAAATGACTGATGTGGACCTGACTTTTGTCCAGGGACCATGTGTTCCTTTCTTCTCAACCTCAGAGAAGGAGAAGGCCCGCAGCTAGAGCCGCAGAGGTGGCATTTTACTCAGGGCACGGCAGGCAGCATCTTCAGCACGCAGGAGCCCTGGCGTCACTCCTTGTGCTAAGAGGGCAGGAGGGCCTGAGTGAGCACCACCGTGCAACCCCACCCTCCCAGGCACAGGGCAGGGGGTGCTGCATGCAGTCCCTCACCTTGGGCCCGAGGGCATCCCGGGTCCGTGCCCGCAGCTTGTTAGCCTGGGTTTCTGCCATGTCTGCCCGCTCCTCTGCGTCGTCCAGCTCGTGCTGGGCCTTGCGGTACTTGGCCAGGTTAGCACTGGCCTGCTGTTCCTAAGGGCACAGACGGGCCTGGTCACCCTGTGCTTGACCCCATCCCCAGAGGGGGCTGGCTTTTGGTCCTCAGCTGTTCCCCTCACCGCTCCCCACTCCCCTCCTCCCACATCACCAGTACCCACGGCAGGGGGCGGGGGGCAGGGGGAGCACTCCTTCCAGAGGTCCGCAGAGGGGGAAAGCAGGTGGGGCCCCCATGGAGACAGAGTTAGGCCCTGTCTCTAGCCCAAACTGAGAGGAAGTTGTCTCTCTTCCCCCAGGGACAGTGGGGGCCCTGCAGACACATAAAGCCAAGACTGGGGAGCCCAGGGCCACCGCTGCCCTCTGGCTGCACTGCCAGGCCCCGGCCCCAACTTCCGTGCACTCACCGCCTCCTCGAACTGGCGTTTGTAGCTCTTGACCTTGCTCTGCAGCTTATCCACCAGGTCCTGCATTCGAGCCAGGTTCTTCCTGTCCTCCTCGGCCTGGGCAGGCGAAAGCAACTCAGGTCTTGGCCAGACCCAGCCAGCTCCAGGGTCCCCCCTCGAGGCAGACCTGGTCACCCACCTGGTACGCGAGCTCCTTCACCCGGCGCTCGTGTTTCCGCACCCCTTTGAGGGCCTCGGCGTGCTTCTTCTGCTCTGCATCCAGCTCGGCCTCCAGCTCCCGCACCTGCGGAGCAGAGCCAGGGATGGGCCTGCTGCCCGGAGCCTGCCCTCGGGCTGGCCCACCCTGCCCGGGAAGGGCCTGGAAGGGCTGCACGCACCTTGGCCTCCAGCTTCTGCACCTGCTTCTTCCCACCCCGGAGGGCAGCTTGCTCGGCCTCCTCAAGCCGGGCTTGGAGCTCCCGCACTGTCTGCTCCAGCGTCTTCTTCATCCTTTCCAGGTGTGCGCTCGTGTCCTGCTCCTTCTTCAGCTCCTCGGCCATCATGGCCGCCTGTCGGTGGAGTGGGGGATGGGGCACAGTCAGGAGGTGAAAGTCCCTTGGAACTCCGGGCACCCCCCCACCCCCCCGCGGCCCCAGCCCAGCCTCACGTCAGTGATGGCCTTTTTGGCCTTCTCCTCGGCTTCCCGCCTCTCCTGGGCAGCCTCCTCCACCTCCCCGCTCAGCTGGGTCAGATCCACCTCTAGTTTCTTCTTCTGGTTCAGGAGGCCTGTGTTCTGAGGGGGGAAGCAGAGCCTCAGAGTGGAGGCCTGCTGGCCGGCGCCCTAAGCCTCCCCGGGCCGCTTCCGTCCCCACCTGCGAGTGCAGGAGGTTAAGGCGCTCCGTGGCCTCGAGCAGCTCCTGCTCCGCCAGCCGCCGGCTGCGCTCGCCCTGCTCCAGAGCGGCCCGCAGCTCCTCCAGCTCCGCGGCCAGCAGCGCGGCCCGCCGCTCCAGGGCCTGCGCCTGCTCCCGGAGCTCAGCCACCAGCCGCTGCTCCTCGTCCCGCCCTGCCTGCTCCTCCTTGAGCTGGGCCTGCAGCAGCCGCGTGGCTGCCTGCGCCTCCAGGGCCTGGCGGGTGGCGTGGCCCAGCTGCAGCTCCAGGTCGTTGAGGTCGCCCTCCATCTTCTTCTTGAGCCGCAGCGCCTCATTGCGGGCCCTTGTCTCCGCATCCAGGGAGGCCTGCAGGGACTCCACGGCCCGCTGGTGGTTGCGCCTGTGGGAAGGAGGGAGGAGAGTGGGCACAGGCGCTGGGTCTGCTCTTACACACCCCGAAGAATTGCCGCAGACGCGAACCCATTGTGGGAATAAATGAATTGTCCCTCCCGGGTTCCAAGCCCTTGTGACTGCCTGTTAGCCCTCAGAGCAAGTTCATGGACAAAAACGAAGCTCCAGACAGATGTGGGCTGAACCCTGGCTCTACCTGCACTGTGCAGTCCTGAGCAAGCCCTTTAGTCTCTGAAGTTCGCCTCTAGGCAGGAGACGATGGTCCCGACCTTGACGGAGCTCTAGGAGAGGGGCAAGCCTGGCAAATTCTGCCTGCCTGCCTTCCTCCTGCCCTCAGGAGGCCAGGATGGGAGAGGTGTCAGCCTCCAGGGGAGAAGAGGATGGGGCACAGCAGGGGGGGCAGGGACGACTCTAGCTCCCCTGTACCTCAAGTTCGTGCACTCCTCATCCTTCTCGGCCAGTTTCCGATCCACCTCAGCCTTGACCTGGGACAGCTCCAGCTGGATCCTCAGAGTCTTGGTCTCCTCCAGCTCCAGGGCTCCCTGGAGCACAGAGCCGCAGTATGGGCACGGGGGCCGCACGTGTTAGGGGACAGCAGGGGCCCGGAGCAGGACGGGGCCCACCCTGGCCCTGCGGTCAACCCCTGACCTCGGCCTCCTCCAGTGCAGCCTGGAGCTCACTCTTCTCCCCTTCCAGAGCCTTTTTGGCTTTCTCCAGCTCCTGGATGCTCTTCCCGCTGAGGCTGACCTGGTCTGTGAGGTCACTGATCTCCTCTGCAGAGGGAACAGGACACTGAGGGGCTGCTGCAGGTCGTTTCGTTCACTCCTAATTCCAGGGGGACCCCACCAGGGCACCCCCCATGACTCCCGGGGGCTCCCACTGACCCCAGGGCAGTTCTCTGACCCCTGGGGGAGCGCACCCTGCAGGTTCTTGTTCTCCCGCTTGAGCGTCTCCAGGGCCTCGAGCGCCTCCTCGTGGCTGTGCCGCAGCCGGAAGAGCTCGGTGCCCAGGCTGCGGGCCTCCCTCTGGGCAGCCTCCAGCTCCCTCTGCGTCTCCTCCTCCTGCCGCCGCCGCTCCTCCAGTGCCCGCTCCAAGTGCCGCTGCTTCTTGTCCAGCGCGGCGGCCGCGGAGGTGGCCCGTTCCAGCTCTAGGGTCACGTCCTCCGACTCCGTCTGCAGTCGCAGTTTGGCCTTCTCCAGTGAGGAGCACTTGGCGTGAGCGGCCTCCACGCCCTCCTCTGCTTCCTGCAGCCGCAGCGCCAGCTTCTTTCTAGGCCGGGAGCAGGCAGTGGGAGGCTGGCCCCACAGTCCCCCGCCTCCCCTCAGCCCGGGCTGGCTCGGAGGCTCGGGGACCACCCCTCCACGGTGCCGACCCAGCAGTAAGACACTCACTTGGCCTCCTCCAGCTCTTCGGTCCTCTGGATGGCATCGGCCTCGTACTTGCTCCTCCACTGGGCCACCTCAGCATTGGCCTTGGACAGCAGCCGCTGCAGCTCGGCCTGGGCCTCTGCCTCCTCCTCGTGCTGCTCCCGCAAGAGGTCACAGTCGTGCCGCAAAGCCTGTACGGCATGGGCCAGCGCACTCTTGGCCTGCAGGGACCTCAGGGACTTCAGCACGGGGCCGGGCCCGCGGCCCCAGGGCCCACCCTGCCCGCTCTGCGGCGGCCGGCGGCCAGCCCACCTTGCTCTCCTCTTCCAGCTGCCTCCGCAGTTCCTCCAGGCTCTGGGTGGCCGAGGCCTTGCCCCGGCTCAGCTGGCTAATCAGAGACTCCTTCTCCTCGAGCAGGCGGCTCAGCTCCCCTGCAGGCCAAAGGGTGAGCCACAAGGTCCGGCAGGCCCTCGAGGGGTGGCACCAAGGCCCCGGGGTGGCCCCGCCGAGCCCCTGGCCTCACCACTCTCAGTCTGCAGCCGCCCCCGCTGAGTGCTCGCATCCGCTAGCTGCCGCTGCAGCTCCTCCACCTTGATCTTGGCCTCGCTCAGCTGATCCTCATAGGTCCGGCACAGCTTCTCTGCGCTGGCCTGGGATCCAGGATTAGGAGTCAGAATAACTTTTGTCAATCACAAGGCAGCGTCTGGGGCTGCCAACCAGAGGCTGGGACCCTGGAGCTGAGAACTCGAAGGCTGGACATGGGCTCAGGGAGCAAAGGGAAAGCAGTGCCCCAAGTTCAACATCAGAGGTTCGACTACTGGACCATGGTTTTAAAAGATGGGTGCTAAGAAGTGAGGAGATTGCGGTGAGGTTAGGACACTAGAGCTGAAGTTAGCTGCAGACAGGTCAGAGGTCAGCTGTCACGACTGGTAGTACAAAGGTCAAAGATCAAGGTTGGGTGCTGGGGTTCAGGACTAGAGCAGTCAGGATAGAGATCAAAATGAACTGAGATATTAAAGCCGCTGGGTCAAAGGTGACGTGGAGTCAGGGCACAGAGCTCAGCAGGAGTCAAGGTTTGAGGTCAGGTGTACAGGTCAGGGGTCAGGGGGGTAGGTTCTGGAGCGGGGTGGTCAGGGGTTGGCGGGTGGGGTCAGCGCTGGAATCAGGATTGGTTCAGAACGGAGATGGGTGTGGGATCCGAGCTCCGTCAGGACGGCTCAGGGGTCGGGGTCAGGAACGGGCAGACACCTTGCCGCGGGCCAGAGTCTCCACGTTGGCGCCCAGATCGTCCACCTCCATGCGCAGCTCGCTCTTCTCCTTTTCCAGCTTCTGCCGCACCCGCTGCAGACTGTCCACCTGCTCGCCCAGCTCGGCCGCGCTCTCCGCCTGCTTGCGGCGCAGGGCAGCCACGGTGGCCTCGTGCCGCAGCGCCGCCTCCTCCAGTTCCCGCCGCAGCCGGCCCAGCTCGGCCTCGCGCTTGCGGCACCCCTCCCGCTGGCCCGCCGACGCCCCACCAGCCTCCTCCAGCCGCTCGCTCAGCTCCTCCAGCTCCCGGGCCACCTCTGCCCGCTGCTTCTCCACGCGGGCCCGGGCCGCCCGTTCGGCCTCCAGCTCCTCCTCCAGCTCCTCCGCCCGAGCCTGGGGACGGGCACAGGGCAGCTGTCACCTCCGTGCCTGCGGGCCCCGGCCCTCCCCACCCCTGGGCCCCACACACCTGCAGTTCCTTGATCTTCTTCTGTAGCTGCGCCCCGAGGAGCTGCTCGTCCTCCACCCGCAGGTTCAGCTGACTCAGCTCTGAGTCCTTCCTGGGGGTCGTGCAGGGCGTGAGCCAGGGCAGGGCCGGACCGCCATCAGCCAGCCGGAAGGCCCCCGGCCCTCCAGTCTCGCCGCTCTCCGCCTGAGGCACCCAGCCCTCGGGGGCCTCCCCACCCCACGGTCCCTCTCAAACCCCCAGCCCCGAGCCGGGCCAGGGCCCTTGTCTGCCGGCACCCTAGCAACCCCCTTCTGGATCCTCCACGCGCAACTTCTGCAGGGATGCCGCCTGCCGGCCAGGGGCTCAGGTCGGCTACCCGCCCCATGCCTACTTCTTGAGCTTCTCCTCCAGCTGCTGCTTGTCCTGGGCAGCGTCCGTCACCGACTCCTGCGTCAACTTGAGGTCACCCTCGAGCTTGCGCCTTGCCCGCTCCGTGTCCATGCGCAGCTTCTTCTCTTGCTCCAGGGAGCACTCCAGCTGCGGGGCGGGCGGGGTGGGCAGGCTCAGCCGCCAGGCTCTGCTGCCCCGGCCCCCCGACCCCCGACCCCCGCCCGCCTCCGCTGGGGCCGGGACTCACGTCTTCCACCTGCTGCTCCAGCCGGAGCTTGGCCTTGGCCAGAGCGCTCACACGGTCCTCCTCCGCCTGCAGGTCGCCCAGGGCCTGCTGGTGGGCCTCCTGCAACGCCTTCTTCTCCTTGGTCAGGCGGGCCACCGACTCATCCAGGGCCGCCATCTCCTCCGTCAGGTTCTTCACCTGTGCCAGCGCCGGGGTCGCCGTGAGGACGCCCCTCCCACACTCTGGTCCGAGAAGCCACACGCCAGGTCACAGCGACCACCCCTTCCAGCTAGGGGACCTCGGGCAAGTCACTTCACTCGGAGCCCCGATTCTCAGTAGACAACAGTTTCCTCCGCTGGAAGGGGGGTTCCGGACAGCCCTGGCTCCCCCGTGAGCACCCGAGCAGGCAGCCGGGCCCACGCCTCCCTCCCCGTGCCCTGCGAACTGCGTGGGGCTGTGGGAGGGGCCCGACGGCAGAAGGCACACGGGGCACCGGGACGCAGAGCGGGCAATGGGCCTCCTACCCGCAGGAGGCCGGCGGTCCAGGGCGGCCGCCAGATGCTAGCAGTGCTGAGCGCCCACCGCGTGCCAGGCCCGTGCTCGAGGGAGCTACCCTCACTCACTCAACTACCCAGCAAGGTAAGTGCTGCTCTGGACCCCGTCTGACAGATGAGCAAAGCAAACCGGAGCCCACAGAGAGGAGGGGACCCGCCCGCGGCCGGGAGGGAGAACAGCAGCTGCCTGGCCCCACGGCCGGCCAGGCCCACACCTTGTTCTCCGTGGCTTGCTTCTCCTTCTCAGCCTTGGCCAGTGTCAGCTCCAGGTCATCTATGTCCTTTTTGAGCTCTGTGCACTCGTCCTCCAGCTTGCGCCGGCGGGCGGCCAGGTCGGCGTTCACCTCCTCTTCGTCCTCCAGCCGCTCGCTCAGCTCCTTCACCTTGGCCTCAAGCTGCACCTTGGACTTGATCAGCAGGTGGCAGCGCTCCTCTGCATCCGCCAAGTTTTCTTGCTCCTGGAGAGGGACACGGGGATGGGGCAGAGCCGGAGCCGGCTAAACCAGCCGAGGGACACCAGGCCGGGGCTCTGGGGACCAGGAATGTTCATGACCCAGCTGCTCTGGGCCCTGAAGGGGCTTGGGTGTGACACAATGAGGGCTCAGAGAGAGCGAGGGGCAGGGGCTGAAGCGGAAACATCCTGAGGGGAGCGACAGACATGCTGGAGGCAACCCAGAGTGACACCCGAACACGGGCTCGAGGAGAGAGAAGTTCCGGGCTGAGGCCTTCCGGGGGGATGGGCAGCAGTGCCCCGGGTCGGCTTGGGTCCTCTCTCCCACCTCACCATTTCCTCACCACCTGGGTGCCTAACGGACGGTCTCCTGCGTGAGCAGGTAAGTCTGGGGACCACACCGTCTTCCCACCACCGTGTCGCCAGAGCTACCATGGGGCCTGGTGCATAGGTGATACTCAGTCATTGCGGAAGGAAGGAATGGCTCTGCGGACTTGGGGAGATTTCAGACCCTGGATCGCTGCCCTCTGGCTACTACTGTTACTCGGCACCTGGGTTCCCAGAGGAAGGGAGCGGGGCTGTGCCCCGGGAGGGCACACTGGGGAGATGGGGCTGCACCGTGGCTTTAGCAGGAAGCCCAGGTAGCAGGGGAGGAGCAGTAGGACACGTGGACAGATGGACTCGGAGGTGGGGAGGCCAAGCACGGACATGAGCCCGCAGGCCTGCTCTCACGGCACGTCTGGGACTGGGAAGAGACCCAGATCCTGAGCACCCGGGGCCACCAAGGCCGCCCGGCCCGGAGGGAGGGGGTGTGGCAGCCTGGTGTTTTCTGGGGTGCGGGGGGGGCACGAGTCACCAAGGGAACCCCCCCTTTGCCCTCCCCCACTCACTGCCTGCAGCTGCAGGGCCAGGTCATTCTTCTCCTGGGTGACACTGACGTGGGTCTCCTCCAGCTCCTGGCGCTTGGCCTCGGCAGCAGCCAGCGCCCCACGGAGCCCCCGCAGCTCGGCCCGCAGGGCGGCCAGCTCCTCCTCGGCCTGCGCCGAGCGCAGCAGCGGCTTCATCTTGAAGAAGAGCTTCATCCATGACCAGTTCTTGACAGCATTGAAGGCACGGATATTCCACTGGATGGTGAACAGGGCGTCCCTGGGGAGAGGAAGCCAAGGGGGCCGAGAGGCTCAGGGCCGCGGTCGCAGCAACAGCCCTGACGGTCCCGGAGAGACCAGCTGTGACTGGGTCTCTGCCTCACACGATGGCCCTTCTGGGGCTCGAATAATCACAGCACCCACCTCGGGGGACTGTCGCACATGTTAACCAAGATTATGCAAATAAAGCCTCTGCCTGGGGCTGGTGCTTCAAGACTCTGGAAAACCCCAGTTGTCATTACTACCAGTCTGGGCCACATTCCGGGTGGCCTGCAGCGCAGGGAAAGGTGCTCTGACCCCAATTTTTGAGGTGAAGAAATGGAAACTGACAGGTGAAGGGCACGACGCAGAGCCTGCCCCTTCAGGGCCACCCGACCGGCCCCAGGGGCTAAGCTGACCATGCGACAGATCCTGTGACGCGCCGCGGAGAGCCCGGGGGTCCTGTCCCCCACCCCCGGCCTGCTCCCCACCTCCCCACACACCTGCCGCCCAGCAGGCGCTGGTATTCCAGGCGCATGAGGCGGCCCCGGCTCCGGGCCTGCAGCAGCGTCAAAACCTTGGCCAGACGCTGGTCACGAAGCTCCTCCAGGACGCCGAGAAGCCCCGCCTTGAAGAACACCTGGGGGCGGGGGAGGCACCAGGTGGAACCCCAAGTGCCTGCGTATCGTCTGTCCAGCGTGACCACCCTCCATCCCGGGTGCCCCAACCTTGGTGTGGCCGAACTGGTACTGGGTGTGGTCGATGTCCAGGCAGCCCAGGAGCTTCTCTGTGGCCTTCCTGCTGTCCACGAATGTGTCATCCGGGATGGCACTGGGGTTCAGGATGCGGTACCTGGGGGGGCAGGGAAGGGCTGATGAGGAGGCGGGGCGGGGGGAGCAGGGAAACGTGGGCCTAGCAGAGGCTAGCGCAGAGGCTGCAGAGGGCCCCATTGAACCAGCCGGCGGGGAGCACATGCTGCTTAAAAAGCTTGGGCTGTGTTTAAAAGCATTTTTTCATTACGTTTAAGAAACTGTTTGTAGGGGCGCCTGGGTGGCTCAGTGGGTTAGAGCCTCTGCCTTCAGCTCGGGTCATGATCTCAGGATCCTGGGATCGAGCCTCGAATCGGGCTCTCTGCTCAGCGGGGAGCCTGCTTCCCCCCTCTCTCTGCCTGCCTGTCTACTTGTGATCTCTCTCTCTGTGTCAAATAAATAAAGTCTTTAAAAAAATTGTATTTGCAATGGGAGTACAGCACTTTCATAATTTTTTATAATTCATCTTTTTTTTTTTAGAAGGTAAAAAGTAGGGGCACCTGGGTGGCTTAATCATTAAGCATCTGCCTTCACCTCATGTCATGATCCCAGGGTCCTGGGATTGAGACTCACATCGGGCTCGCTGCTCAACAGGAAGCTTGCTTCTCCCTTTCCCACACCCCCTGCTTGTGCTCCCTCGCTCACTGTGTCTCTGTTAGATAAATTAAAAAAATTTTTTTTAATAGAAGGCAAAAAATACAACAACGGTGATATGGTACAGCATATCAAAGCTGAAGGAACATTTGAGAGAGAGGATTCTAAACAAGAGAGAGGCTTCCCAGCACGTCCATGCTGTGCATCCGGGTGGCCGTGGCCACGCAGTGAAGGCCAGAGAAACACGAAAGCTCCCTCCGAGGGCACCGAGGAACAAAGCACACCTCACCAGGCTGTGGCATATTTTGCAGCCATAACAAAATGAGTGATGCTACATGTCACGATACACCTGAACCCACATGGTGTCCACCACGAGCAAACCCCGATGTGAACTACGGATGACTACAGTGTGTCGTCCACTCTAACAGATGTCCCACTCCAGTGGGGGATGCTGATCGTGGGGGAGGCTGTGCATGTGGGGGGCACAGGTGTATGGGAAATCTTGGTACCTTCCCCTCCATTTTGCTGTGAACCTAAAACTGCTCTAAAAAAAGAAAGTCTTAATTAAAAGAAAAATAAAGTGATGGTGCAGACTTATGTCTGTGGACAAGGAGCAATCTCTTTCTCTTCTATGAAAAAACTCACAAAACAAGAGCAGAGGGTTGGGGGGCAGAGGGTTGCTTACACACAAGAGAGCATGCGTGTGAGCGTGCCCACAGTCTCCCTGTCAACACGCATGCGTATGTCGGGGTGGGTGACCACGGGGACTTCGGGACGAGGAGGGAACTACGCACGCCTAGAGCCTGACAAAATCAAACTTTCAAAGGCGGAGGGAGCTAATAGCACCGACTGGCATTACATATGGTTTCCAGGGACCCCCACTCAATCCCCAAATCCACACCCCGCTCCGCCTGCCCCCCTTTCGACGTCTCTCCTCGGACAGCTGCTGAAGACGTTTCAAACTTGACTTGTTTAAAGTGGAGCTCCATCCACTAGCCCTCCATCCCCCAAAATATCAAAAAACCCTGTCTTAGTATCTCAGTAAACCTACCACCAACTCCCGGGTGTCTCGGCCCCAAACCTGGGATCCTCCTCATTCTTACTCCCTACCCAACCCACCAACACGGCCCACGGGCCGCGCCTCACACACTTACCGCAAGCTTGCTGGCTACTCCCCTAGCCCGCTGCTGTCTCAGCCACCACCGCCCGCCCGGAGAGGCCTACCCAGTCCCCTCCCCAGTCCGGTGTCCCCCTCGGTGACTGGAATCTCAGTCCTCGGACCCTTGATCCCTTTGGCTCTAAGTGTGTGCCCTTCCATTCCCTCAGGCTGCTGCCTCCACCTGGGGGAGAGCAAAGGTGAAGGGGGCTGTGTAGGAGCAGGGGGCTAGGCAGGGAGACACCCACCGCTGCCGGAAGTCAGCATAGAGCAGCCTGTTGGGGAACCCCTGGCGACAGATCCGGATTCCCTCCAGGACCCCATTGCAGCGCAGCTGGTGTAACACCAAGAAGGCATCCATGACCCCTGGACATGGTAGGGATTCAAGGGAAGATTAGAATTCAATGGACACACTTCATGCCCCAGAGAAAGACCAGTGGCCCACAGAGGGGCTTTCTTCAGGACCGTGTGGGCCCCGAGGGGAGGGAAGACCCAGCTTCCAGTCGGCCCTGTCCCTTCCCTCCAATGGCACCACCCCACCAACCCAGCCCTGGGGAGACTACCTGGGGTCTTGTTCTCATTGGGAACAATGCAACGGACAAAGTGGGGCTGTGTGGCCCGCAGGTTGGTCATCAACTTGTTGAGGTTCTCCTGGCGGTGGGAAGGGGAGAAGGCACAAGAGGGGCGAGAAGCAGAATTGGAAACCATAGTGGATCAGCCCGCTAAGGACGGGTGAGCCGGGCGTCTAAGCGTGCCTCTGCATATCGGTCCTTTCACTCCAGTCCTTGTGACCCTCTTCCCTCTTCTGCTTGACTGGGTCCCTGTCACCATCACCGAAGCCTTCCCCCCGCCCCATCCCCTTCCCTCCCACGGGCCCCGAGGCTCCCTGCCCAGGCAGCGTGGGGACGGGAAGCAGCGCAGACTTGCTGTGATGTTCACGTGGAGAGGAGTTAAACATCACTGCAAGTCTTAACGGCCGCCCGCCCAGGGCGCAGGGGACAGAGCAGGGACCGGGGACAGGGGCGGATGCTGGCAGGGGAGGGCCTGCACGGGGCCCAGCCCGGGCCTCACCTTGTGCAGCTGGGACACCGTCTGGAAAGATGCTGCCTTCTTACGCTTCTCTTTCACCCCAGACTTGGGGGGCTCGGCTAGGAGAGACAGGGGGACTGGTCACTCTAGGGGATGCCACTCTGAGTACCCTACAGGATGGCGGTCCTGTCCCTCTGTACTCACTGGAGCAGGAGCCTGCGTAGTTCTCATAGAGGGTAGCCAAGAGCTTGTTCTGCGACTTTTGGAAGATAGGGACCACCGTCTCGTTCAGCGGGTCCTTGTTTTTCTCCAGCCAGCCCACGATGCTATAGGGCACCTGCCAGACAGCGGACAGGTGCTGAGCGAGGGCCGGGGAGGGGGGTGCCGAGAGAAGGGAGGGGGGTGTTCAAGGGTGGGGATTCCAACAGATACCTACCACGCCTGCATAGTGGACCACCTCAAAGTGGGCCTGGTATTTGCGCTTCTTGTCAGGCCGTGGCTGCTGGAAATTGGGTGACTTCCCCGCGTGATTATCATAGAGCTTGGCCCGGAAGCTGGCATCTGAGGCCTTGGGAAACATGCACTCCTCCTCCAGGATGGACAGGATGCCCAGTGGCTGGGGGTAGGGAGCGAGCTTGAAGGGCTGCCATCAGGCCAGCCCATCCTGGCTGGGCCAGACCCCCATATCCTAGAGCCCTTCCTTCTGGAAGCCTTCCTAGACGCCCCAACCACCTGTTGGGAGGGACAGAAACCATACAGGTGCCCAGGAGTCCCATCTTCTAAAAGAGAAGTCGGCGGCTTGCCTGCAGCCCCTCGCGGGCATGCGTCACACTCTGGGCTGTTCTCTTCCACTCACAGCTGCACAAACTCAAACTGTTGCCATTCACCTCCCAAAGTCCGTGGTCTGTTTCTCTCTGTCGCACACACACACTCTCAAACACAGTACGATTAAAAAAAAAAGCAGTTGAAATTTTGGCTTCCTCTCTTACTAGGCAGAGGGGCCAGTGGGCCTCAATTTCCTAACCTGCGAAGTGGGGAATGAATACTTTCAGTGCTGATTTCACGCCTGGGGCACCTGGGTGGCTCAACTACCTTCGGCTCATGTTATGATCCCAGGGTCCTGGGATCGAGCCCCGCATTGGGCTCTCTGGTCAGCGGGAAGCCGGCTTCTCCCTCTTCCTCTGCCACTCCCCATGCTTATGTGCTCTTACTCTCTATCAAATAAATAAATAAAATATTAAAAGAAAAAAACAAAAACACCCCCACTCCTGACCCCCCTACTGTGCCAAAGCAGGAGGTCACAGAAATGCATAAAAACCACCTGCTGCGCAAACTCTCGCGCAGAAACAGCGGGAGAGTCAACGTTCAATGTTCAAAATACATTTCCAGAGAAAAAGAAAGATGAAAAATGAGTGCATGTCTATAAGAGAAAATGTGCACCCAGGATAAAAGGTTTGGAGGAGGAGGCTTACCCAAGTGCCAGCTATAGGCTCTACAAGGTAGAGGATTAGGGGGAAACATTTTTCCTCCCTTTACTTCTGATCTTTCAAATTTTCTTTGATTTTTCTTTCCTCCGGTCTTGGTACAACAGGGAAATGGGCGTAACCAATCCAATAAAGAAGCGAACGGATCCGACCCCGCCTGCCCAGCACGGTTCTGAGGCTCTGGGGAGACTGTGGTGGCAGGAGGGCCCACAGGGTGTCAGCGGTGCTGGGTGCACACTCACACACACACACTCGCACTGCCTCCAGCAAACCTCACTGCGATGCACGCTGCCATTCACACACACGGATGCGCGTGCACGTGCACGCACACACACGGAGACACGGTCACAGCCGCGCCCCCACACACAAGCTCACAGCAACACGCAGTCACACACGCGTGCACGTGCAGGCTTGCCCAGGCTCGCTCCCCACACCCCCACCCCTTTGCCGTGCACCCCACCTTCTCGATGAGGTCAATGCAGGGCTGCAGGTCCAGGCCGAAGTCGATGAAGACCCAGTCGATGCCCTCCCGCTTGTACTCCTCCTGCTCCAGCACGAACATGTGCTGGTTGAAGAACTGCTGCAGCTTCTCGTTGGTGAAGTTGATGCACAGCTGCTCGAAGCTGTTGAACTGCGGAGGGCGGTGCCGGCTCAGCGGACAGACACGGGGGGCCCGCAGAGGACCGGGGTGCGCACGACTTCACCCCCACCCACCCGGGGTCCCCCGCCCCGCGGGAATGGAGCCCAGGGGCAGGGGCCTGCGCTCACCTCGAAGATCTCGAAGCCCGCGATGTCCAGGACCCCGATGAAGAACTGCCGGGGCAGCCTGGTGTCCAGGGTCTGGTTGATCCGCGATACCAGCCACCGGAAGAGCCGGTCGTAGGTGGCCTTGGCCAGCGCCCCCACGGCAAACACCACCTGGACGCGTGCAGAGGCGGGGCTGGGACCCGACAGGGAGGGGGTCCTGCCCCAGCTGTCCCCAGGGGGCTCCAGCCTGCAGGCCACTCACCTGCTCCACACTCTGGCCCTTGGTCACATACTCATTCCCCACACGCACTCGGGGGTGCAGAAGGCCCTTGAGGAGGTCCCCACTGCTGACCCCCATCAGGTAGGCAGCCTTGTCAGCACCTGGCAGGGCACACAGGGGGGTTAAGAAGAAGGCTGCCAAGAACAAGGGCACCTGGGGGCTCTACCGGCCTCTGCCTGGGGTTAGGAGAGGGAGGCTGGGAGAGGTGGAGTTCAGGGCAGGCAAGCCCCGGCAAGGCTTGGGAGGGTGAGGGTCGGGACTTGAGAAGTCAGGGGTTACCATCAGGGCCAGGGAAAGCTGAGGCCAAAGGTTGTGGATAAGGGATAAAACACGGGGATCAGGGTCAAGGCTGACGACCAGGTCAGGCCAGGGTCAGGACCCCTCACTCTCAGTGCCGTCGGCCTCCGCCTGCTCCTCCCGCTGTTTCTGCTTGAACTTCATGTTGCCAAAGTGCAGGAGGGCCCCCACGATCTTATAGCAGGCGCACTTCTCATCCATGCTGAAGCCCAGGATGTCCATGGCGTGCTGCGGCAGGGGACAGAAGGATCAGAGAAGGCCGGGGCCCGCCGAGCAAAGGGCTCCGGGACTGCTCCCCGACCTCCACCTCCCCCCACCCCAGTCCACCCGTCTCCCACCACAGACGTACGTCAGTAGCCATCAGCTCTTCCCCGTCATTCATGTTGTCCACAGTGATGACCCCCTGGCTGCAGAAGTGGTAGTCGTAGGGGTTCATAGACAGAAGCAGCATATCTGGGGGGCCCGGGGAGGAGCATGAGGGGTTTGGTCGCGTTCATTCAGCTATTCTCCTCCTCCTCCATCCCCGCATGGGAGGTCCTGGGGGTCACCCCGGAGAGGAGACTCTAGGCCCCTCCCAGCCTCTCTGTGGCTGAGTTTCCCACCCCCTCCCCCATGCCCGTGGCTTTGCTTTCTTCATGGTTCCCTGAGGAATGAGTCCAGGCCCCACATGCGTGGGGAGCCAGGACACCAGGAGGGCCACACTCTGCCCTTTTGGGGTTTGCGAGAAAGGGGAGCTGGGCCGAGGCAGAGCCACTGCTCCCCTCTGGTGCCAGACGAGGCTTCTCCAGTCTCGGGACAGCGGAAGGGACAACCTTGCCAGGGCAATGACACACAGGGGCCCGTTCCCCAGCACGAGAAGGAGAGAGCTCAACAATAACCAGAAGTTGCAGCCAAGGAGTAGGGGGGAGGGGAGAGGGGAAAGCTGTCCCGCTGTATCCACCCCTGCCCCTCACCCTGTAACTCTGGCTTCTTCCCCGAGAGGATCTGGTAGTAGACATGGTAGCCTCGCTCACCGGGCAGCTGGAAGATCACTCGCGACTTCTCCAGGAGATCTGGGAGAAAGAGGGGCACTGGCCTACCATCCCGTTTGTCCCCAGACTCCATCGCCCCGACAGCTGAGGGGGGCAGGGAGGAGGTACCCATGAGGGTCAAGGGTGAGTAGAGAGGCGCTGTGTCCACACACACGAGCCAGCACATACCGAAGGGTGGCAGCGTGGAAATGTGCGTCTGTAGGTCTGTGTGTCTGGCGGTGGGGGGGTGTGTGTGTGTCTACATTTGTCCTTCTTTCATCTGTGCTTTCGTTCCTTCATCCACAGACCAAGCTCCTTCCCTCCAGAGCAGAGCTCGTGTGTCAGTGCGCACGTGGAGCTGAGCTCCCATGTGTTTGCAAAAGGGTCGGTCAGAGCCTGGGACCGGGTGTCCCAGTAGTGGGGCTGGGGCAGGTGGGAGGGGCAACAACCCCCAAGAGGTGGGCGGGGAGGCTTCCGGAAGGACAGGGACTGTGTGTGTACATGAGGCTGGGCAGGTCGAGGGCACAGGCCTGCCCTACTGGAAGCCAGAGAAAGGACTGAGGTGGGGTAAGGACCCAATCGCAAGGAGCCTGACAGGCCCAATAAAGATCTGGGTCTCCGTCTTAAGGTAATGGGATCTAGAAAAGGTTTTTCAACAGAAACATGATACGGTCAGATCAATATTTGGGACCATATCACTCTGGCTGGAAGATTAAGCAGAAGAATGGAGTCTGGGAGACCATGTGGAGGCTGGTGGAATGATCCAGATGAGAGTGAGGCGGGGGGACTGTGCAGTGGCCATGGATGGAGAAAAGTTCCTGGAACAGGTGAGAGCCCCAGGGACTTGAGGACGGATACACGGATGCGCAATCTGAACAAAGACCCAGGCCTCTGTCCCCATCCCCGCCCTCCCCCACCCTCCCCTAGACTCACAGCTGTCAATATCTGCGGAGGCCAGCTTCCCTGAGGGGCCGAAGTGAATGCGGATGAACTTGCCCTGTGGGCAGAGGGGCAGGCTCAGCTGGGGCCCAGCCACCCAGGAGGCACTAGCTGCTGAAAGCTCCCTCCCACCGCCTCCATCTCCCTGCAGCCAACCCCATCCC
>CM052811.1:100211495-100361210 GCA_028533885.1 Nasua narica | reverse complement strand
CTCTGGCGGAGGGGGAAGAGAGGGGCTTCCCGGGGCCTCATTATCATTGCCTGCCCCACCAGCCCTGGCCCCATACTTACCCCAGTCTTCGTGGCCAGAAATTGCTGCAGAGAGAAGACAGGCAACATTAGAAATTATGAGGTCTCACCGGGCTGGTGGACTGGGGTGGCAGTGGTTAGCAGGAGCGTGGACGTTAGTCACCCGGATGTGTAGTCCCCACCCCTCCTCCCCAACCCCGTCAGCACTGTTAGAAGGAGAAATGCTAGAAAGTGGGAACAAGCCTGGCCCTAGTCAGGGGCCTGAGGCAAGGGGCTGTGTCTTGGGGGTCTCCTACTTGCAGCCCTTCCCCTCCCCCAGCTGTCTCTGGCCTCTTCCATATCCTTTAATTTTCCATACTCCAAGAAGTGGTCCCTACCCAAAAGGCCTAGGGCTTCCTGACTAAAATCTACTCCCCTTCAGAGCCCAGCTCAAATGCCCACTTCTCAGGAAGGATTCCCTGTGCTCTGAGGCTAGATGAGCCCTCTTCCAGCTGGAACCTTCTCACCCCTCACCCTCCTCGGTAAGAGCCCCCTTCACACTTCTCTGTACTGTGACAAGCTGCATCCCCATCATACAATTGTCCTTGGGTTATAAGACACGATGGCCCTGCCAGGTGCATATTATTAGCCCTAATTTGCAAATGAGGAAATTAAGACTCAGAGCAAGGAAGTGACCTTCAGGCCACACAGTAAGTGAGGGGCAGGGCAGGAACTGAGCCCGGGCATCCTGCCTCCCATGACACACCGCAAGTCTCATCTAGAGGGACCTGCTGAATTGAGGGGGTCTCCCTCCCTTCCTCTCCTAGCCTCAACCTTGTCTTCTGCTCATGTCCCCTTCTTTCCCTTCCCTACCTTGGCTCCCTGCAGTCTGGGAAGAAAGGGAGAGAAAGGAAGGAACGGATTCTGGAATGCGAGGTGCCAGGCCACCAGGAGACTTTGGTTATTCACTCACCTCCAGGGAGCCCAAGACTTAAAAATCCCCCCGGAGACACTGCTGAGGGGACAGAGGCTGGAGGGAAATGGCAAGAACCCCTCCTTCTGAGCTCCGCCCCCCCCCCCCACATCCAGGGCCTTTTGAACAGGGATCTCTCCGGCAGATGTACTCAAATTTGGGGCCAAGGGAAGGGGATTGATAAGGCTTTTTAAGTTCCAGCATCCATGGACCCCATAAGCCTGCTTTCTTTCCATCTCCCTTTCCTGACACCTCCACATACAACCCATTGTGCAGAGCCCCCTTCTGCCTCACCCTTCCCAGGTGTACCCCTGCCAGCTCTGGCCTCTCCCTGCCCTCCGTTCCCATTACTGGACCAAGCCCCAACTTTCTGCAGCATCCTCAGAAACACTGTGGGGGGTTCAAAAACGGGGTGGGAAAGGGAAGGAACAAAGAGCACCAAAAAGTCAACAGCAAAAACAAAACAACAAAAACGACCACCACAACAACAAGAAAACCAAGAACAAAACTGAAAGGAAAAACAAAAACAAAAGCAAGAAAATCAAATGGGGGAAAAGGAAAAGGCAAAAAGAAAAACAATTTTAAATAGACAAAAAGAAAAGAAAAAGAAGAAAGAAAAATGCCCCCAAATAAAGCAAGGCTTAACAGGATCAGGAGTGGGCGCTGGGTAGGGGGTGGCCTTGGGCTTCTGGAAAGAAAAGGCAGCCCATTTTGTGGGTGAAGGAGCACACACAGAGCTCTGAACAGCTGGCCCTGGGGGCTAAGAATGAATGTTACACCCAGAAAACAAAAATAAAACAAAACATTGGTCCCCCATTATTTCAGAAATTTCAAAAATCCGTACAGAAATCACAGGGCGAGAAACTGCCCCCTGACCCTGGCTGTTGGGACTGCCGAGTGCTCCTGGCTCTGGTTATACTGCTTGTAAGCCTGCTTTTTGATTGACAGCAGGTAACAATCTTTGGTGCATGAAAACTAAGAAAATAATCACTTCGCAGTTAAAAGCTGCCTATTTGGTAAACTTTCAAAATAAGAAGGGAAGGGAAAATTACATAAAAAGTTTAGGAACAGCTGTGGTCCTCCCCCTGTGTGTTACAGGTGGGGCCACTGAGGCAGGCCCAGAATTGGGTCCCATGGTGTGGAAGAGGCAGTCACAGCCTCTTCCTTGGTCAAGCCTTGCTCATGCCAGAGTCTGCCACCAGGGTGGGAGGCTCAGGCAGGGCTAGAGGCTCTGGGGAATCAACTTTCTAAAAAGGAATTTAAAAAAAGAAAGAAAGACAAAGAAAAAAAGAAACAGAAGCAGTGGGGAGAGTGGAGAGCGGCGCCCATGTGGGCGAGTCTTACGGCCTTCTTGCCCGGCCCGTCTCCCAGGGCAGCGACGATGGCAAAGTACTGAATGACCCGCTTGGTGTTAACCGTCTTACCGGCCCCCGACTCTCCGCTTAGACGACACAAACATGAGTCACCAAAGCCCATCTGGTCAATTTCCCACCTCCCAACACCCCACCCCAAAATCAGGACCATCCTCTCCTTCTCCCCACTCAGCTCCTAACTCATGACCCCCAACCCGAGACCCTCCAGGGGACAGAAATAACTCTCAGAGGTGCTAAGCTGTTTACAAAGCAACTCAGGGCAGAACCCCCATGTGAGATGAGAACACACACGACAATGCCACTGTCTACTGAGCCCTAACATTGTGCCAGACACTGGGCCAAGGGCTTTACCTGCACTGGCTCATTGAAGCCTTAGAAACCCCATTAAGCAGGCACCATTATCCCCCGTTTTATGGATAAGGAAATGGGGAAGTTACGTAAATGTCCGTGCTGTGGGCCGGGCACATACGTTAACTGGCTGACTCTACAGCTCTATATGGTAGGTAGGTAGGATTGTTCCGCTTTTACCAATGAGACTCAGGGACCCAAGGGTCCCAGCACGAAATAGATGTGTGAGAACTTGAACCCAGGTCCTTCTGGTTTACAGGTCTTGCTTTTTTTTTTTTTTTTTTTTTTACAGGTCTTGCTTATAACCACCAGGCTGCATGCATACACACACTCACACACAATGTCCATACTGGCTTGGCATGAACTTGGCATGTACGAATTCTACCACTTTCTCATGGGGGCAAATGAAAAATCAAAATCAGAATCAGAGGTAAGGAGATTTTGAGGAGGAAAGGGAAAGTTATCTTCTCCCTCCCATTGAGCCAGAATCATAATTTTTCATAATTTTCGAAAGAGCGAGTACGGCAGGGGCTATTCCAGGCCCTGGGGGGAGGGAGATCACCAGGGCTGGCTTCCCTGTCCACCACCCCATAGCGTATCTGAGCAGAATGGGGACAGAGAAAGTGCTCTAATGTAGCTTTAGCAGGACACCAGCTCCAGGTGGTAGAGGCCCTGCCCTCAGCACTTTGGAATCAACCATGGGAAATGATTTTAGTTCCACTCCCCTCCTGCCAGATAGCCAGCACTTCCCACCACACCCCCAGAGCCCCACACTCACGTGATCAGCATGGACTGGTTCTCTCGGTCTGGAGGAAAAGGGAGAAGATAGAGAAGTTAGCCACGGTGGGGAACCAGTCACAGGTGGAACACTCTGGATATCCATGGCACTGGGGCAGAAACGGGAGGACCAAGTAGCATCATCCAGACTGTGCCCAGCTCCCACTTGAAAAGACAGAACGCTATGCTGGAGTGTCCAGCAGCATCAAAAGGGAAGCAGTACACGTGGAGGTGAAGGGTTTTTTACAGGGGCCTCCCTGGAGCGGGGGCAGAGGTCTTGGGTGAGGGAGAGGAGTGGAGGTGGCTCTTACTGCGCAGCATGTCATTGTAGGCGTTATCCGCCACTGCATATATGTGGGGTGGGGCCTCCGAGCGGCGCTTTCCCTTGTAAGCAGCCACCACGGAGGCCGTGTACACCGGGAGCCATTTGTAGGGGTTGATGGTGACACAGAAGAGGCCGGAGTACGTCTGAGGAGAGAATGTAAGCTGGGTTATTGAAGTTAAGTTCCCACCCTCAGGCCCCAGCCCTCACGAAACGGTCAGTGACCCTGGCAATATGCCCCAAGGAATCACTTAAAGTGCCCGGCCACACCCTCGGTGGCTGTCCCTGCCCGCCGCAGCCCTCACTCCGGCCGCAGCCCGAGGCCCCACCTCCACATTGCCACGCCAAGCCTCTAGCTGCAGCTCCGCCCCTGCACTCCAGGAGCCGAACTTCCTCTAGCCCCACCCCAGCCCGGGACCCCGCCTTCCAGGGCCACGACGTCACCCTGCCCCACCCCTAGCCCCGCCCCTAGCCCCGCCCCACCTCTGTGGTCCCACCCCCACCGCACGCTGGCTGGCCCCTGGCTCACGTAGATCATCCAGCGAGCGTAACGCTGGCGCAGGTTGTGTAGCACTGATGCCTCGTTGAGGTGCGTCATCATGGCCATGTCCTCCAGCAAGTCGAAGCGGGGCGGGTTCATGGGCTGCAGCTCTGCTTCACGCACCATCAGCATCTGTCCGGGAGGCCATATTGCGGGAGACCTCAACATGGGGTGGGGTGGCAGACCTGCAGGAGCCAACTAGGCCCCTTACCCCTGTGCCTCCCCCCAAACCCCCTTTCATTCAGTGCGCTAGCTCTAGCTAGTAAGGAGCTGCGCCCCAGGGGACAGAGAAGCTAATCCCAAAAGAGGGGAGCCAAACCTTCTGGTCTCTGGTCTCCACGTTGACTCTGCCCCCGGTAGCCTCGGACTTGATCTCGGCCTCCACATAGGCATCCTGTTCATCCGGTACCCAGACCCTCTTCCTCCCTGGTTGGGGGGAGAACAGTGGGGCTTTGAGAAGGCTGAGGCACATCCAGGGTTGGGGGCCCAGCTGCAGTTCCCAAGCCATGTCAATAGAGCTATGCCCCTCCCATGATCCCCTCTGCCAGGATGCTGGGGAATACTCAGAGAAGATCCTTCCAGATCCTGGAAGAGTAGAGCTGGGAGTCTATTGGGATCTCTTTAGAGGGCTTCCCTGACTAACAGTCCCTCACCACCCTGAATCACACACTTGGGTTCCGATTGCCTTATCTACCCTGCGACCTTGGGAAAATCCCTCATTCTCTCTGGGTCTGTTCCCTCAAAGGCAAAATGCTATGGGCATCTCCTAAGGTCCCATATGGAGCAGCCCCCAACATTAGGAACATAATTTTCGGGGGGGGGGGTTCTTCCTCTCCCCCACAGTCCCCCAGTTTTGCTGAAGACTCAAACCCACTTCTCCTAATTCTGTGTCTTGTATTCCTTCCTGCCTGGCCAGCTGGTCCTTAAGCTTCAGGGAGCCCCTATGTCATGGTGGTTAAAGGCACAGATTGAGATTGCAGACCACCAGATTCTGTTCCCTCTCCTGCTACTTCTAGCCAAGTGTCTTAATCAGAACCTGCTACATAACTTGCAGGACTGGGGTTAAAATGCAGGTCCCTTGTTGAAAAAATTATTACGAATTTCAAGATGGTGATTCCAGAGTATTAAATCAAGCACGAGGCCCTTCTGAGGATGATGCCCTATACAACGGCAGAGGTTGCTCGCCCATGAAGCTGACTTTGGCCCTGGTCCCCATCCTCCCCAGGTTGTTGAGATGATGCATGGAAAGTAATCCACTCTTGGCCTGGCACAAAATAAGCACTTGGTACACATTGCCTATTGTTATTATTGTCCTATGAGCAAATCAAGTCATTAATAGTAGTCTTTATTCCTGTTTTTGGCTCTATGGAAAGCACTAAAAATAACTCAGGGTAAAAAAAGCACAGGTTTTATGGACACCAGCCTACATACATACAAATCACTCTCATCTCAGAGGCCTCGGGCTCCAGCCACAGACTGCTGCTCCGGGAGACAGGGAATACTGTCCCATTTTACAGAGGAGCAAACCGAGGCTTGCTCACAAACATGCCGTGATGTACATGGGGTCTCTGAGAATGTAGCCTTAGGACCCTGGACTCTAAGGGAAAGGGCCAGGGCTAACACTGTCATGCCAGAGTGCTCCTTCAGCCCTGAGCTCAGTGCCACCACCCCTCCCCACTCCCGGTCTGAGTCCGTAAGGGCTACACTGTGGCTGTGCCCTCCTGCCTTCACTTACCATCCCACGGGACAGTGTGCACCTTCATCAGGTCCTGGTAGCCCTGGCGGAGGTAGCGGGCAGACTCCCCAAGTTCACTGACATCCATCATGGCGGTGGCACCGAGAGGTGGAGGACGAGGGACTAAAAATCTTGGAGGTTCAAGGTAGTCCAAGGCATCAGGCACTGGAAGATGGCAGCGATGGAGGAATTGAGGGACCTGGGACCCCAAACTGGGACATGATTCAAAACCCACAAGGCCTAATACTCAGTGATTCCCCATCTCAGTCTCCCTGGTGAGCCCCCAACACACACACACACACACACACACACACACACACACACACACACACACCAGAGCATCCTTTCCCACAGACACAGAGACCTGTGCCCACCCATGGGGACCCTCACCCTTTGGTTCCAACCTCAGCCCTGATCACCCACCTCAGCACCACGGTGAGGGCTGGGAGCTGGGCCACCCCTTTTATTGCCACCGTCAAGGTCAGCGGAGGAGAGCTATGTCAGCAATCTCCACGTGTCACAGCCCCCCCAGCCTGGCCACAGGACACAAAAGGCAAATTCCCTTTTATCTCTACCAGCACGGCCCCTGGGCTATTTTTACCTCCCATTGTCATGGGATCACAAAGGCGGAGAGAGACACTCTTACTAAGTGATAGGGAGGCTGGGATTCAGAGACCAAAGGGGCAGGGACAAAGCCATGAGAGATCTGAGAAGACGGAGGAGCTCAAAGAGAGAAACTGAGTCACAGGAAGTCTGATCCACCCAGAAAAAGACTCACACCCCCAGAAACAGAGAGAAAAGAGACTCGGAGAGAGGAAACCATAGAATGCCTTCTGTGACCATCTTGCACAACCCTCTTTATACATTTGGGGAAACTGAGGCCCAGAGAAAAGAAAGCACTGCCAAGTCTCGAAGATAAGCAGTAGCAGAGGCCAGAACAAAAAAAGAAGCAGAGAGTGAGACATCCCTCTCCAGTACCGGCAGTTGTCTCTTTCCTCCCTACCACTATCCCCATCTCCCTGGGGTCCCCTGGGGAAATCACACATGAAGAAAACTAGACCAGGGACCACAGGCATAAAGGAATAATTTGGCTGAAGAAAAAGCAAAATGAGGAAACTCAGAACACTTAGGAGACATTCAAGACTCCCAGGACACCAAGTTCTCACCCTTAGCCCCCTTCCGCACCCCACTCTCAACAAGGGGTTGGGCATGCTGGCGTTCAGGCCACCTGAGATGGGCTTTGGGGTACATCAGGGCACTTACAGGCTCTCCTGTCCATCACCCCATTCAGGCCCTGGTGACACCACAGAACGTCAGAGTCAGAATCAAAGGATCCTGGAACCGGAGACAGAGGACGTGTAGAAGCACCCAGGTGCAGAGCCAGGATTCCAACCAGATGTCAGGCTGAGCTCACACAGAAAAATCCTCTGTACCAACTGGCCACCAATTCCAAATACGCAGACATATCTATACTCTATAAAATATATAGAAATAATTTCGAAGAGGGGCGCCTGGGTGGCTCGGTGGGTCAAGCCTCTGCCTTTGGCTCAGGTCATGATCTCAAGGTCCTGGGATCGAGCCCCGCGTTGGGCTCTCTGCTCGGCGGGGAGCCTGCTTCCTCCTCTCTCTCTCTGCCTGCCTCTCTGCCTACTTGTGACCTCTCTCTGTGTGTCAAATAAACTAACAAAATCTTTAAAAAAAAAAAAAAGAAATAATTTCGAAGATACATTTTCCACCTGTATGTAGTTCAAAGTAGGTAAAACTAATGTAGGATGGTAAAAGTGGAAGGGTGGTCCTTTGAGAGAGAGTAATGAAGGGATGAGGCATGAGAGAAGCCTCTGGAATGCAGGAAAGACTACAGACTGAGCACAGTGGGGGTTACGCAGGTGTGTTCGCTCTGTGAAACTAATCAAGCTATATATTTAAGATGTACGTATTTCGGGGCGCCTGGGTGGCTCAGTGGGTTAAAGCCTCTGCCTTCAGCTCAGGTCATGATCTCAGGGTCCTGGGATCGAGCCCCGCATCGGACTCCCTGCTCAGCAGGGAGCCTGCTTCCCTCTCTCTCTCTCTGCCTGCCTCTCTGCCTACTTGTGATCTCTGTCAAATAAATAAATAAAATCTTAAAAAAAAAAGGATGTACATATTTCACTGCCTGTGTGTTTCAGGCAAAGTTGGTTTAAAATGCATGGCCAGATTTGGCAGTATCTACTAAAATTACAAATGCCCAGACCCTTTCAGGAATTCGTCCTATAGATACTTCTCCATGTTATGAAATGATACAGGTCTCCTTTGGGTGATATTTAGATTGTTTCCAAGTCTTTTTGCCAAGCAAAGGGCAAGAGCTTGGTCTATGTCCCCGGTACCTTACAGAGCATCTGTCCACAGTAGAAAGTCAATAAACCTGTGCTAAGGATGGGAACTGAACTTGACAGTTTAAGATTATTGGGTACTGTCCTCATGGGGTCCGAGGCTAGGGGGCTATGCTTGAGCCATTTATAGGAAGCTCAGGGGGTGGGAAAACCCTGCTTACTGTTTGAAGATGCTTACACAGAAGGTTTCTCTCCTCGGGCCCGAGCAACAGAATTAGCCTGGAGAATCAGAACCTCTAACAAGCTTCACTTATACCAGATACATTGTGGGTCTGAATTCCAGAGTTACCTGCTCAGTGTCTAAACCTGGAGCTGAGAAACCATCCAAAAGAACTGGGTGTGGAATTACCCCGTAAGTTTGCTTCTACTATGCAGGGCACACCTCCCTGCAGAGATGAGCACAGACAAAAACGACAAAGCACTGGGAAGATCTTGGATGCACCCGAGAGAGGCACCAACTGTCAAGATCTGCAAGGACGTAAATATGGGACCGAAGTTACGCACGTGAAGAGCTGCGTGGGAGCAGAGGAAGCCTGGGTGACTTGCGGCGGACTCGAGAGCAGGCCCGTGGGGCCGTTACAGGGAGCAGTTGGGAGACACGCACAGAAAGGGGCTTTCTCATCCTCGGAGCCAGTCAGCAATGGAAGAGGCTGCCTGGAAGAAAATGAGCCTGCCGGCAGCAATGAGGAACCACGCGGAGGGGGCACAGGGCTTGCAGCTTTGGATGGGGTAACCTCAGAGATCTGCTCCGACTTTAGGACCCTAGGATTCTAGAACCACTGGAAGCTTCATTTTTTCATAACCGCTCTCTCATCCCAACTAACCCACCCACTGAGCAGCCAGTGTAGACAGTCCAAAGTCCTTCTTCCTGCCTTTTCTTCCCAAGATTAGGACTACAGGGCCAAGACACGGGTGCACCTTGGTTTACAATCCTGGAGTGTTAAAACTGGGCTCACTAGAACACTGAAGTGCTAGAATCCAGGGGCAAAAGACTTGAGGCAAATACGACAAAATGTATACAATGCTTTGTGAATTGTTCTCTGTACTTTCCTATATCTTTTATATCCCCCTCCTTCCCGCTTTTTTTCCCTCTCCAAATAAAGATAGCAGGGCTGAGAGGGAAATCATCTCATCTAGACCCTCAGCTGAGCTAAGGACATGGAGGCCCTGATGGGGACGGAGGGAGCCCGGGCCAGACTCTGGGATCCCACCCCCAAGGTTAGCGCTCTAGCCCCGCACACGGAAGCGAGCAAAGGAGAAAGCAGCCGTGGTGAGGACCACATGGGGGCAGCTGGGGCACCTACGCCCTGGCCTGCAGCATGTCCAGCCTTCTGAACTGTAAGGACTCTCTCCAGAAATCGCCCTGAGAACCACAGTCCTCAAGGGACTTCACTAAAGTGTGACGGCCCTAGGAAGGACTGTCAGGAGGGCTCCGCCTCAGGCATTCCGGCCTCAGTGCTCCCAGGCCCGCAGACCCAGGCAGCTCCGATTTCCCTAAGCTGAGGGCCTCCGAGATGACAATGCTGAAAGTCCCCCAGCTACACCCCTACAGCAGAGCCAAGGAACCTTGGGCCTGGCTAGAAACAGAGTTGGAGAGGAGGGGCAAGATCCAGGGTAGAGAGTAAAGTGGCCAAAGATAGAGGTACACAGTCTTAGGATATAGGGGAGCTGGTGCCAAGCTGAACATCAGGGTCTAGGCGTCCCAGTTTCTGTCAAAGGTCTCAGATCAGCAGTTACCAAAAGTCCTGGAGCTCACAGCTCAGTAGCAGCCAGAACTGGAGGTAGCTACTGAGCCGGGGCTATTTGGGGGAGATTTCCATGAGGAATGAGCTGATGGGCCAAAGCCCAAAAGGGACATCGGACCTCTGGCCTCTCTTCTTCTAGCCACTGGGGGAGCTGAGTATTGGGAAAAGCAAGGGCAGACTTGGAGCCCCAGCAGATGTGATCTGGGAGCCATCACCAGCTGGAAATGTATCTGTCACCAATGCACCTCAGTGCCTGGAAGTCCTTCTTTGATAAAGATATTGAAGGACTTGGTTAAATGCTACTTCAAATGCATCCAATTCAACATGCCTCTGGCAGCTTCTTTTTTGTGTCCAGGACAGGAACACAGCCCTCATTGTCCAGGAAAGAAAACACACCCAGAGGAGGTGTCAGAATGGAGGAGTCTGAAGGTCAAGGGCAAGTCTGACACCTAGACGGTAGGGGCATAACAACAATGCCCCTTCCCTCAAAGGGCAGCTGTCAATAAACAAATAACGTTTTCCAACGGAATTGAAGATCTTGACATGCTATGAAGGCCCCACGGTAACACGGTGCAGGGTCAGGGAGGGTCTCTGAGAAGGGGACATTCAAGGTGAGACCATGCAAAGAGCCGGAGGAGGAATATTCAGAGCAGAAGGAACAGTTACTACAAAAGCCGTGAAGCGGAAAATAGCTTGGTGCATTTGAGGCCCAGTCATCACAGGAGGGTCCCTGGAGCAGGGACGGGGGAGGGTTTTATAAGGTGAGGTGACATAGGTAGTCAGGGGCTAGGCCGCCGAGAGTCCTGAAGGACTCGGAAGAGATTCTGAACTTTCCAGCAAGTACAACGGAAAACTGTCCAGGCAGTAGAGTAAGTGGCTGGAGGCTGAATGCTGACCGCAGCGGCTGCCGGCTGGAGAATGGATTGGAAGCAATAAGGAGGCCCTGGCCGTCCGGGTGAGAGGAGGTCACCAAAGGCAGGAGAGAGGGGATGCAGAATAGGAGCCCAGACTCCAAGGCCAGGGCAGCCCCACAGGGAGGGCACGCCGGACGGAGCAGTTGGGACTAGACCGTGAAGGGCTTCAGAAGCCAGATCAGGGTTTGGCGCTTTCTCCTGCAGGAGTTGGGGAGCCATCAAAGGCATTTGTATTTTATGTTTCTCATCAAAGAGTTCTGAGCAAGAACATTTGACAGCATGGTCAGATTTATGTGTCCACGAGATCCCTGTGGCAGCTGGTGCGGAGGATGGACTGAAGGGGCGACACCGGTGGCAGGAAGACTGACTTAGGAGGCGGCTTCCATAACAGTCCAAGCGCAAAATGGTGAGGCCCTAAAGAGGGGCCTGGGGGGCTCCTACTTGTCCAAGGCTTGTCCCCTTCCTGGGGCCCTGGGCAGCTGCAGAGGGCCCGAGTGGGCCCCAGCTCTGATGCTAGCGCAGAAAATAGGATGAGGGCTGCCAAAAGGCATCAGGGCTGTTTATCCGGAGGAGAGATGCCTCAGCATGGATTTAGGGCTAAAAGGTTACTGGCGGGGGAGGTGGAGGGGGACCAGCTGTCCCCCATCCTCACAAAGGGCAAACAAAGGAGGGGACTGTGGCTTCAGCTGCAGCAAGAGGGAGGGAGGTGAGACACGTGAGGGGAAATGTCCTAACAGACATCAGAGGATGAAAGGACCCTTTAGTGATCATGAAAACCAACTCTCACATTGACCAGCTAGGGAAACTGAGGCAAGAGGAAGAGACAGATCCTCGTCCAAGATCACATAGTGAATGAAAGCTAGGACTAGACCCAGCAGCCCAAACTCTCCCTTTCAGAGACCCCCAAGGGCCTCTCGGATCACTCTCAAGAGGACATCAGACTGCCCTCAAAGAATCTGAGGAATGGCTGCCCCCATGTGTACGCGTGTAGCCTCCTGGAGATAAAGGGATGGACAGAAAGCCCTGTGCTGGACTGAAGTGGTCTGGGGCTCTGATTTGCTGCATCCCTGAGTTCAATCGCTGCCGTAGGCCCTCACGGTCTCCATAGTTCTCCGTCTCTGCACACACTCCCCACCAGTCTCGGTTTTGTCAGCATTTGGTGGAGGTCTCCTATAACTCTCAAGGGTCTCGGTCCTTCTGTGTCACCCTGTCTTTCTCTGTCCTCTGAGACTCTGTATTTCTTTGTCTTGGCCTCTGACTCAGTCTCCCTAGAACTGAGCCAGACTGGGCCAACCTCCCACCCCCACTGGGCCCTCACTGGTAGAGTGCCCCCATGTAGACAATGCTCAGGCCCAGTGCCCAGGCTGCAACAGGTGACAGCAGCTGTGGAGCTATCTATAGCCCCTTGCCCTTCAATTGTTCCCAACTTCAAACAAGGGCTGGGGCCCGGATTACAGGCACTCCCCCCACCAGCCTTGCTGAAATGGATCCCAGGGGGCAGGGGATGAGTGAGGCTCACGAGGGCCATGTCGTGATCTGTTGTAAGTAGCTACCTCTGTCTGGACCTCCACGTTCCACCTGTAGCTCAGAGGCTGTGTGAGTACAGGACGAGTGGGTAAGGGAGAAGAGTGTGTGCAAACAGCAGACCTGTACGTGGGGATGTGGGTGTGAGTGACAGGTGTGTTTCCCTCTTCCTGCTTTGGGGGAGAGATGCTTGTGAGCATGGGCTGCCAGTTCAGAAGGGTAGAGACCTCATCTTTTCATTCCCCCTGCTGTATCCCAGCCTGAACTGGGCCACAGCAAGTGCATAATGTCCATTTCTTAAGTTGGCCTTTGGGAAGAGTGAGGGCGTGCTATGGAGTGACAGGACGCAAGTGTGAGAGGCAGTATTGGGTAGTGAGGAAGCACATTTAAAGTCAGACTGCCTGGGATCGAATCCTGGTTCAGCCAGTTACCAGCTAGGAAGTCTTGGGAAATTATTTAACCTCATAATAATGGGAATTTGTTAAAACACACACACACACACACACACACACACACAACCTACCACACAGGATTCTGATGAACATGAACATCTGAAATGCTTAGAACAGTGCATGCCACAGAGCAGAGACTCAATGAATTACTGTTATTTCCAAGATATACCATTAAGTGAAAAAAGTGAGAACGGATGGGATGTGCTATCACTCATGTAAAAAAGGGGGAAGAGGAGAGTCATATTTTCGGGCTCCCCTATGGAGGGACCACCTTTGCTGGCAAGACCAGTTGCCTCTGGAGAAGGGAAGAGGTGACTGAGGGCTCAGGAAGGGAGAGAGACTGATTTTTTTTTTCCTTGTTTACCCTTTTATACCTTTGAATTCTGAATCATGAGTATATATTACCTATTTCTTAAGGATTTGCTACATGAATAAGGGTCTTCCAACAGGATCCTTGAAAAAGCAAAGCTCCTATTCTGTGCCAGCAGGGAAGGCCTGGGTAAGGGCCGGTCCTATTGCCCTCGGCCCTGGGTCTGAGTCTCTGGGACACCCTCGTTTTCCCAGTCCAATGGCAGGCAAGACACATCCACGCAAAACCATCCCAGAGCAAAAAGCAGACCAGACGGAGGCTTCCCAGTTTCTAGGCCAAGCAGCAGCAGAGGTGGAAGGGGCAGTGGAAAAAGGCCCCTGCCCTGTTCCCTGGCCCCAGCCCCCAACTCTTCAGCCCGGGCTATTCTTAGAGGCCAGATAATGCCAGCAGTTGTTGCTGCTCGTATCAGCTTCCAGAACCACCAGCACCGAGAGGCCCAGGGCTGCCCCCACCCGCTGTGGGGCGTGCAGGCCTCCCTGCCAGGCGTGAGCCTCCTGCCGCTCGACTCTCCGCACTATACAGGCCGCACATCTCCGGGCCACCACAGGGGAGGAAGGGGACCGGGCAGTAGGCTCCGCCAAGACTTTTGTCGCCAGCCAGCTGGGTGGAACAGGTAGGGCCAGAGTGCAGGGTGTCCCCCGGGGGGTCCCGGTGCAGATAGATGCTGGGGCCCAAACCCAGGGTCCAAACTACGCTTTGACTATGCATGAAAGGGGTGGGGTCCATGGACACAAGCTGGACAGGAGAGCTCTGGTGAGGAGAGAGCAGAAATGGTAGCGGGGTGGGGGAGCGGGGAGGAGGCCTGGGAGAGCCAGAGTATGAAGGAGTAAAAAGCCAGAAATAGGTCTGGGGAAGAGATGGCAGAAGAGGGTCTGACAGCACAGGCTCTGGAATCCAACTGTCCAGGTCTGCTTCTACTTGCTATGTGTCTACTTGCCTTTCCTCCTGGAGCTTCAGTTTCCATCATAAAATGGGCATAACCTTGTTTCATATGGTTGTTATGCGGAGCCAACAACAGAACGTACGTAGAGAGCTTCGCCTGTGACTGGCATAGCCAAGCACGTCTAGATGTCTGGTGGTTTTATCATTGGCTCCATAAGAGCAGTAATGTTTCTTTTTCAGCTCTGCACCTGCAGGGACTAGACTGGAGCACATCGGGCCTGCCTCCTCAAGTCCGTGCTTTGCCATTCATGAGCTAAGTGACGCTGAATGACTTACTTAACCTCTCTGAGCTTTGGGTTCCTTCTCTGCAAAATGGATAGATGAACACCTGCCTTATGCTGAGAGAAATCAATAAACCAAAGTGCTTAGCCCATGCTAAGAGGTCAAAACAACGAAAACATGGGAACCCTGTGGCTATGGGTATGTTGGGGGTGGTAAGCCTTGGTCTGCCATTCTGGGGGTGGAATCTGAAGCAGTGCCAGGGAAGCCAACATTCTGGAAGAGACATCCTAGTGGGACCACCATGTGGGAACAAAGTCCCAGGATCTCATAAGACCACAGCCACACCACCCCCAAATTCCTGTGCCACAGCCCAGGCCCTCCCTAGGATCTCAGGATCAGAACAAGCTTATCGGGGCGCCTGGGTGGCTCAGTGGGTTAAAGCCTCTGCCTTCGGCTCAGGTCGTGATCTCAGGGTCCTGGGATCGAGCCCCGCATGGGGCTCTCTGCTCATCAGGGAGCCTGCTTCCCCTCCCCTCTCTGCCTGCCTCTCTGCCTACTTGTGACCTCTGTCAAATAAATAAAATCTTAAAAAAAAAAAAAAAAGAACAAGCTTATCTCAGCCACGGTCAGCTTCCCATTTAGTTGAGTACAACAAACATTCTCTGATGCCCCGCCCCCCCCCCCCCCCCCCCCCCCCCCCCGACTGACACTGGTTCTGGTCTTGCCCCTAAGACCCAGGAGTCTGTCTAGTAGAGGAGACAGGCATGGCGGAGGCACAGATAGTCACTAACAATTGGCACGGGGCATCCCAGGGGAAGGGCACTTAGCCCCACCTGGTGGAGTGTAAAATGAGGGAAGAACATCTGTCCTTCTCAAAAGACCAACTAGAGGTGGAGTGGGAGGGTGGGGTGGGCTGGGTGCGGCTTTACCCTGGCCCTTGTAATCGTGGCCAGTCAGCCCAGGAGGTGAAGGGCAGAGAGAGGCTCCAAGAGTTAAACTAAGACACCTATCCAGTGGGTCTACCCTGGGCCTCCTCAGGTGTTTAGGGTGACCCTGCACCCCTTTACATCTCAAGAGTATACTGCCCACCTCTCCGTGGAGCTGGACTTGGCTAACTTAAGGGCAAGACCCCTCCCTGCACATGGCCTCTGGGATTTTTTTGGGGGGGGGGGATTTTTTTTTTAAGATTTTATTTATTTATTTATTTGACAGAGAGAGAGAGATCACAAGTAGGCAGAGAGGCAGGCAGAGAGAGAAGGGAAGCAGGCTCCCTGATGAGCAGAGAGCCCGATATGGGGCTCAATCCCAGGACCCTGAGATCATGACCTGAGCCAAAGGCAGAGGCTTTAACCCACTGAGCCACCCAGGCGCCCCTGGGATTTTTAATATGGGTTGAAAATGCTGTCGTTACAAATATCTCTACTGTCCTGCCAATGCTTTGGACCTTAAATTTCATTTTTCAATTGAAATTCTTTTAGGTAATTATATATTCACAAGCAATTATAAGAAATTATAGAGATTGCCTATACTGATATTGACACAATCCCTCAGGCTTATTCACATTTTCCCATTTTACATATACCTGTGTGTGTATTAAGTCCTATACAATTTTATCACCTGTGTGGTTTCACGAATCCACAACCATAGTCAATATTCTGAACAATTCCAACAAAAGAAACATGTTACCCTTTTGTAACTACACTTTTCTCCTTCCCATCCTTAACCCTGGCAACCTCCAATCCGTTCTCTAATTCTAAAAGCGCCAATTCAAAAATGTTATAAAAATGAAATCATAAAGTATGTAACTTTTTTTTTCTAAAGATTTTTATTTATTTATTTGACAGAGAGAGAGGACTCACAAGTAGGCAGAGAGGCAAGCAGAGAGAGCAGGGGAAGCAGGCTCCCTGCTGAGCAGAGAGCCTGATGCGGGGCTCAATCCCAGGACCCTGAGATCATGACCTGAGCTGAAGGCAGAGGCTTAAACCACTGAGCCACCCAGGCACCCCAAAGTATGTAACTTTTTAAGATTGGCTTTTTTCATTCAGCATAATTCCCTGTAGTTTAATCCAAGTTGTTGCCGACATCAATAATTTGTTCCTTTTTGTACCACAGTTCATTTAAACTTTCGCCTCTTGTATCTGGGCAGCCCTCAGTCTGAGGAGCTGTCTTATCACCTGTGTCCTAGAGGGGTGAGGCCACCCACATCCTCCAAATTCTTGTTCTTCTGTCTGGGGACTTCTTGAGACCTGGAGAATGGGTGGATCCCACTCTGCAGCTCCAGCAGCCAGCACAGGACTTGGCACAGAAGGGGGGCTCAAGAGGGACCGTGTCCACTGGGGTGGGGGAACCTGCCTCTCAAGAACCATCTTCTACAGGGGCCTCTCATTCTGCTCCGGCTCCCCCCTGCACACCATGACTCGTGTTTCTCACCTATCCAAGCCTGGGCAAGCCTCTCCTTGCTTTGCTCTCCTGGGTTGAGCTGTGCCAGGCTAATAATACAGTATAGTGCTTACACGTTCTGCAGCCAGACTGCTGGAGTGAAAGCCCTCAGTACTCTATCTCTTCGATGCCTTGTTTGTCCTCTATAAAGCAGGAATAATAACAGCACCTACTCCACTGGAATTAAATGAGCTAATACTCATGAAAGAGGCCCGAGGCCTCACACATAATAAGGATATAATATACAATCCTTACTATTCTTTTTACTATCCTTATCATCACCCCCAAACTCAGTAGAATAAACAGGAGAAATACATACCACCAATACGAAGACAATGATTGGGTTCTCAAGAAAGGACCATTCCCAAGACTGTAGGACCCCATTCTCATGCCTACATAACTCCCTCCTGGCTTTTCTCTCTCCAGCTCCTTCCCTTCTTGGGGAAAGGTTAGGGAGATGGAAGGGCAAGACTACAGCCTCCTCCTGGAGGTTCCCATAACTGGCGTCAAGGTGACAAATGCCTTCTCCCACATAGAGTTGTCAGTCTCACCCAAAGCCCCCTCGCTCCAGGGTCTCCCCACCAACAGCCAGCACAGCACAGGCCCAGAGCCCTGCCCCCATTCTAGCACAAGCTACAATCACAAGGTCATTCCTCAAAGACCTGCATCCATTTTGCTTTCACGCACCTGCCCATGCAACTATGTAACTATTTACTGAAAAATAAGCTTTGCTATTAATCCGGGACACTCCAATGAAATCTCACGTCACACCCACTAGACTGGTAAAAACAAAAAACCCTGACAATACTAAGTCTTAGTGAGGATGTAATTCTAATCCACCAATCCAGCAATTCTAATATATTGGTGGCACAGTACAAATTTATAAACCCATGTAAAGGAGATATTTTGTATTATCTAGGAAATCTGAATATGCTCATGACCTTCAACACACTGCACAAGGAGGTGCATATTAGTTTACCATTTGTAATCATAAAATACTAGAGACAACCCAACAGACCATTTACAGGAGAGAAGGTAAACGAAATGTGACTTTTATGCAGTGAACCAATAGAGCAGTGAAAACGAATGAACTAGTTACCCTTATCAACATGGATGACTCTCCCAACATAAGGCTGAATGAGAAAACAGCTGCACAACAATATATACAATGGCTCAGTTGGCCTTCGGCTCAGGTCATGATCCGAGGGTCCTGGGATCCAGCCCTGCATTGGGCTCCCTGCTCACTGGGGAGCCTGTTTCTCTCTTTCCCACTCCCCCTGCTTGGTTTCCTCTCTTGCTGTCTCTCTCTGTCAAATAAATGAATAAAATCTTAATTTAAAAAGAGTATATACAATGTTACTTGTTAAAGTCCAAAAAACAGGAAAAACAGCATCAAGTATTTAGAAAACACACCTGGTAAAAGGATTAAGAATGCATAGGAAAGACCTACAACACACCATATACAAAAATTAACTAAAAATGAATCAAAGATCTACATGTAAGAATGAAAACTATAAAACTCTAAGAAGACATAGGTATAAATCATAGTTTGATTAGGGGATCGTTTCTTAGATATGACACCACAAGCAAACAAAGAAAAAACAGAGGAATTGGACTTCCTCAAAATTAAAAACATTTGTTTTTCAAAGGACACTATCAAGAAATCGAAAAGACAACCCACAGAATGGGAGAAACTACTTCAAATCATGTACCTGATAAGGGTCTAATGTCCAAAATATATAAAGAATTCTTACAACTCAACAATAAAAAGACCACCTAATTTTAAAATGGACCCTCTCTTTAATGAAGTAAAAGAGAAACTGAGTCAAAAAGAGTCTGGGGGTAGAATGGTGGTTGCCAAGGGCTGGTTGGGAGTGCAGAATGGTGAATTATTGTGTAAGGGGTGCAGTTTCAGTTGGGGAAGTTAAAATAGTTCCAGAGACAGATGGTAATGATACTGCACAACAATGTGAATGTACTTAATGCCACTGACCTGTGTACATAAATGGTTAAAATGGCAAATTTTATGAACATTTAGTTATGATACATTTTTTAAGTGGAAAAAAAATAGGTAAAAGACAGGAATAGACAAAGGAAATATACAAACAGCCAAGAAGAACAGGTCAACATCATCAGTCACCAGGGAAATCGAAGTTGAAAACACAATGTGACGCTGTTTCACACCCGCTGGGATGGTCATAATCAAACAGGCAGATAAGAACAAGAGGTAAGAACGTAGAAATTGGAAGTCTCAGACATTGCTGGTGGGAATGTAAAATAGCACAGCCCCTTTGGAAAACACTCTGGCAGTGCCTCCAAAAGTAAAATGTAGAGTTACCCTGTGAGCCAGCAAATCCATGCTGAGGTCTATTCCTGAGAGAATTAAATACATCCACCCAAAAACTCATATACAAAGGTTCATAGAAGCATTACTTATAATAGCAAAAAGCAGGAACAACCCAAATGTCCACTGACAAAAGAACAAAATGTGGTGTCTCCACACAATGGAATACTATGTAGGCATAAAAGGAATGAAATACTGGTACATGGATAAACCTTGAAAACAAAATACTTAAGTGACAGAAGCCAGACACAAAAGGCCACATACAGGAGTCCCTTTATATTAAATGTCCAGAATAGGCAAATCCATAGAGACACGAAGCAAATTAGTGACTGCCAGGGGCTGGAGAGGGGAATGGGAGAGTGACCACTCGTGGGTAGAGGGTTTCTTTCGGGGTGAAAAGTTCTGGAATTAGAGAGCAGTAATGGTTGCACCATCTTGTGATTCTATTAAAAACCACTTGACTGTACACTTAAAAAGGTGAGACTTTATAGCACATGAATTATATCTCAATAAAAAACCACATAGGAATAATGAATACCAAACTCAGGAGAGTCTTTATCCCTGGGAAAGTGCAATTGTGGAGGGCCACATGAGGCCTTCAGCTGTATTAGCAATGTTTTATTTTACAAACTGGGTGGTGGGAAAGTGGGTGATCGTTATACTAATCTTTATACCCTTCTCGGTGTTTTCATAAGAAATAAAATTTAAGAGTATTTACTGAGCATCAACCTGGACCAGGCAAAGGTCTACCCTAGTATTACAGGGGTGGGTAAAATCAGAGCCCCTCCTGCCCAAAAGTAAGTGGATAAGTAGTAAATGGAAAAGAGGGGCTATAAGTAAGTTATCTCTCCTTTCTGGGCTTCTGTTTCTTCATGGATTATTTTATGTTTTTCAAGTAATCTCTATCCCCAGAGTGCCTGGGTTAAGTGTCCGTCTTCAGCTCAGGTCAAGATATCAGGGTCCTGGGATGGGGCCCTGTGTCATCATTGTTGGGCTCCCTGCTAAATGTGGAATCTGCCTGTCCCTCTCCCTCTGCCCATGCTCGCGCTCTCTCTCAAATAAATGAAAAAACCTTAAAAAAAAAAATCTCTACACCCAATATGGGACTTGAACTCACAACCCTGAAATCAAAAGGTACATGCAGTACCAACCGAGCCAGCCAGGCATCCCTCCTCATAGATGAAATGAGAGCTGGACTAGAAGTTGTTAGTAAAAAGTCTCTGAGGGTATTGGGGGCGGAGGAGTGTGTCTTCTCTTTATCAGCCCAGAGTTTCAAGAATTCCTTATGCACGATGAGAGCACAGGCCTGGAGTCAGCCCTGGTGCCATCAATCATCACAAGTGGGCCTAAGGCAAAGCCCAGCTGAGTCTCTATTTCTTCTAAGTAGGGACAGTAACTTCTCCCTCCCAGGATTACGGTGGGGGTGTAAATGAGATAACACATATAAAGTATCCGGGACAGGCCTGGCACACAGTAAATCCTCAACACATGGGAGAGTCCGCACTGTGATTCCACAGGCATTTCCTGAGCAGCCCTGCTGGGCCAGGCCTGTGCTAGGGGGCTAGAAGACGGAGGAATTCCACTCAACAGCCAAGCGATGGCCCCCAGCCAGGTGGGGAGACAGCCTCATGAACAACAATACCAAGCAGGGTGATGTCATTGCTAAAAAGAGACACCAGCCACGTGCAGATGCAGACCACAGGCACTGCAGACCCCGGGACTACAGAGCTGTCCCAATCAAGAGGCCCAGTACAGGCTTGGTGAGAGGCCTTCACCGGTGGTGGGGGAGACACATACAAAGCGAAGAACTGGCCTCCATTCACATTGCAAGGTAGCCCTCTTGGTCTTGTTTCACCTAATTTAGATTCAAATGTTCCCACAAACCCCAAGAGCAGAGACTTAAAGGCAGCTTTGGGAGGCCTGAGCTCATGGTACCTTCCCAGATGCACGTGTGGGAGCACAGTGGCTGACCGTGGGAAGCATCATGATCTCTGGCAAGTCAGGACACTTCTGGAAGCCTGCAAATCCCCAGCTATAAAATGGAGATAACAGGGGCGCCTGGGTGGCTCAGTGAGTTAAAGCCTCTGCCTTCGGCTCACGTCATGATCTTGGGGTCCTGGGATCGAGCCCCGCATCGGGCTCTCTGCTCGGCAGGGAGCCTGCTTCCCCCTCTCTTTCTGCCTGCCTCTGCCTACCTGTGATCTCTCTCCTCTATGTCAATAAATAAATAAATAAATAAACCTTTGGGGAAAAAATGGAAATAACAGTACTGATGTGACACAGTTGTGGTAAAAAGTGAGACAACCGTAAAGCCATTGACCAAGTACCTGGCACAAATTATTAAGGATTCGTTAGAGTTAGGGGGAAAAAAGCAGATTCCATTTTCAGTGTGAAGGCAGTGGGATTCAGAAAGGTGAGAAGCCTTGCCCAGTCACATGGCCAGTTGGGGAGTCAGGATTTGAACCCAGGTCTAACACATCAAAGGCTCACTGCACCATAATCTCCCTCTGCCCCAGAATCTTCAGCAGCCTTCCTGTAGTCCACTCAGTGGAATCTATCCTTGCCATTAAGTGGGGAACTAGCAAAGGCGTGAGGCCAAAGAAACCTTGGGCAAGTTCCCCAATCCTGGGTTCCTTGATCTGGGACCCCCATGTAGGCCCACGGAGGCCTGTGAATTCCTCCACATGGTTTACAAAAAGTTTGTGTCTAATGGAGATTCTCAAAGGAGTCTATCACCTCAAAAGTAACAAACCACTGACATGACCTCATTTGGCAAATTTTCTTACCTACCCAAAGGAGGTACAGTACCTACCTTAAAAGGCTGTGAGGGGATTAAATGAAGTAGTTTATGAAAAGTACCTGAAACATCCTAAGCTTTCACCAAATGTTGGTTTCCCCTGCATTCCTCTCCCCAGCTGATTTCTATCATTTTGCAAATGTTATTGAGCATCTACCACGCGGCAGGTATCATCCCAGGTGTTGGTGGTAAAGTGGTAAACAAGACAGATATCGTGCCTGTTCTCATGGGGCTCACATGATGGAGAGAAACAGACAAAACTAATAATTTCAGATACTATTCAGTGCTATGAAGAAAATACCTCGAATAATGTGATAGAGACTGATGGGGCAGGGATGGCATCTGAGGAGTAAACATGTGAATGACAAGAAGGAACAAGTTGTGCCAAGATTTAGGGACAAAGCATCAGGGCAGAAGGAGCAGGAAAGACAAAGCCTCGCTTGAAAGACCCTTGGCCAAGAGCCCCTCACTCCCAGTTGCACCACAAACTGAGTCCCCTTGAACAGGTCACAGAACTTCTGAGGCTCAGCTATGACATCTACAAAATGGGAACAAAGATACCTTACCTGCCACAATGTGAGGGGACTCAACCAAAGGGCTGTTAAGGTCTGGATCTTCCCCAAGTCTCACCAACAGACACCTGATACTCATCATTTGGCACCCATCCTGGAGGTGGGGAACCTGCACAGAGAAGCCTGGGTCATGATTTTTGACTTTTAATTTCATGCTGCACTAGAAATAGTTTCCTTGGTTCCTGGTTAACATGGTAGACTTCTCCTGCCACTTGGGGCCCATTAAAGTAACCGTTGCTTCAGACTGTCCCCCAGGCACAAAAGCAGACAAAGGAAGGACATCATGGAAACACTGTTGTGCCCATAACCAGATTACCTATCGCTTCCCTCCCAACAAGATGGGAGGACTCAGTCCGTCCTGTAGACAGAGAATGTGCAAGCTATATTTAAGGAGCTGGACGCATCCTGGCCCCTGGTTAGGCCACTGATTTATGATCATTTGTAGTTCTCCCTCCTAAACGTCTCTTTCATCTGTCCCCTTCTCTCCATTTCCTCAGTCACTGCCTCATACCTTAACGCCCTCTGAGCTCTCAGGCCTTAGCACCCCCACTTCCAAACCATTTGCCACACTGTAGCCAGCGCCTAACACATAAAATAGACCCTGTCCCTCCCTAGCTCAAATCCCTAGTCAGCTCCCCATCACTCACTGGGCAAATGCCAACCTCCTTAACCTGGAATCTAAGACTGAGCTCCTAACAACCTGCTCAACCCCCAGGCCCTCCTCAGTATCTATACCAAACACTTCCATGTCTCTAAAAAGAGCCTAGCCACGCTAAGAATTATTTGCCTTTGCTGTTTCTGTTCTTACTACTTGGAACACTGTCCCCTTCCTGCCTCTTACCTCCACACTTACTTCTTTCACTGCTTGCTTACACAGTCCTACCTACCCCCTCAAGACCCCAAAAACCTTCCCTGATTCCCCAGAAAAGCACTGTTTACCAGTCTACCTTCTTCATCTGATGTAAAAGCATAACTCTCTCAGTCATGGTTAACTTCCCAGAGCCTAGACTGATAAATTCAGGTTACTTTAACTAAAATTCATGAGGAGCTTCACATTGAGAAGATTCTGTCATAACCCAGAAAGAAGGAACAGGGAAAAGAACTGGAGGGCTGCCAGGAGCTAAGGTGGGAGTAAGAGGAATCAAGAATCTGCATTCTCAAAAAAAATTGCCCTAGATACTGACACAAATGATAGACATTTTGAGAAACATTGTGTCACCCTCAAGCATTCCCAACTTAAAAATTGCTGGCAAAGGGGCATCTGGCTGGCTCATTTAGTAGAGCCAGCGGCCCCACGTTTGGTGTAGAGAATAGTTAAAATTAAAATACTTTAAATTACTGGAAAAATGAAAATGCTTTCTTTTGCCTCTACCGCTTCTCCGGCAGTTTTCCCGAGGTTAGAGAAATCAGGTGGTCTCTTCCGGGACTCAGCTGTGGGGAAAACAGAAGCCTGGGTTCCAACACTGGCTCAGCCTAGAACGTTCTAAGTTACCCTGCGCCAGTCTCTGCCCCTCTCTGGATCGCCCTCATTACACCTACCCCCACAGTGCGTCCCCGAGATAGTGACTGTCCCATTCGGGGTATCAGTTTCCCCATCTTACAATGGACTTCACCAGCTCTGACGCCCTACAAGCTCTGCAAACCCTAAACTCCGGGCCGACACAGACTGACTCCTCCCCTCCTTCCCAAGGTCTGTCGGTCTGGGTCCAGACCACAAATCCCTAACGCCAAGGCCACCCTCACACGGACTGACCCTTCCCAGCCGCCGTCCAGCTCCGTAGGCACCAATCTCCTCCCCCTCCCTCCCCCCCCCCCCCACGCCCCGCTCTTTATCCCCCACTGGCGCGGTCCGCGCAAGCGCATTGGGTCGCGTCGGGGCCCCGCCCCCTGGACCTCGGGTTAACTGCGCGAGGGGCTTGAGTACCGCGGAAGGCAGGACGACGAACTAGTAGGTTGGGGAGCGGCAACGGCGGCCGGCAAGGGCCACGTTTCCTAGGGTGGATAGACGTGAGGGAGGGGTCTGACCAGTGATTGGAACCCTGAAGGCAGAGAGATGTTGCAAGTCAAACTCTTCGTAGGGAAGAGGAAACTGATGTCCATTGAGGGGGTTGGGCTGTTGCGTGTTGATCTCAGATATCCCAGATCTCCTTATTCCCGATCTGGCCAGTGTCGAGGACAGGGTGCTGGTGATCCAGAGCTGGAGTTAAAAAAAAAAAGAGAGAGAGAGAACTGGGAGAGATTAGAAGCAAACTTTGTGTGGAATAGGAACAAACGGGCCCATGAATTGGGGCAAGCCTGGGCAGGAGACGGGTGTCGTTGCCCCAGGCCTCACGCAGGCACTGGCCTCGCCCTCGGAATAAAGTCCGACCGGATTTTCTCGTGGGCGTTTTAAGACTTTTGTTGATCTGGGCACAGTCTGTCATTCACTCATCAGTCATTCATTTCACATTCACTGAATACAGTAGTAGGCGGGCAAGTAGAGAAGTGATTGAGACACACAACTCTTCCTACGGTACAGGGGAAACTAGTGGTCTGCAGAAGCCCTGGGTGGAGAACAGGGACAGCTTCTGAAACAGTCCTGAGGTCAGTCAGGAGCTGTGGGGAGTGTTCCAAAAAGAGAAGCCTGCAGCACGTGCCTAGCCTGGGAGCGGGAGAGAGGCGGGTGTATCCTGGTCACTGAAGATAACCTCACTCTGAGTCTGTTTAGTGTCCAGGGAAGAGATGATGGTAGCCGGAAGGGGGCTCCTGACAGCGGAGGTGGAAAGAAATCAAGGAATTCAAAGCATTCTATATTTAGTTGAAACTACAGGATTTGGGGAGACTGCGATGTTGGAGAGAAGTATGTATGACTCTGCTTGGGTGGGATTCATCAGAGGAGGAGCAGATTTGTGGGGAGACAACAAGAAATTGTATTCTGGTTCTGCAGAAGCTCCCAGAAAGCGATAGGTTATTACAGTTTGGAGGTCAGGAAAGTACCCCTGTGAAGGTATAGACTTGAGTGTCCTTAGCAAAACAATTCAAGCCCCAAGGTTGAGACTGTAGAATGAGAAAAACAAAGGGCCCAATCAGTATTTTACTTAGTGATTATCTTTGTGTCTTACCTCTCTGTGTCCTCAGTACCTAGTCTAGGGCCTGGCATTAGACGCCATTCACTGTTTACCAAGCAGAGAAGAGCTGAATGGGCAGGCAGAGATGTTGGAATCCCAGAGTTGTGAAGAGATGGAAGCTAATGGAGGGTTCTGTTGCTTTAATGCCAGAATCATAGGTTCTTTTTTTTAATTATTCTTTCTTTCTTTCTTTTTTTTTTTTTAGAATCATAGGTTCTTGTCCTGGCTCTGTCACCAGCCTGCAGTGTGACCTCCTGACAAGTTTTCCACCTGTAAAGCAGGTAAAGCTAAAAAAGAAGTTCCCATGTATAGAGCTCCAAATCCTGATAACTACACACATTTTTTTTTCTCATTTAATCCACATGGCGACCTTATTTATGGAGGAAGTGTTATCATTATGGGCTCAAACCCAGAGCTGACTGAACCCAGGGCTTTATTATGACTCTATGACTGCCCTTATCTCTGTTGTCAGGACTCTCTTGAAATCACACGGTCATTTTCTTTCAAAACGTTGTGCTGAGGCCAACAGACTTTCGTAATTGGTTTAGCACCAGTTCTGCTATAGGGAGGGGGAGATGGAGCTAAATGTGATGGAGGTTAAATGTTCTCTAGCTCCCTTTTTGGGGACCACTGAGCTGGATAACCATGTTCTTTTCCTAAAATCCAGTAACAATAGGGCAAAACAAAATGACTGACCAGTATTTCCAGGTATTTTATTCAGATCTTCTTAAATCCCTGAGGCCTACTGCAAAATCAGTGAATATCAAGGTGTGAGTTGGTTCATACCTGTGTCTCTGGAAAGCCAGTTGGACTCCTCTTCCTATTATATTGGGCACTTGGGTTTTTGTTGTTTCTATCCTGCTAATGTGATTTCTCAAAAATATTTTGTCTTGGTGCTGTGATGAGAGATGTCCATACAAGCAATGTAGTCATGTCCAGCTAGTGCATTTGCTTCTGGTTAGTATGAGGGAGGAGTTCACTGTAGCTGCATTTCATAGTATCTGACAAAGGGCTCCTCCTACCCACCCCTCCCGTTTGAGATCTGACAACATGGGTTGTGAGCTAGAAGGAAAAATTTTAAAAAATATTTTTTAAGTAGGCTCCATTCCCAGCATGGAGCCCAATGTTGGGCTTGAAATCAAGACCTGAGCTGAGATCAAGAGTCAGACACTTAGCCGACTGAGCCACCCAGGTGCCCCAGAAGGGAAATTAATAATCTATTGTGTGGCTTTAAATTTGTTAAAAATACAGAGCTACAAAAACAAACAAGCAAACTTCCCTCCCCTCAGACCTCTTGCATGAGAATCTCTGAGTGACGCCCAGGAATTTGTATTCCTTACCAGGCTCCCCAGAATATTCAGCCAGGTTTGGAAACCACTGGTCTGCTCCATATCCTTCGTTTCACAGGTAGGGAATCTGCAGCTCCAAAGGGAAGGAACTTGCTCCAATCACGTATGACATCAGTGCCTCTTTCTCCAATGAAAAGCACTGGGCTGGGAGTCCTGAGACCTGGGTTCAAATGCAGATTTTACTAGTCATTACCTTGGGCAAGTCACTTCACCTCCCAGAGAGTCTACTTCCTTACTGTGAGAATAATGCCGTCCTTGTGTTAGGAACCAAAAGACAGAGTGACAGTGGAAGTGCTTTGTCAAGCCTTCCATTCTGCACTCACGCAAGAGCTGCCATCCAGTGTTCACTCCCCTGTACCACACTGCCGGCTTCATCAGTTGCTGGGGCCCCCGCGCGTCTATCCCCAAGCCTTGCCCTCTCCTTCTGCTGCAGGTTGGGATGGCCACCGGCTGGGGGAGCCTCTTGCAGGATGAGCAGCAGCTGGAGGAGCTGGCGCGGCAGGCTGTGGACCGGGCCCTGGCTGAGGGAGTGTTGCTGAGGACCTCACAGGAGCCCAGCTCCTCTGATGTAAGCCCCCGACTCCTCCCCACAGCACCGACCTCACTGCTCTGGAGCCTAATGCTCTTTATCCGGTCTCTGCCCGGCCAAAGGCAGCCTCTTTCTGTCCGAGACATCGCTTTTGCTTTGTTTTATTTTTTTCAGTAACCAGAATTGATCTCTAAATATACGTAAAAAGTAACCTGCCAGGGGAATCAAATTTAAGTCTGGGGTTTCGAGTGTGACTTAGGCAAGATACGTAACCTCTCTCAGCTGTGGTTTCTTCAAATAACGAAAAAGGGATAATAATGGGACCTACCTCATCAAGTTGGTAATAGAATAAGATCATTCACGTGAAGCACTTTGCCCAGTGAACTATTATTTTGTAAGATCCCCTAATCACAGTGTGGGGGGTATATCTGTACAATTGGTTTGTGTATATTCCTCTCTGCATTTATATGCATATTTCTGTATATAATGAAATAACGTGCTTTTCTTTTTTAAGTTTCTTATTTTTCTTAAGTAACCTCTACAACCCATGCGGGGCTCAAACCCACAATTCCCAGATCAAGAGTTGGGCGCCCCCAAATACATGATTTTCTAAAAAACAAATTGGATCATATAGGTCATTTAGATTACTCTGTGATGTGTTTTTGGTTTTTTTTTAAATATATATTTTTTATTTGTCAGAGAGAGAGAGCACAAGCAGGGGGAGCAGCAGGCAGAGGGAGAAGCAGGCAGAGGGAGAAGCAGGCTCCCCATTGAGCAAGGAGCCCATTGAGGGACTCGATCCCAGGACCCTGGGATCATGACCTGAGCCAAAGGCAGATGCTCAACCCACTGAGCCACCCAGGTGACTCTAAAATTTTTATTTATTTACTAGAGAGAGAGAGAGAGAGAGAGAGAAAGAGAGAGAGCACAAGAGGAGAAAGGCTTGGAGGGAGAAGCAAACTCCCCACTGAGAGGAGTCTGATGGGGAACTCGATTCTGGGACTCTGGGATCATGACCTGAGCCAAAGGCAGTCACTTAACCAACAAAGCCACCTAGGGGTCCTGTGATTTTGTTTTTCATTTAACAATCTGTTTTAGATTCTTTCCAACTCCCTCTTGTAGGATTAGCTTTGTTCTAATGCATGGATGGATGCATGTGTGGATGGATCACAGTTCAACTTTCCTTGTTGATGGCTATTTAGGTGATTTCTAATGTTTTATGATTACAAATAGCACTCCAGGGAACAGCGTACATGTCTGTTGGGTACCTTTATGAGTGTTTCTGTAGGGTTGATACATAAAAGTAGAACTGTCGAGTCCAAACCACATCTTTTAAAAGTCTCATCCTTTATAAAAAAAAAAGTATTTTGTGACTAGGTAAGATATTTTCACGTTTCAGAGGGCAGAGTTTACAGTTTAACCCTCCCTCCCACAATCCGTAACCACCAGTTCTCCTGACCTGAAGGCAGATTCTTACTTATTCTTTCATATAGTTTACTCATAACCAAAAGAGTATGTATTTCTTTTTCCCGCTTTTTACACAAAGAAGTGTCCTAGACAAACTCTTTGGTGACTTGCTTTTTTCTTTTTACTTACTAGTATGCCCCATGACAATTCCTGTTAGTAACCAGAGAGCTGCCACCATCTTTCTTTATCAAGCCACATTCCTTTTTTCTTGTGTGTGCCCAGACCTAGATAAGGGCCTGGTGGAGAGTCCAGACTCTGTAAATGTTTGGTGACTGAATGAGAATGAGAATGGCTGTCACCTGAGGTAGACTCATACTGTGGAAGGTCTGCCTCTGGCTTTGGGAATATAATTGCTTAGTTTGTGAGCCTTACATTATGAGAACTGCTTGTCTGAACCCAGGATTGAGCATTCTCCCTCCCAAGACTTTTTTTTTCTATTCAATAAGTATTGTGTGAAGGTCTAACACTTGGTCTTTCTAGAAGTTAATGGAGCCTGGAAAAGGCACAGTCCTCAGTGAGAGTCCCAATTCAGAGAAAAGAGACAAGAAATGTGTGAGAGTGTGTGTGTGTGTGTGTGTGAAAGAGAGAGAGATTTCATTCCAAATCTTTACCAGGTGCCTGTTCTATGTCAGATCATTCTAGATACTGAGGACACAGAGGCCCTGGCTTCTGAAACGCATGGTCTAGTTGGAGAATGTGCCAGAAAATAGCATTAAGTAATGTCAGTTCTTTTTTTTTTTTTTTTAAGATTTTATTGATTTACTTGACAGAGAGCGAGAGATCACAAACAGGCAGAGAGGCAGGCAGAGGGAGAAGGGGAAGCAGGCTCCCTGCTGAGCAGAGAGCCCGATGTGGGGCTTGATCCCAGGTCCTTGAGATCATGACCTGAGCTGAAGGCAGAGGCTCAACCCACTGAGCCACCCAGGTGCCCCAGTAATGTCAGTTCTATGAGGAAACATAGATAGCCTGCTGAACAACACTAGCTAATCATTTATTGAGTATTGACATTATGCCAGGCACTATTCTAAACACTTAGGAATCACTAACTCATTTAAGTCTCACAACAGAGATGAGGAAACCAAAGCCCAAAGAGGTTAAGCAACTGGCCTGAGGTCATGTGAATGGTGGTGTAATTGGCAAAGCCAGGACTGAAACCCAAAGAGTTTGCCTCCTGGGCCCATGATCTGAGCTTCCATTCTTTACTGCCTCTCTCAGGAAATTGTATGGGACACCTAGAAAATGGAGCAACTTAGTTGTATTTGAACTAGATCTTAAAAAATAAATGGAGGTAGGGCTCCTGGGGGGCTCAGGCAATTGGGCGTCTGCCTTCCACTCTGGTCATGATCCCAGAGTCCTGGGATCAAGGCCTGCATCAGGCTCCCTGCTCAGCGGGGAGCCTGCTACTCCCTCTCCCTCTGCCCCTTCCCCACATTCATGCTTCTGTGTGCATGGGCCCTCTCTCTCAAATAAATAAAATCTCTAAAAAATAATAAAGGGGAAAAGAACAGCATAGCAGAAGCATGCCTGGCTGCCTTAGTCAGTAGGATATGTAATTCTTGATCTCAGGGTCATGAGTTCAAGCCCCACGTTGGGCATGGAGCCTACTTAAAATAAATAAAAACATGTAAAAAAAATCATGGCAGAGTCCCCAAATTAGGAAAAGGTAAAAAATGTTCAAGAGTATGCACCTGGGGGCGCCTGGGTGGCTCAGTGGGTTGAGGCCTCTGCCTTCGGCTCGGGTCATGGTCTCAGGGTCCTGGGATCGAGCCCCCGCATCGGGCTCTCTGCTCAGCAGGGAGCCTGCTTTCCCCCCTCTCTGCCTGCCTCTCTGCCTACTTGTGATCTCTCTCTCTCAGTCAAGTAAATAAATAAAATCTTAAAAAAAAAGAGAATGCACCTGAATGTGAGACGGAAGATAGGCCAAAGTCAGATAACCCAGAGACTTTTGATACTGAGAAGAAAAGGAATGTGCAATTTATCCTACAGATTAGGGTGACACATTTGCCCTGTGCAGACTAAGTAGTAGGCTCCTGCCGATTTAGGGAGCTAAAAAAAAAAAGAAGTACGTGAACAGGGTACAAAATTTAAAAGGTATTCAGTGTAGAATAAATCTCTCTCTAGCCCCTGTTTCCCTCCCTAGAGGGAAGCATTAACAGGTTTTTCACCAGAGTATCTTTAAAAAGTCAGAGCTAGTGACTTGTTTTTTTATTTATTTTATTTATTTTTATTTGGTTTGGTTATTTATTTATTTGACACAGAGAGAAAGATCACAAGTAGGCAGAGAGGCAGGCAGAGAGGGGGAAGCAGGCTCCCTACTGAGCAGAGAGCCCGATGGGGGGCTCCATTCCAGGACCCTGAGATCATGACCTGAGCCGAAGGCAGAGGCTTTAACCCACTGAGCCACCCAGGCACCCCATTTTTTTCTGTTTTTAATTATGAAATTAAAAAACAAAACAAAACACTAGATACTCAGCTTACCTAGAAAAGTCAGACCCCCTGACAACCCTGCCCACTTTACTGTATGGCACCAACTGGCGAGTGTGGCGTTCTGGCCGCTTAGATGAAATGGGAGCTCTTTTTCCCATCCCTTTCTTTGTTTCTCTGACTCTGAAGTGGAGTCTTTCTAGTCATGCATGTGCTATCACTGTCCTTATAGTAGAAGACTCTTACTCTGAGTCTGTGCCTCTATAAAAAATGAAAAGACTGTGTTTCAACCTTTGGCCTATGCACAGTAGAAAACAGCTCTATACTATTGATCCTAAAGTCAAGTGGGTATGATGAGTCATGTGACAGAGGAAGAGGAAAGTCTGGTTTTTTTTGAGAGTGTGGGCGCGAGCTGGGAGACGCAGAGCGAGAGGGAGAATCTTCGGCAGGCTCCATGCCAGTACGGAGCCTGACATGGGGCTCAATCTCACAACCCTGAGATTATGACCTGAGCCCAAACCAAGAGTTGCATGCTTAACCCGACTGAACCACCCAGGCACTCCAGAGGTAACTCTTATTAGAAAAGATCTTCGGGGGGCACCTGGGTGGCTCAGTGGGTTAAAGCCTCTGCCTTCGGCTCAGGTCATGATCTCAGGGTCCTGGGATCGAGCCCCGCATGGGGCTCTCTGCTCAGCAGGGAACCTTCTTCCCCCTCTCTCTCTGCCTGCCTCTCTGCCTACTTGTGATCTTTCTCTCTCTCTGTCAAGTAAATAAATAAAATCTTAAAAAAAAAAGAAAAAATCTTCAGGAGTTTTTCAAGCCAAATGAGACCTTTTGGAAGAGGCAGAGTTCTGAATTTTAAAGCCAAGGAAACGGGTGCCTGGGTGGCTTAGTTGGCTGGGCATCTGCCTTTGACTCAGGTCATGATCTCTAGGTCCTGAGATCGAGCCCCATGTCAGACTTCCTGCTCAGCAGGCAGTCTGCTTCTCTTCCCTCTGCCCCTCCAGCCCACTCTTGCTCTCTCTCTCTCTCAAATAAATAAATAAAGTTAAATCTTTTTAAAAGACAAAGAAAGACTAAGAAACACCCTATAGTCATCACGCATGCACTCAGGGTATTAGATCATCCCTCCTATAGTCTGCAGTAATTCCCAGTCTAACACATAGAAGCTTCAAGCTGAAAAAACCTTACTCACAAATCCCCTTCCTCAGTTTTGTCTTCTGAGATTCTGAGAAGGGGAATTTGGGAATTAGCTACCAAAATTTTAAATGGATTTACCCGCATTACCTGCTATTTCCACTTTTTAAATTTACAATTTATGGACTTTCTCACACACAAAATAGCTAGAATATATATTCTAGGATACTGGTTGAAACATTGATTATAAAGGGTTGAGGGAAGGAAACCACCTAACTGTTCATAATAGAAAGCTAGATTCAGTAAATTATTTTCTATCCAAAGAATGGAATACTGTACAGCCATTAACAAGAATGAGAATTCTTTATTTGGACATATATGGAAATGACCCTGAAACATTTATAAAGCAAAGGACAGAACTACACACACACACATGTGAGATATATATATATATATATATGTATATATATCAGGTGCCTCTGTGTGTATAGAAAAAGGGAAAATATGTATGTATACATGTAGTCTAAAGGACATGAGAGACACTAGTATACCATTTGCCTCTGGACAGAACTAAGTCACTGGGGCCAGAGTGCGAGTGAGATATACTTTTCACTATGTATCCTTCTGTTTCTTTTGAATTTTGTATCATGTTTGTATTTTCTGTTAAAAATAATAGTTTTAAATAAATAATTATATCATGCCAAGCTCTAATGCCATAAACTCATACTACCATAATGGCAAGTGGATATTAACTCAGAGGTTAAACTCAGGAATGCTTCCTAAAATAAGTCATAAGGTCATCTTATCATCACTTACCCAAATTCTAGTTCATTCGTTGTTGTGAATCTCAGAAGGCATTATCCCCTTCTAGAAGGAGTGTTCCAGATGGCATTTGGGTTTCCTGGTTCTGCCCAAGTCCACGCTTAACTCTTGGCCTGACAACCTGAGTCACTGTCTCCAACACGGGGGAAACCACTCCTAACTTCTACTCCGGGGACCAGAGTTCACTTCTGCTGCAGCCCTACCGGCAGGATTGTCCCTCTTCCCCAACCAGGAGGCAAGGGGACTGGGGTGTGAGCTTCTGGCATGAAGAGGGTCCTGGGTTGAGATAATCAACTGGCTGGCGGCTGTGTGTGTGTGTGTGTGTGTGTGTGTGTTGTTTATCAACCACCTTGGTTCAAATCTCAGTGCCATGTAACACATGGCACATTATATCATTTTGGGTATGTTACTTAATCTTTCTGAGACTCAATTCCCTTGTCTATTTATTAAGAATAGATAATGATAATGTCTGCCTCACAGAGATAAATGATGCATCCATGTAAGGTATTTAAAACAGTGCCTGGCACACAGTAAGTGCTCAGTGATTCTTATTTATTTTTTGTCTTTGTTTTTGGCTGTTTTGCTTCTCATTCTTTTTTAATGTAAAGAGATGAAATATTACAGAAACTGAAACTTCCCTTTATACCCCTTTGTCATCCTGTTTGCTCCCTCCCTTCCCAGAGGGAACTGCTGTTTTGCAGTTTGTGTGTCCTCAATAAATGTCGGCTGCACTTTCCATGGGGTTATGTTTGCAGGAAGACAACCCATTCATGGGTGTTCTACCCCTGCCCACTCTTTCTCCTCGATCAGGTGGTAAGCTATGCCCCATTCACGCTCTTCCCCTCACTGGTCCCCAGCGCCCTGCTGGAGCAGGCCTATGCTGTGCAGATGGACTTCAACACGCTGGTGGATGCCGTCAGCCAGAATGCTGCCTTTCTGGAACAGACGCTCTCCAGGTACTGGGTCATGGGGCCTTAAGGGCTGGGAACTGCTGGAACTAAGGGACTAGAAGACTAGGGTGCCATGAGATGTTGCTCTGGCAGCTGACTTGGTTGGGTGGGGGTACCCCCCCCCCCACCAGAAGAACAAAAAGCAGTAGAATAGAAGTCGGGAGGTCTGACTGCTAATCCTGGCTCTAATCCTCACTTACTAATATGGCCTCAAGAAAGTCCCCTTTCTTTCTCTTGGCCTCGGTTTCTTCATCTATGAAGTGGTGAGATTGGCCCACATCTAAGATCCCTTCCAACACTGACATTATGTGATTCTCTGATCCGTGGCCCCTGCTTTGAAGACTGAGATTTCTATTTGGAATTAGGGAAGGTCAGTATAGTTTTAGAGAAAACCAAGGACAGAGAAGATTATTGGGTTTGAGGTCAGATTTCTTACTTCTTTTCCTAAGCATTGACTCTTTCTTGTTACCTAAAGCCCCTTATCTTTGGAAAGATGGGGTATAGACTAGGCCACACCCAGGGCACGAGGATATAGAACCCCTGAAATGGCTTATTCTACCCACTCCTCTCTGTCTCTTCTCCTTTGATCCTTTTTCTCTCTTCAGACCCTGAGGCAAGGGAAGTTACTTCATAATTAAATCCTTTATTTTAGAATTGAGTATATGTACATATATGTATTTGTGTACATGTATGTGTATATATGTAGAGAGAGAGACTAAACATACATACTTGCATGTCTGACTAATTTTCCAAAGGAAAACAATTTATTTTGTTACCGCCAAATCTTTTTTTTTTTTTAAGATTTTATTTTTAAGTAATCGCTATATCCAGTGTAGGGCTTGAACTCACAGCCCTGAGACCAAGAGTTGTATGCTTCACCAACTGAGCCAGCCAGGTGCCCCAGAGATGAAATCTTTTAAAAATGTGCACATTGTGGGGGCACCTTGGTGGCTCAGTTGGTTGAGCATCCACCTCTTTTTTTTTTTTTTAATTTTATTTATTTATTTGACAGAGAGAGATCACAAGTAGGCAGAGAGGCAGGCAGAGAGGGAGGGGGAAGCAGGCTCCCCACTGAGCAGAGAGCCCTATGTGGGGCTCGATCCCAGGACCCTGAGATCATGACCCAAGCCGAAGGCAGAGGCTTTAACCCAGTGAGCCACCCAGGCGCCCCGAGCATCCGACTCTTGATTTCAGCTCAGGTCATGATCTCAGGGTGAGATTGTGAGATAGAGATCATTGTGAGATAAAGCCCCAGGTTGGGCTCCACACTGAGCATGGAGCCTGCTTAAGATTCTTTCTCTCCTCCCTCTGAGGCTCATCCCTTGCTTGTGCTCTCTCTCTCTTAAAAAAAAAAAAAATTGCCCATTGGTGTTAGGGTGAACATGAGAAGGGATCTTAATGGTAAGACATTTGGAAACCATTGACTGGGAGCTAAAAAGCCAATGAGTTAAAAAACAAACAAACAAACAGCAGAACGAGTCATGAATGTACAAACCTACCAAACCCTACCACCACCTTCCCCCCAGATCTTTTTCAGGGTGAGCCTGGCTTTTGTACCTGTGAATCTGGATTGTGGGATTTATGAGCAGCCTGATTTATGACCTGTGCACTAAAGATGCAATGATATGGAGACCTTCCCTGCAGTCCTTCTCTGCAACCCTGCATTCCCTGTCTCCCTGTCTCTGAAATACACACAAACCCTAGCTTGGAAGGGACTAGAGCCCCAGGATTATGCGTGCTAGAATAGCAATGTAGGGTCTGGGCTTGAAGAGGAGCACCTCTTAAGAAAAGGGAAAATGTATCTTAACTTTCCTGGAGGCTGCACACCAGTTGGGTGGGCCTATCTTCACCAAGGGTTGGAAAGGCCCCCTGACAGAGCTTGCTGGGGAACAGAGGAACCACAGGGCAGGCCTGAGCTACATGGGCTCAGTGGGGTCCCTGTAACAAGGTGAGCCTGTGAATCAGGCTTGAGCAGGCGTGCAGAGACGGCCCTGAATCTTAACAGATAAGTGTGGTGTTGGTTACTGGTGGATGTCTCTTCCTATGGTTCCAGAAAAAAACCATACTAGATGGGCTCCTACATTGTGTCACCTGTCCCAGCAGCACACTGAACCATGATGATGAGCTGGCGCAGACACAGCGAGAGCTAGCTCTACCCTCGTGTTTATAGTCAAATAGGGGAGGTGACACTAGTCATCACAGAAATCAAATGGAAAATTACAACTGTAATCTGTGCTGTAGAGGAAAGGTCCACAGTGCTCTGAGAGCACATAGCAGGGGGTTCTGATCCAGATAGGGAAGGCTACCCTGAGGAAGTCACATTATATGAGGACTGGCTGAAGGAAAAAAAAATAGGATATTTAGCATATGTGCCAGAAGAATCTGTGGGGCACAGGGCATAACTGCTGTCTTTTAATCTCTGAGAGTCGCCATGTAAGAGGTGGAGGAGACTTGTCCTTGGAGGTCCCAGAGCGTAGGAGAAGCTATGAGGAGACTTAATGTGAGGTCAACCAGAAGGCTAACCAACCATCTGCACTATTCAAGGATGGAATGGTTCTATCACATGCCATTTTTATTTTCTTTCAGGGCCAGACACTAGGCTAAGTTCTGTCCATGTAATATCTCATTTACCCTTCACCACAACTCTATAATTCTTTTCCTCTTCATCTTTCATTTTCATCTTTTACAGATGAGCAAACTGAGACCCAGAAAGGTGAAATAATTCTCTAAGGTTGCCTAGTAGTGGTAGAGCTGGGATTTGAACCCAGCTCATCTGGCTCCAGATCTGGGTTCTAAACCGGCTTTCTACCAGGTTGACGTGGGTGTACAAGTTTGGGTCAGTAGACCCAGAAATTCACAAGGCAATGGACAAGGGTGGGACTACTTGAATTTGAGGCCTCATATAGCCTAGAAAATGCTCTGTTTCCTCCTCCAGCACCATCAAGAGGGACAACTTCACCGCTCATCTCTTTGACATCCACAAGCAAGTCCTGAAAGAGGGCATTGCCCAGGTAACAATTCCCCACTCTACCCCAATGCAGGCCCTGTCCCTCCCTTTTTTGACCAGAAGAATTTGGCCGAGGCCCTGAGCTCAGGGGAATCTGCCTCTCATTGGTCCCTACTGGGTCTGTACACCAGTGACCAATCTTGGGATGGCCAAAAGAATGATTCCACTGGGTTTTGGAACATTAGCCAGCAACTCTGATCTCTATGTAGAATTCATGTTACCTGTCTGTTCCATGGCTAGGCCCTCAATCAGGACCTGGGCAAATGTACTCAGCCTTCAGTTTTCCCCACAGACTGTGTTCCTGGGCCTGAATCGCTCAGACTACATGTTCCAGCGCAATGCAGATGGCTCCGCTGCCCTGAAACAGATTGAAATCAACACCATCTCTGCCAGCTTTGGGGGCCTGGCCTCCCGCACCCCAGCTGTGCACCGGTGGGTCCCTTGGGCAACACTGGGCACATGGGTGGGGTGAGAGCCTGATAGGCCTACAATTACAGGCGGGGACAGGGATCTCCAATTCTGACTGTGCCTTCCTGGGACATGGGCCATGTGTTTCCCCTCTCAGCAGTTTCCACTTGTAATTAGGTCTTAGTATGTCGAGGAGAGAAGGGACCTTGTGGCTCATCTAGTCCTACCACCTCATTGTACAAGTTAGTATTCCAGGCTGAGGAAATAGTATCTGAGTTGAGAAAGAGCTTTGAAGGCCTGAAAAGAGTTCAGGATCTATGGCAGAGAGGGATCAATGAATGACTTCTCATTAGAAGGTGGGACCCTAGTAGTAGCCACTTCTGGCTAGCAGTGATGCTCCCTGTTGCTGTGTTTCCAGATGGTCTGCGGCTGGATTCCAGGTAGCAAGTACCTAGGGTCAGGGAAAGGAGTCCCAGCCCAGGGAGAAGCTGATACAGAGTAGGAACACAGGGTCTCAGGGCTGTGGGAATGTACATAGGGCCAGGGTATGGGTGGCCCAGTATATTCCAGCCTGAGCTGGATCCTACAGGAGCACAATGATAACATGCTCTTTTAGCATTCAGCTAATTCTCAAAGTGATGTTCCTATCAGTGTCTGTGAATCACAGGCAGAGGGGTAGTCCAGATCCATCCAATTACTGAACAAATATCTCTCTTCCAACAGACATGTTCTCAATGTCCTGAGTAAGACCAAAGAAGCTGCCAAGATCCTCTCCAATAATCCCAGCAAGGGACTGGCTCTGGGAATCGCCAAAGCCTGGGAGCTCTACGGCGCAGCCAGGTAAGGGGGAGAAAAAGTGGCAGCAGAATCCTGCTTTAGATTCAGCATTCATGGCTGCAGCAACTGCTTCTTTGCCTGACGTCATTAGGAAAGAAGGAATTTTTTTTGGAAAATAGAAACTCACACCTTTAAGTACCAAGATTGTTTTAATGGGGTTTGGGGACTTTCTTCTTAAATAAGAGATGCAGACTATAATCTTTTCTTGTTGGTTAGAGGTCATCATTATCTGTCAGTGACTGCAGGATCTGTCAATAATTGCATCTTGATGTAGCATAAGGCAGAGACGCTACCTAGACTTAGAGAGGTGTGGGAGGCTGTTTCCTACACTAATGGCCCCAACTGTTGGGTTTTATGCTCCTGTTCCTTTTCTTCACAGATTTTCTGTTTCTCAACTATCAGCTCTTATTTCATACTGCTGTCAGTGTGCTTCCCGTCCCCAGACCTCCTTTCTAATTTACGGAGGTTTGGGAAAGCAGGTGGTCTGGGTTGTTATGTAGTGACTAACGAGTGTGAGAGCCTCTTTGATAAGTAAATGCATAAGCTTTGATTTAGGGATTCTGTAGTGTCTGTTTTAACTGCTTAGAGGCATTTTTTGCTTCCTTCCTATTTCTCAACCATGTTCCAGATGTATAAGGATGTCAGGTAAGTGACTTCTGGATAAATGAGGGGCCACTGTACCAACAGTTGTTGCAATGTTTACATCGCTTTAATAGTTAACTTTAATGAGCACTTCCTAGTGCCACACTTGGTGCTAAGTACTTTACATGGACGATCTCATTAGATCTTCTTATCAAACACTTGGAGATAGATGCCACCCATCTCCCCCATTTTACAGATGAGAAAACTGGGCTTCAGAGAAGTGAAGTGAATTGTTCAAGGTCAAATGGCAAGTTGGTGGTAGAGCCCAGAGTCCACTGCCTCCAGAATCTGCATTCTTAGTCACTTTATTGCCTCCGAGAGAGCCTCTCTGGGCTTGTTAAGCCTCAGTAAGACTCAAGACACCTTGGACTCTGAGTATTTACAAGGCATCAGATGAATATATTGTCAAGTAAAACTCTTAGCTAAGTTGTATTTTAAGAGATGGGAGCCGGGAAGGGGTCAGCCGGGGAACTGCTGATGGACAAATGCTGCAGAGGGTTTCTCTGACCAGGCTGTGAGTGACAGGCAAAGACTTGTGTGTCCAGAACTAGGCTCTGGTGCATAGGAGCTGTGGGTGCCTGAGCCGGGACTGGCTTCTCTCATTTTGAAAATCAGATAGGCACTCCTGCTGACCCCGTGTGCGACCTTCACCAAGTCCGTTCTTTCCTCCGAGCAGCAGTTTCCTCATTTGTAAAATGGGGATGATAATAACAGTACCTAAAAGGGTGGAAGTGACTATGAAATTAAATCATGGCTTTGAAAAATGTTCTAAAAAAACTTAGTGAGAAATGGAAAAGTCTCTTCAATAAATGGTATTGGGGAAAATTGGACAGTAACATGCAAAAGAATAAAATTGGACCACTTTCTTACATCATTCACAAAAATAAATTCAAAATGGATGAAAGACCTAAATATGAGATAGGAAACCATCAAAATCCTTGAGAGGAGGACACAGACAGCAACCTCTTTGACCTCGGCTGTAGCAACTTCTTACTAGTCACGTTGCCAGAGGCAAGGGAAACAAAAGCAAAAATGAACTATTGGGACTTCATCAAGATAAAAACCTTCTGCACAGCAGAGGAAACAATCAACAAAACTAAAAGGCAATCTTTGGAATGGGAGAAGATACTTGCAAATAACATATCTGATAAAGGGTTAGATCCAAAATATATAAAGAACTTATACAATTCTCAATCCCAAAAAACAAATAATCAGAAGATGTGAATAGACATTTTTCCAAAGAAGATATCCAGATGGCCAACAGACATATGAAAAGATGTTCAACATCAGTCATCATCAGAGAAATACAAATCAAACTCTAATGAGATATCACCTCATACCTGTCCGAATGGCTAAAATTAACACAAGAAAAAACATATATTGGCAAGGATGCAGAGAAAGGGGAACCCTCTTGCACTATTTGTGGGAATGCAAACTGGTGCGGTCACTCTGGAAAACAGTATGGAGGTTCCTCCAAAAGTTAAAAATAGAACTACTGTATGATCCAGCAATTACAGTACTAGGTATTTACCCAAATGACACAAAAATACTGATTCAAAGGGATACATGCACCCTAATGTTTATAGCAGCATTATCAGTAATAGCCAAATTATGGAAAGGGCCCAAATGTTTGACAACTAATGAATGAATAAAGAATGAAATCTTGCCATTTGCAACGACATGGATGAAGCTAGCATGTGTTATGCTAAGTGAAATAAGTCATCCAAAGACAAATACTATATGATTTCACACATATGTGGAATTTAAGAAACAAAACAGATAAACATAGTAGGGGGAAAGAAAAGAGAGGCAAACCAGAAAACAGACTCTTAGTGTTTTGTTTTTTTAAGATTTTTATTTATTTGAGAGGGAGGGAGGGAGAGAGAGAGAGGGGGAACAAGAGCACGGGGAGGGAGAAGCAGACTCCTACTGGGCAGGGAGCCCCGTGCAGGGTTAGATCCCAGGACGCTGGAATCATGACCTGAGCCAAAAGCAGATGCTTAACTGACTGGGCCACTCAGGTGCCCCCGGAAAACAGACTTCTAACTACAGAGAACAAACTGAGGGTTACTGGAGGGGAGGTGGGCAGGGGATGGGTTAAATGAGTGATGGGTATTAAGGAGGGCACTTGTGATGAGCACAGGGTGTTGAATCACTGGATTCTACACCTGAAGCTAATGTTACACTATATGTTAACTAACTGGAATTTAAATAAAAGCTTGAAAGACTCAAAGAAGAAGAAGAAAAAAAAAACAACGGTGAGGATCATTTTGTGGTACTTCCAATAGTAGTAGTAGTAGTAATGATAATAATAGCAGCTACCTTCTAAGAGTACTAGTTTCATTTTACAGAAGATCAAACTGAGGGCTCAAGCGAAGTGGAACAGCTTGCCCAAAGTCACACAGACAGTAAGTTTAGAATTCATGTCTGTCTGCCTCTAAAGCCTGCTTTCTACTACACTGTTCTGCCTCCAAGAGGAATGGTCCCGTAGTATGGATTGAAAAACTAAGGCTCAAGCATTTACAGAGCAGATGAATTTTCATCAGTTATCCCATAATTTTTGAGAAGTTTTTTAAAGAAGGCTGGGTATGATGTATGATTGAATAATTATTCAAACTCTTTCAAAATATTAGTGCCTGTGGTTAGAATGAGTAAGGACAAGAAAGGAGGATTCTTGGTATAAAATGTTGGGAGCTATGATCACGAGTCGTCACTGCCAGCCAGCACACCACTGCCACTTTACCTTCCTTAGCTGACATCTGTCGAGCCCTGCTCTCAAAAGAGTGTTCAGAACTGAAGGCAGGAGGAGGTAGAGTGTATCTGAGTCTGGCTATGATTCTTTGCCAGAGGGCGGGCTGACTTAACCAGAGAATGCAGTTCCACTTTAACCTACAGCCTACAGCCTCCCTCCTCCATCTCTTCTTGGAGGTGGGCCAGCCTGGGCTAGATGCCACCTTCCCACCCATGAGCAGAGCAAATCAGGCTACAATATGAAAAGCAAGGCCATTGGCCCTTGGGACTCTATCTAGGAGAGGATGGCTTATGAGAGCACCATTTCTAGCTTGTCTCTCAGACACCCAACTCAAAGCCAAGACTCGGCTCAATGTCATGTCTGACCTTAAGAGATTTCAGGCAAGCCAGGAGAGGAGGCATACTAGGACCTGTATTTCAGCTAAGTGGAAAAGAGTCACACAGAATGTAGTCCAGGAGGCTCAGTGGAGTAGAGAAAAGCAGAGACAAACAGACCACAGGCCTAGTATAGGAGGAAGGAATCTATGCTTAGAGTGCTAGGCCAAAATCTAGCCATCCAAGAATTCCAGCAAGAATCCATGGGCACACAGCAAAATGCAGTTTGGTACTCCATTACTGCTGAGTATTGTCCCTTGAGATCATCTGGTTGGGGACTGGACCTGTCTTTGATAACTAAAAATAGCCTGGTTGATAGCCAAATAGTTCTCTGGCATTAGCTTCTCCCTGCGTCCTTGAGCTCCTGCTTCTTTAAGAAGTATGTGGATAAACTGAGGGTTGCTGGAGTGGAAGGGGGTGGGAGGGATGGGGTGGCTGGGTGATAGACATTGGGGAGGGTATGTGCTATGGTGAGTGCTGTGAATTGTGTAAGACTGATGAATCACAGACCTGTCCCCCTGAAACAAATAATACATTATAAGTTAATTTAAAAAAAAGTATGTAGATAGCAGAAAGGAAGAGGTCAGGGAAGCCTCATTAATGATCGCATTAATATTGTGGAACAAAATGTGTCCCTATGCACATCACAGAAATGTTGGGAGGCACCAAGAGATAATGCCCTGTTTATAGTTGGCTCTGTAGGGTTCTGTACGATTCCACTGAGCTAATGTATCATACAAGAACCATACACTCTTGGGGCGCCTGAGTGGCTCAGTGGGTTAAAGCCTCTGCCTTCGGCTTAGGTCATGATCTCAGGGTCCTGGGATTGAGCCCCCCATCGGGCTCTCTGCTCGGCGGGGAGCCTGCTTCTCCCCTCTCTGTCTGCCTCTCTGCCTACTTGTGATCTCTCTCTCTCTCTCTGTCAAATAAATAAATAAAATATTAAAAAAAAAAAACAAAAAAACCCCACACACTCTTTTATTATATGCTTTATAATCTAGTAATAGGGTCATTAGCCTCTAACCTCCAGCATTATTCCTCTATAAAATATTCTTCAGTACTTTCACCTGTTTATTCTTCTGGAAACATTTTTAAATCATTATTTTTAAGGTCTTAGAAAAAGTCCTCTTGGGTCTTGGCAATGATTTAAACTTAAATTTTAATTTGCACAGAAAATTAACATCATTACAATATTTCATCTACCTAATGGAGAAGGAGCAGAGACATCTCCATTTTTTTCAGGTTTCCTAGTTTTAGGAAGTAATGTGTTACAGCCTCTGGTATCGCCTGAGACCCTCCTGATTTGAGAGAATATCTGCTCTTTCAGGGAAGCTGTGTTCTTATTCTCACTCCTGAAAGAGGGTGGGACGGAGGGAGGACAAGCTTTGTAGCCACTTCTGCCAACTGTGTTTATTCTTTCCCCAGTGCTCTGGTGCTACTGATTGCTCAAGAGAAGGAAAGGAACATATTTGACCAGCGTGCCATAGAGAATGAGCTACTAGCCAGGTAAGTAAAAGGGGGAGACCTCCAGATATGGCCCTAGGATTATGAAGATCCATTCAGAACAGAGGATCTATTCCTTCTGACCTTTGCCCATCTTTTCCAGGAATATCCATGTAATCCGTCGAAGGTTTGAAGATGTCTCTGAAAAGGGGTCTCTGGACCAAGACCGAAGGCTATTTATGTAAGTGTTCAGGGAGCATTCCCCAAGTATCTGATAGAGGGCTGCTTTAGGAAACTCATCCTGCCAACGATTTCCCCCAGTAATCTTTTCTTCTGGGAGATGTGATGGCTTAACTTCCTCCTCTGAAATTTAGGGGTAAAATACCCCATCATGTCAGGAAAGTTTGGAGAAGGCTGGCCATGTTCTGCTTCTAAAGGGTCGTATGGGAGCTACTGACTTTCTTGATTAGGGCCTTCTTAAAATAACCTTGGTTCGAGTGCCTGGGTGGGTCAGTCGGTTATACATCTGCCTTCAGCTTAGGTCATGAACTCGGGGTCCTGGGATCAAGCCCTTCATCGGGCTCATTGCTCAGGTGGGAGCCTACTTCTCCCTCCCCGCTACCTTGCTTGTGCTCTTTTTTGCTCGCTCTCTCTAATAAATAAATAAAACCTTAAAAAAAAAAAAATAACCTTGGTTTTCTTATGCCCCTGGAGTCCTAAAAGTTTTCTTGCCCCTCTTCATAGCTGGTCAAGTCAGGCCAGGGCAATTGGGCTGGGTAGTCAGAGAGGAAGAGGAATAGCTCATTTATTCTGTGATTGATCTGAGATCTGCACTCTGAGGCCAGGCAAGACCTCAAGGGGCCTGGATTTGTGTTCGAAGCCAGGCCCTGTGCTTCCCTCCAGGGGGATTCCACCAAGTGACTTTAGTACCGCTTAATTGGGTAGCATTGCTTGCAACACACATATTTAGACCTGGAACTGGAAACAAACAAACAAACAAACTGATAATGGAACTGTGCAGATCTGCAGTGCTGGGGAACACTTATCTTTCAGAATATCTAAACATTTTTCCCACTTATCTACATTAGGAAATAAATTTTGGTCATGAAATGTACTCAAGGGGCTGCCGTCAGGTATTCTTCTAGAAAGAATAGTTCAAGTTTAAAAGTCCCTCCCTCAAGGGAGGAATCCTGGGGGCCAGCAATGACCACATAAAAATCGTGTGCTTTGTTCTCATCTGGTTCTGCTTTCATGCCAGGAACTGGTTCTGCCAGCAAACACTGGGTTTCTTTGATAATCCTCGGGGAAGCCTGGCCATCTCGTCAGATCCTGAGTTTGACCTCTGGTCTCAACTCAAGGCAGTCTGTCTTGACTAGACCCATAATTTTGCATCTCCATACCCTCACATCCACCATTTCAAAGAATCTCAACCTAGTTTCAGCTATTTTAAGTATTATAAGTGTGTTTTGCTAGGCATGGCAATATGATTCTGAGACTCAGTAATTTTTTAGCCCTTTTTAAAAATTTATTTATCTGGTTTGATTCTAGTTGCCTTCTTATTTCCCTCAGGCCTTCCTAGAACAACTCTAAATCTGGAATATTCTAAAGCATTCCTTACTGCATATCTTCATGTTTTTAGTGGAAGAAGTGGTGGTACGGGTAGCTACTTTCGTTGCTTCCAATGAACCCCGGTCTAGGCAACCTATGCAGACTGACTTTGAAAGAAGCCAAACTCATTTTGATGCACCTTAAAATACACTGAACCGTTGAACATATCAGTTATAATTTAACATAGCAGCTTCTCCATCCTGTGTTCTAGGGATGGCCAGGAAGTTGCTGTGGTGTACTTCCGGGATGGCTACATGCCGAGTCAGTACAGTCCACAGGTTGGTATTGTGTTAGACTATTCTCTGCCTCCTAGGTCCCACCATCGTTCCTCAGAGACCCAGCTCAGGCATCACAACAACCTGGGTTTTTCCCTGAGCCCTGGCCTCAGTGATCCTCAGGGAAATTACTGGTGGAACCTCCTATTCTCCCATAAGCTTTTTGCTACCTTTCATTCTCTATAAACACACTGTCTTCTAGAATCTGAATCCTCAGGAATCTATGTTGCTTCAGTCTTTCATACTGTTTCTAGGGATATGCTGGCAAATGTTTAACAGTCATGTTTCTCAGGGGGAGAGCCCCAATTTGTATCATTTGCTGATTTCTGTGGTGTACTCCCATTGTGGCCAATTTCAAGCTACCCAACTTAACATTTCTGGGCAGAGCTGGAAAGAGATGGGTACAATCAGCTCTGGCTAGCTAATGCAATCCAGTTCCACTGTACCACTGAACATTTCCTTCCTCCTAACTCTTACTTCTCTTTTATCTGCGTCAGCAACTTTTTCTGTCCATTCATGTTAATAACAATAATGATATCACCTTATCTTGCTGTCATACCATGTGGCTTCAAAATTACTTTCCACATCCATTATTTCCTTTAATCCTTACAACCACTGTGTGAGGTGTATAATTATCCCCATCATACAGATGGAGAAACCAAGATTTGGAGAGATGCAGATGCTTGTCTAATATTCCGCAGATTCCCAGGCTTTCTGATTCTCAGTCTAGAGGCATTTCCAGTATATCGTTATTCTCCCCCTGCCCCTAATCCACAGCATGGAGAAGTTAAGAAGCTCTGTTTTCACTTAGGAGAAATAAGTTAGAAAATACCATGAGAAGTATGCTAAAGATAATGAGCCTTTGGCTCTGCCTCTGTATGACCATAGGCAGGTTCCAGACCCTTTCTAGGCTCAATTTCTATAAGTTGAGGAACTAAAAAATTGAGGGAGCTCCTTCCAGATGTCTTAATTCTTTGAATATAGGATTCTCCCTAAGGTCTAGTTGTATAGGAAGCAGCTCCATAGAGGTGGAAGCTCTGTAGAAGGTCCTTTCCTCTAGAAAGTGGTTAGGAGTGGGGGGAACTTGCCAACTAGAGAAGACAAAAACTGTCCTTTGGGAAAATGGATCCAGGCTCCAGGACAGAAGGCTTGGGGGAAAGGGCCAAAGAAAACTTTAAAAAGAGAGAAGAGGTTGAGCTAACAGGGAAAGAAACTTGTGCATAAGGAGGAGGACATTTTTAGTGAATTGAGAAACTCAGACCAGGTATAGCATATGAAGATTAAATCTGCAAGGCTTAGTGACTTGCTAGGTGACCTCAGGAAAGCCCCTGCTCATCTATGAATTTTGCTTCCTTGTTTCTAACATAATGGAGTACTTCTCTGTGTTTATCTCTCATGTTCCGGTCACCTGTAACTCTGCCTGCAACATCAAAGGTGGCTGAGATTATTAGTGAAGACCAGGCAAAGGTGCTGCAGGTGGACTGATTGTATCAAAGGGAGGACAGCGTGGGTGCGGGCGGGTGTCGTTCCTCAGGCCTTAACCTTTATCCTGCTGTGGGCAGTTTGATAGGGTCTGAAGTCAAGGACAGGATACCCTCCCCACTGTCAGAATGGTGACTAGAGCTGGGAGGCATGGTCCTCTGCTGTTAACCTGCCTCTTAAGCCCCAAACTCCTAGAAGCCTGAGAGCTTCTTACCTGCCTCTCACGCCCTAAATTCCACAGCACATTCATCTTATGATTATGCACCTGCAGGCCTTTACTCATATTATTCTGTTAATCTGAGTACGCCTTCCCTATTGAGTCTGACCTGTTTACCTGACTCCTCAGATTTCACTTCGTTAAACAGTAACAAAGAATTGTTGAGCATTTACAAAGCTCCAAGCACTGTTTTTAGACACTGGGGATACGATAGGAAATAAGACAGATAACAAGGGCCAGAGCTCATATTTTGGTTGGGGAGATAGTCATCAAAAAGTAAGCAAAAATAGAAAAAAAATTTTTTTTCTAGTTGGGGGAACTCTTTGAATAAAACAATAGGGTGAAAAGATATAGAGAATTACGGGGAAGTCCACATTAAATAGTGTAGTTTCAGCTGAGACTTAAGGATGAGAAGGATCCAACCATCCACTGGAAAAGCCAAAAGGAAAAGAATTCCAGGCAGAAGGGAAAGCAGCAAATGCAGAAGTGGAAATGATATTTGTGTGTTTGGCTGGACTATGAGAATGGGATGGAGGGATGTCGAGAAACTAACATGGTTGAAAGGGGGCAGGAGGCAGATCCCAAAGGTTCTTATAGTCTGTCGTGAGGAATTTGGATTTTATTTGGAGTACATTAGGCACCTAAACTCTAAGTGTCCCCCCTCTTTCAAACCTCTTCATCCATTTTTCTATACCCTTATCCCTTTTGTTATTTCTCTTTTAATACTCATGTACCATTGTGCTAAACTCCCAGAAGGCAAGAATCCTACATATTGGAAGAATCCACATCTGCCTCCCAAAGATATGACCCTGGGAGATAATGTGAAGACAGAAAGCATGATGCCTGGCACCTGATGGATGCTCAACAAAGTGAAATAAAGTAGAATTCCTTTTGTTTTCTTTCCTCTGCAGAACTGGGAAGCACGCCTGCTGCTGGAGAGGTCATGTGCTGTGAAATGCCCAGATATTGCCACCCAGCTGGCGGGGACTAAGAAGGTGCAGCAGGAGCTGAGCAGAACGGGCGTACTGGAGATGCTGCTCCCTGGCCAGCCTGAGACTGTAGCCCGCCTCCGTGCCACCTTTGCTGGCCTCTACTCGCTGGACATGGTGTGTGGGTAGCCTCTTTCTCCTACCACAGGCTTCCCAGGTGGCAAGAACCCAGAACCCAATGTGTTGGGGAGGCTGGAGCTGGTAGTGGGCTAGACTTGGGTCAGTGATGCTCTGTGAGAACCCCTAGAGCCCTGGGGAAGGGGGCCGGAATCCACTGTGAGCTCCATCAGCAAAGGGGAAATGGGGCGGGAGGTGGAAAGTCGAAGGAGCCGAGGTGGAGAGCAAGAATTAGAGTGTCTATATGGGCTTTCCAGGTCTCCTGCTGAGAAGCCATGAACTGTTGCCGGAGAAAGCTTGTTCTCATTGTACTTGCTGCTTTAGGGGGTTTGTTGGGGCTCACATCCAGACAGTAGCATCTAGTCTGAAGGGGCTATCACTCTTCCCCTTCCCGCTCTTCTTCTGATGCTGCTCTGCATAACCAGCAGACCTGCCTCTGGCCTAAAACTGCTGGTGACTGCTTTCTTGCCTCCTGCCAGGGTGAGGAAGGGGACCAGGCCATTGCTGAGGCCCTTGCTGCCCCTAGCCAGTTCGTGCTAAAGCCCCAGAGAGAGGGTGGAGGTAAGTGCTTTCACCTTTGTAGCACTGCTCAGTGGAAGGGGGCTAGGCACTTGCTATGGGCAGAGTCCCAGACTCTGGGGAACACAGGAGGAACTGACACAGGCCCTCATCTTGGACAATGTCCCAGGAGACCCTGTAATCAAGTGCTGTCAAGCATAGGGGAACCTCCAACCATAATTTGAGGGTTTGGACAAGTTTAGTCTGAGGTGTCTGTGGCTAGATGGTGGGGAAGTGGGATAGCCTATCAGGAGGTTAGATGTCTTCCTGCTTGGTTTGAATTCCTTGAGGGCAAGGATCATGTCTGCTTCACAGACCCAGAGGAGATGAGTTTTGATCTTGGTCTTAAAGGATAAGGAGTTTACCAAGTGGGAAAGGAGGGAGAACATTCCATACAGAAGGAGCAGCCTCCACTGGTCCATGGATGTGTATGTTTGGGGACTAATGAGTAACTGGTAAGGCTAGAGTATAGTATGAGAGATGGGAGGAGCAGGGACTTGGGCTAGAAAAGATGGTTTGAGACATCATTATAAAGGACATTGAAAATATGTGGGAAGAGACATGTCTGAGCTAGTGACAGGTAATGGAGAGAGAGGAGTTAAAAATGACTTAGGGATGCCTTTCACCTGACTGGCAGTAGGAAGATTCAGGAGGGCAGGTTCAGGCAGAAGTAATGAGTTCTATCTGGACATGTTGATTTTGTTTTGGGAGCCAATGGGATATCCATGCGATGTATAAAACAGGGAGCTTAAGTTAAAGATTTGGGAGTTAACAAGTCATAGAACAATAGATGGAGCCTTAGAAGAGATCATCCTAAAAAAAAAAAAAGTAAGTACGTAGAGGAGAGAACAGGGTGGCAGATGGATTCCTTGGGATTCCCAACATTTAAGAGGAGCAGGAGTCAGTCAGGGAGGCTAAGAAGAAAAGCCATAAGCAGATAGGAGGAGAACCAGGGCAGGATAGTGTGGTAGAAGGTATGTTTGCTTGTGGGAGTAAGGGCTCGCCTGTTAAAATGACACTCACTCCTTGGGAGCCAGGCCTGCCCTGCTTCACTGAGCTGGTGTCAGGAACTAAGGCTGCTGCCTTGACCACAGAAGTGGGAACACAGAGTGGAGAAGGTAGGCAGAGGGTCCAGGGTGACTGGCCAGTGCCATTGCAGGTAACAACCTATACGGGGAGGAGATGGTACAGGCCCTGGAGCAGCTGAAGGACAGCGAGGAGAGGGCCTCCTACATCCTCATGGAAAAGATCGAACCTGAGCCTTTTGGAAATTGCCTGCTGCGGCCTGGTGGCCCTGTCCAAGTGGTCCGGTGCATCTCAGAGCTGGGCATCTTTGGGGTCTATGTCAGGTAAGCCAGTCAAGAGGGTCTCGTCCTTGTCAGAGGGTCAGCCAAGCGAGCCTGGGGGAAGCAGAGGACAGGGAGCGGGAATCCTGGGCTTCAGTCCCAGCTCTGCCAGTCCCTAGCCATGTTACCTGTTTCCTTAACTAATAAATGAAGTGAAGGACTCAAGACCTGCCCACATTACAGGGCTATCAAATGGAGCCCAGATGAGAAGTGTTTTGTAACTATAAGGGAAATGACAGGTAGTATCAAGATGAATGAGGAAGTAACCTTGGACTAGAAGGAGACCCCAGGGAAGAAGAGAATTTGGGTCCAGTTTCTAGGCCACCAGGGATTCTGGGGAAAGGTGGGAGGAGCCAGCTAGAGGATAATCAGTGCCTTTGAAAGGCTGAATGGCCCCTGGGTTTGGATTTGAGCACTAAAAAATCAGGAAGAGAGGACAACTTGAGAATTTATAAGGAACAGTTCCTGGTCCCTTAAACCACTTCCTGCAAAATTTGTACTTCAAAATCAAACCAGATCCGACCATGCTCCTGACCATAACCTTCTATTAACCTTTCCCTCTAACCACTTGCAGCAGTTCTGCCCGCCACTTCCCCCAAACCTGACTACCACCACAGCCATCTTGAGAGAGAGGTAGAGAAGGAAACTTACAGCTACAAAACATGAAATGTGAGCCTGGCATCATGCTAAGTGCTTTTCCTGCTTTATTTAATCCTTGTGACCATCTTGCACAGTGAGAGGTATTACCTCTATTTTAAATTGAGGAAATTGATATTTAGGACTGAGTGACTTACTCAAAGGCACAGAGCTAGTAATTTCCCAGCAAGGATGCAAACCCAAATCTGATTCTAAAATCCTAGCACTTCCTTGGGTGTAATCAGTCACTCATATACTGCTCAGGTGGGACTAGGGAAGGTCTTGGGTGTGGGGGCTGTCTTGGTAATAGAGTTGTATGTCTCCTGCCCCCATTTCTATAGGCAGGGAAAGACACTTGTGATGAACAAGCATGTGGGACATCTGCTTCGAACCAAAGCCATCGAGCATGCAGATGGTGGTGTGGCAGCAGGAGTGGCAGTCCTGGACAACCCATACCCTGTGTGAGGGCACAGCCAGGCCTGCCCAGACTTCGCTCAAGAGACCTTCTATCCCTTGTATGTGTCATTCCTCTCCTAGCCCCTCTGAGGGGCTTCCCTCCCTGCACCTTGGGAGGGCTGGTCTCTTTAGTTCACAGAAGGGTGAATGCAGAGTACCTTCCCCCAGCTTTCCCATCCGAGGACCAGAAAAGCTGTGTTTCCCTTAGGTGAGATCTAGAGGCCCCTAAATCCTGGGAATGTGGGTATAGCTGAAAGGAAGCTGATTCGAGGTAAGGGTCCATAATCCTACCACTCTCCTCTCAGCCCCTCGTCAGCCTTTCCAGCAGGTTCCAGTGTTTGACCTAGGATAGGACTGAGAGGTAGGAGGAGGGCAGTGAAGGGGCAATAGCCTTTCCCCACTTTTGCCTTAAATAAAACTACATTGCTGATTCTGTGATTCCTTGGTTTATACATTTGGTGGTGTCGGCACACTTAGAGTAGATTAGAGCAGGGGAAATGACTTGGCTATCATCAGAGTCTCCCGAGCCCCAGACGGTAGGATAGAACCCTGAAGTTCCAATCCTTAGTCACTCACTAATGCTCTCACGGATCACGGGAAATAATCCAACTGTGATGGGACATCACAGGCGTGAACTGGTTTCAGTTGCTTTCCTGCTTAGTTCAGGAGCTTACCAAAGGGCCTATGAGTGAAGTCATGCCTACAGATGCCCAAACCAAAAGTTCTGGAAGGAGGATATTGAAGTATTCCTGAGGAAAACCACTCCCCTTCCCATCCCCCACACAAATCAGAGCAGCTAGTAAGTATACAGTCTGTAAGATACCTAAGAAAAAAAGTCACCACCTTTTTAAGGTCATAGACTTTATTCCTACAACCAGAGCCTGGGCATGACTGGGGCAAGAAAAGAAGAGTTTCATCTGAGAGTGTCTTTTATGGGCAGGACTGTTCATGGAAGGGTGGGAACAGAGGACAAGGAAGACAAGCTCTTCTGGCCCTAGGAACAAAACACATTTATTCCAGCAAAGAAGCAGGTAATCTGAAAACCCTCTGGAAACAGCCTGTCTGCATATCCCCTGAAGCAAATGGGCAGACAAGCACTGCCATCTGGCACAAAAGAGAATTCAGATCTAGAACAGAAGCAGCAAAGTACTAAAAAAAAATCAGTTGTTTAGGGACTCACAAACAGGCATTTCTAAGGGCAAATGCATACCCAAGATAAGTACTGGTGCTTCCTGAGAGAGCTGACATAGGATTATAGAGCTGCCTCCCTGCTTCAGTCTAGACCCTCACTTGCCCTCTGCACACTTAACTTAGGTAAGGGACATGACTTTCAGGTCCCTGTTCTGGGCTCCAAGGGCTCTTGCAGTCTAGGGACACAACAATCTGAGGCTAACCTGGGCCATGTCCCATCTATCTAGCAGCCACAAGAAGTTGCCTCCACCCAAGGGCAAAGCTGGTCCTCGGTCCCAGACAGCTGGTCAAGGGAGGTGGTGTGGGTCAGCACTGGCCCTCAGCACTCCTTGGTGGGGGCAAGGGGAAGGTGGGCAAAACTTTGGAAAGCCAAGCAGGGGGAAGCCTGGGTAAAGGACAAGGTCTTGTTTACTGGATGGTCAGGCAGCGGTGGTTGAAGAGCTGGCAGATGACAGTTGGGTCAGCCACAGTAGATGTGTCCCCCAGGTCGTGGTCATTCTGAGCAATCTTCCGAAGCACCCGCCTCATGATCTTCCCTGGGAGACCACAGACTTCTGGTTACCTGGTAATAGCACTGACCCACTCCAGCCCCGCCAAAAAGGCTTCCATCCACACACACTCCATCACCACTAGGCCTTGGCCAATCCCAAACCCAATCCCTTGAGGCCTCTGAACATACCTGAGCGGGTTTTAGGCAAGCCAGGTGCATTCTGGATATAATCCGGAGTGGCGATAGGGCCAATCTTTTCTCTAACTGTAACCAAGAAATCATTAAGCATTCCTTCAGTACCCTTAGCCAGGCTTCCAAAAACCAAGGCAGAAATGGCTTTGTTCCCCACCTATTACCTCCTCAAAGCCCTGCCCACAGAGTCATTCTTACAATCACTGCCTGTCTCTCTTTTTAACACATTGTCTTTTACTATCCCATTTTATTTTAATCTACCTTCATGGAACTCAGACTCTAAGAATCAGCCTGCTAGAGTTTAAATCCCACTCTACTAGCAGTGTGGCCTTGGGCAAGTGATTTAACTTCTCTGAGCCTCAATTTCTTCATCTTTAGGATGAGAGTAACAATAGGATCTATTTCACAGTGGTGATTATAGGGATTCAATGGATCAATGCCTTTAAAGTACTTAGCCCAATGGTGGCACAGAGAATTCTATAAATGTCAGCCTTTAGTATCCTAGTGTAGAAACTCGTGGAGACTGAGTGGGAAGAGGACAATCAGCCCCTAAGGCCCCCTGGGATCCATTTGTAGTTGGCAGCTTGCTCTAGCCTCTCCCCAACAACTTGCTGTGGTAACTGAGTTGTGAGGTCAGACCCGACAGTTTCTGCTTAGGGAGGCTCCTCACTCTGCTTCTTGAGCTCCTCGGTGAGGGTGGGGCTGAAGGTGTAGCCATCGCACAGGGTGACAAAGCAGTAGAGGCATTCGCCCTTCACAGGATGAGGGTGGCCGACCACAGCTGCCTCTGCAATAGCCTCATGTTCCACAAGTGCTGATTCCACCTCTGCTGTGCTCAGCAGATGTCCTTGTCAAGGGAAAGCAAGTGCCGTGAGAGAGATCCCAGCCTCTACCCCAGCCCCTGTTCCATCTGTGTCTCGAGGGAAATCTTGGTCTGGTCAAATGGGGAAGCCCCTTCGTTCATTCCTCACATGACCTACTTCAGTAGTCCCACCATCCTAGTTCCCCACCTCTAGGCACATTCCAGTGTTATCACTCTTCCTCCAAAACCTGTACCCAGAACTGAATGCTGCACTCCAAGCATGGTTTGTCTAGAAGACATCCTGGCTGGCTCAGAAGGCTTTGGCTGGGACTTGCTGGGAGAGTACTGCTAATGAGAAGGAAAAATGGTCTCTGGCCCTCACCAGATACATTCAGCATGTCATCAATCCTGCCAGTGATCCAGTAATAGCCATCCTGGTCCCGCCGGCAGCCTGGAATAAGAAAGGCACAATGTAATAAATATCCCACAGTAGGATACACAATGTACATCACCAAACTGCTACACTAATAGCCCCCTAACAAGTCTTCCTGCTTCTGAACTTGCCAAAGTGGTAGCCAGGCTCCCAGAGAGCTACAAGGATTTCCACTTTCTGATAGTCAGACTCCTGTGTAGTCCTCTTTCTCATTGTACTGGGGTTAGTCTGTGTAATCAATAGAATTTGGCAGAAGTGATGGTACGTCGCTTCTGAAATTAGATTCTCTAAGACACTGTGGCATTCTCTCAGATGATCTGCTGTGGGGGAAGTCAGCTGCCATGTCAAGAGTAGCCCTACAGAGAGGCCCATGTGGTGAAGAACTGAGGGTTCCTGCCAACAGCCACATGAGTGAGCTTGGAAGGGTGTCCTCCAGGCTCAGTCAAGCCTTCAAATGACTGCAGCCCCAACCAAGAGCTTTACTGCAACCATGGAAGACCCTGCATGAGAACTACTGGCAAAGCCACTCACAAATTCCTGATCCTCAGAAACTGCATGAGATAGTATTTGTTGTTTTAAGCTGCCAAGTTTTGGGGTGATTTTTTCTATGGCAATAGATAATTAATACACCCACCTAAAGTCTGTTCTCCATAAATCAAAGTTATTTTCTAAACAATAAATAAGTTCTTATCACTTCTCTGCCTATAAGCCCTAAAGGTCTCCCCCACTGTACCTGGGATAAAATCCAAAGTCCTCATCACAGCCTACAAGGCCCCTCATCACCTCTTCGACTTCATGTAACATTCTTCCCTTTGCTCACTACACATCAGCCACACAGGCTTCAGTCTGTTCCTCAGACATTTCAAGCTTGTGTCTCTGCACAGAACCCTCACTCAAATATTTTCCCATACCTGGCCTCCTTCTCACCCTGGAGGTCTCTGGTTATCACTTCAAAGATGCCTTCTCTCACCATCCCATGTATGGTGGCCATTCCTCCAGACATTCTTTATCCTGTTACCCTATTTGTTTTTCTTCATAGCACTTGTCACCAAGATAAGCTTATTTACTTGTTTGCTGAATTTATAGTCTGTCTCCCCTTAGTAGAATATAAGCCCCACGTGAATAGAGACCTTGCCTACCTTATTCCATGGTGATATCCCCTGAACTTAGATCAGTGCCTAGACATAGTATGTGCTCAATAAAAAGCTGTGGGTGAATGGATTGGTGGATAGAGTCATGGGCAAACATAGGCTCCACACATGCGGATGCATATGACATAGTAATACACACTGCTACATGCCCCATTTCTTTTACCACAGCAACAGTGGAAACCAGAACCTCTCTCCCCACATATCATGTCAGGTGGTACCAGGCTGAGACCTTCCAAGCAACACTCATTCCTGCTCTTATAGTCTTCTCTATAGCTCTACCTGGATATTAGACACTGACACACAGAATACATTCCTCTCTGTTTTTCTTCACCACTAATCAATTCTTCCTGAAGATGGAAGGGGAAGGTACATGTCAAGGTAGGAGATATGGGAAAGAGATAGCCAAGACTCACCGTCTCCTGTCACGTAGTACCCGGGGAACTTCTTAAAGTAGGTGGCCTCAAAGCGTTCATGGTTCCCAAAGACTGTGCGCATGATTCCTGGCCAGGGCTGCTTGAACACCTAGGGAGTGAGAAAGGCACAGTGTACATTGGCTCTACTGTCTCACTGAAAGACTGGAGACACTCGCACTCACAAACTGGACAATCAGTTTTGCCCGACCTGAGGAGAAATGGCCTGAATGCCTTTCCTGAGAGTAGGACAAAGCACAGGCTTTGGAGATAGACAATCCAGACAGAATCCTGACTCTGCTACTTACTGTGTGACCTTGGTTTAGTAACTTTACCTCTCTAAGCTTCAGATCCTCTGTAAATCACAAATCAGAAAATAATCTCAACCTCCCAAAGTTATTATGAGGATTGAATTAATCGTATGTGGAAGTTGCCTAGTACAATGTTCTGTTAGTGATAAGCATTTAGTAAATTTGAGTCTCCTCAGGAAACCAAGTCCAGTTTGATAAAAATGAAAATAGTCATATAAAAGTGAATAATTATTGGGGCTCCTGGGTGGCTCTGTCATTAAGCGTCTGCCAGGTCATGGGATAGAGCCCTGCATCGAGCTCCCTGCTCAGCACGAAGTCTGCTTCTCTCTTTCCCACTCCCCCTGCTTATGTTCCCTCTCTTGCTGCCTCTCTCTCTCTGTCAAATAAACAAAATCTTTAAAAAAAAAAGTGAATAATTATTGCCCCAAACAATAACGTCCTGTGGTAGTAGATTGAAGAGATGGATGAAATTCTAGGCTAAGGTCAGAAGGTGTGGATTTAAGTCCTGTCCTTGTTACTAACTTGCTCTTAGCAAAAGTAAAATGGGATGGAAGTGGAAGGTGGGAGCTGATAATCTTCCTACAAATACTAATATAAAAATCACAACAGCTAACATTTGTTAAATACTAACTGTTAGGTTTTATGCTAAATCCTTCAAATGGATTATCTAATTTAATCAATCCAGCAACTTGAGGAGACAAAGGTACTATATAACCTTATTTTACAAATGAGATTAAGGTTCAAAGGGGTTAGCCAACCTAACTGAGGTCACAGAAGAGGGAGAGCTAGGATTTGAACCCAAGCAGGCTGACTCTGGAGCCTGTATGATTTTCTACTATGCTATGAAGACTCCTTTCACACTACAATGTCTGTCAAAGGAAGAGTCAGCACTAAGTCTTCCAGACCCAAAAAGGCATCATCAGGAATCTTTGAGCAGAGCCCCTAAGAGCCAAAGTGGGCCAAAAGGCAGAGAGGCAGCCTAAATAGCCAGAAGGATTTCCTCCAGGGTCTCGCAGAGGATAAACCCTCAACCATGGAGCTTTAGCCACAAGCACCTACCAGTAGAAATTAGGTTCTAAACTCTGAAGCAAGGACAGCATCCCTTGCTGTACTCTTTCCTCCCAACTCCTCAAAGACATCCAAGGGTCAGGACCTCACCAGGTAACCTTCAGCTTCACCTTCCAACTCTTCCCCAGACTCATTCAAAATTGCAGGAGCTACACCAAAGAACGGGAAGGTCTAGAAACAAACAGGAGACAGGACTCAAGGAGAGGAATGAGGCAACTATGACTGACCTCTTTATCTCTCCCAAGGGCCCTCTGAGCCCCAGGTTCCTCAAACATATTAGTCTAGCCCCCACCCTCTACCTAGGCCCCGAGACTCTACTCATGTCTAGCCCAGGACCAGCCAAGGGAATCTTACTCACAGCAGAACCAGGCTTCATTGGTGTGGCACCAGGGAGGGGAGTCAGCATATGGCCACCCTGTGGAAGTAAGAAATCGGGGGTTTGAATCAGTCTTCCCACACTGTCCCTCAGCCCCAGCCTTCTGAATCCTTTACTCACTGTCTCTGTCTGCCAGAAGGTGTCCACGATGGAACAGCGCTGGGCACCTACCACCCGGTGGTACCACAGCCAGGCCTCAGGGTTAATAGGTTCACCCACTGTGCCTAACACCTGTAAGGATGCCCGGCTATGCCTTGGGCAGGGAAGTGGGAAGAAAGGAAGGCTCTGAATACCACTGGGAACCAGGAAGATATGCCCTTCCCCTATTCTAGGTCAAGGAGTTGGAACAATGGAATGGAAGAGACTGTACACAAAGGCCAGCACCTAGCTCTGAGAGACACCCATGGGGCAGCAGTTGGGGAGGGGGGTCTTACCGGGTGACAGGCTCATCTCCAAACTTCATGAGCAGGCGGATAGCCGTGGGTGCTGTGTAGAACTTGGTCACCTTGTACTTGTCCACGATGCTCCACAGGCGGCTCACATCCGGGTATGTGGGAATCCCCTCAAACTGACCCCAGTGAAGGCTGGTCATTCCCAGTCCTTCCCAACAGTCCCTCAATTCCCCTATCATACCCCCAGGCTCAGTATTTTGCCCTTTCTGACACACCCATGTCTTCACTCCCTTACGGACCAGCCAACAGACCTTTCTAGTCAGTACATGCAACCCCCTCAGAATTCTTCTTTCTCCAGGGAACAGGTCATTGTGTAAGTCCCTGTGTCCCTAGACCTGGCCTTGGGAGACTGTAACTCAGGATCATCTTTTCCACCCCTAAGTATGCCAGTTAGCCATGGGTCCAGCTCCCTTCTCACCAAAACACTGGTGGCACCATTAGCCAGTGGCCCATAGGTGACGTAGGAATGGCCGGTGATCCAGCCAATGTCTGCTGTGCACCAGAACACATCCTCCGCGTGGAAGTCAAACACGTACTTGAAGGTTGTGGCCACATAGAGCATGTAGCCCCCAACAGTATGTACCACGCCCTGGAAGAAGAATAGGGCCTCAGTTTGCGGACTTGGGTTCAACCCCACAGACCACCAAATGTAGGCTGGGCAGCACTAGAGGAAGATCCTCCTCAGGGATTCTGGCCCTGCCATAGCATCTATCTCCTATCCCCCTTTCTCCGTGTTCCCGTCTCACACACCATACACATGCATAGTCAGTCATCATTCATATCGACACCCTAAGATGGTATTTCTGAGCCACTTGAAATCCTCTCATAAACAAGAACAGAAATTCACTTCTAAGCCCTACACAGTACACACACACACACACACACACACACACACACACACACACGAACACTTGCCTTGGGTTTGCCTGTGGAGCCACTGGTGTATAGGATGAAGAGTGGGTCCTCAGCATCACACCACTCGGGCTCACACTCATCCTCTGCCTCTTGCATGAGTTCATGCCACCACAAGTCCACCCCTTGGTTCCAGGAGATCTACATGGTTAGGAAGACAGGAACGGGCAGGGAAGAACTGTGAACAGCTCAAGATAGGAGCCCAGATACACCTACCTGGCACCAGGAGTTGTGGAAGTACTGCCAGGTCGAGGTGCTGGGAGGAGGGGGAGAAATGTGAGCGTGGAATGCGATAGACAACAGGAGCAGAACAGCAGGCTTCTTGGGTACTCCTAACACTCAGCTCCAGAGCTCCCCTTATGTAGCCTCAGGCTGAGGAGGATACCTTGGTCCCTTCTCATCCTTTAGTTCTTAGCTTAAATGTTACCTTCATTGAAGGGCTTTCCCGGAACAGTATCTGGTAGATTCCCAAACCCACCCTCACCCTTGCTATTATTCTTGACCATTACACCATATTTTCTTCCTATACAGTACACATTTCTAGTTATTTAGTTGTTGCTTGATTACTATATCTCCCCCACTAGATAGTGGGGAATCTTTTTCTTCCTTCCTTCCTTCCTTCCTTTCTTTTTTTTTCTTCATCCCCAACACCTAGAAAAATGCCTGGCACTCAATACACACTCTGTAAATTTTTGTTGGGTGAATGAATATGCACACACAGGCCTACATACAAACATATGTACTTATGGGACTAGTCGCTTATCAGCAGGGATGCGGACACCACCCAACTCAGAAATGCAAAATTAGAGCCTGCAGGTGAAGCGGGCACCTGGCCCTGTTAGTATTGAGAAAAGTCAATAGCTTTTGGTCCAAGCACCTTTTCCTGAATGTCTAGACCTCATCCATATCTGCAGGTTCCTACCCTAGTTCTGCCCCCACTTTCACACCTCTGGTACCAATGAGTTTCCCATAGAGATATTTGCTTAAAGTTCCATTCAGCAGAAACCCTGCTTTAAGTTGGTGGAAAAGGACCAATATAGACTTCTTCTCCCAGTAGAGGGATGCCCCCTATGCTAGAGTATCTTTGATAACTACTTTTATTTATTTTTTTCCCAAATATGTTTATTTTATTTTTTCAGTGTTACTGGATGTGGTGCATGAACAATCAATCTTGATAACTACTTTTAGATCTATCATCCTGAAATTTTTCTAACCCCTCCTTGAAATTATTTTTCTTTCCTAGTTAGAGCACCTTTTTGAATAGGCAGTTTTCAGAGTCTACTCTGTGCTGAGGGAAGGTGGGATTCCCTGAATGTCTCCAAAAATTGTACTAGATCTCAATCCTGGTTCTGCCACTTCCTACCTGTGTAGGTCCTTGGGCAAATCACTCTACCTCAAGTCAGTCTTTTTTAAAACAAGGATATTCATTCTTTCCTTAATGGTCTCACAGGATTTGGAGAGCATCAAAAGAAAAAGGCATTACCTGGAAAATATCATACCTTGAATTGTCCTCTGGGGTGGGAAAGAGTGATGAATGTCAGGAAGGACAGAATTTAGTTCAGTTCCACTGAACTCTGGGAAATAAATTCAAGGATATGAAAATAGGAACTGTCTGGGGTTTGCTCTAGCTGTCATAAAGCCTTTTCATATTCATTAGCTTCTTGTATGTTCAATGGCCCTGACTGGCAGGTAGATATGATAATGTAAGAGAAACACCCTACTCCCTATTCCCATTATATGGCTCTATGCTAATTTATTGTGTACATATTTGATTAAAAAGCCCTAAAGTATTAAATACATATCTTGATAAGTTACAAAATGATTCTCCAACCACTCTCCTCTTTCTGTACTATCTGCCCCTTACTTTAGAGAATCTGAAGTGTCTGGCACATAAACATCATAAGAATGACAAGCCCAGGGGAGCCTGGGTGGCTAAGTTGGTTAAGCGTCCAACTCTTGGTTTCACCTCAGGTCATCATCTCATGGGTTGTGGGATCGAGATCGAGCCGCATGTCGGGCTCAGCGTGGAGCCTGCTTGAAGATTCTCTCCTTCTGCCAACTCCCCCCTACTCATGGGCTCTTTCTCTCTCTAAAATAAATAAATAAGTCTTAAAAAAAAAAAAAGAATGACAAGTCCAAACCAAGTGTGGCACCATTAAAAAAAAAAGAAAAAGAAAAAGAAAGAAGAGAAAGAGGCTGCCCACAACCTAGAAAACACTAAAATACACCCTATTTTTTTAGTGGAATAGCCATATGTGTCTACATATACATTGACACAGGGATATTTTTTTTTTTTTGCCTGCCAAATGATCTACTTGAGATGAGCGCCTTAATGTATTTAAGCAGAAGAGTGTCAATATTGCTTTAGGCAAGGGCGCCTGGGTGGCGCAGTTGGTTAAGCGGCTGCCTTCGGCTCAGGTCATGATCCCGGAGTCCCGGGATCGAGTCCCACATTGGGCTCCCAGCTCCAGGGGAGTCCGCTTCTCACTCTGACCTTCTCCCTTCTCATGCTCTCTCTCACTCTCTCTCTCTCCTAATAAATAAATAAATAAATAAATAAATAAAATCTTTAAAAAAAAATATTGCTTTAGGCAAATGGTCTGCAGAACTGGTTTGAATTGTCATAGAAAAGGCACTAGGTACATATAAGGGCAAAGCATAGTTACACTGTGGCAATACGAGGATTCTTGTAATCTTATGAAACTGTTTCCTTTGTGAGTATGTGGGTGAGTAGGGCCAGTACCCCAGGTGTGGAACTGATACCAGCACCAGAAAGCAGGGTGAGTTCAATTAGTGGTGCAGACATTGGTTATGAATTGGGTATGTGCCTATGAGAGCCCACAGCTTTGAACCAGGAAGGTTTCAATTTACTGAAATAAGAATTGATTTGGCCTTTGTCCTTGGACCAGGATAGCTTCAGGGAGGGCAACTGCCAGGTGTGAGAGAGAAACATGAGGAAGCCCATAGGTGACATGATTGAGGAGAGTACCTCCAAATTGTGCTAGGCCCTCCCTTAAAGAATGCTTAAGAATGATAGGATGTGGAGCTCTCTCAAGATTTCTGTAGCTTTGACAATTATCAGACAAACCTGGACTTTGTAAGCCTAATCTTACGGTCTTTGGTTTTTTGACAACTGATTATTTTCACCTCCAAGAAACAAAAATCCAGGAGCCTGTGGGCCTATAATTAATAATTATGGGAGTTTATTTCTTTTCTGATTTCCCTTTTAGAAATGCCAGGCTGTTTGCTATGTTAAAAGCATTTTATTAAGCTAACATTTATAGAGTAGTTACTATGTGACAAAAACCTTATATATACTGACAAAACCCTATTAGGTAGGTACAGTTATTATCCTTATTCTACAGCTGGGGAAACTGAGGCAAGAGAGCTTAAGTAGTTTGTCCAAGCTTCCACAGTAGCATGTGACAGAGCTAGGATTTGAACCCAAGTAGTCTAGCTCTAGAGTCTATACTCTAACTACTGAATTTGTTACATCTTTCAAGAGAAATGTTTTAGGTCTCTGCCTGACTTTTTATTTTATTTTATTTTATTTTTATTTATTTATTAGAGACAGAGACTGAGAATGAGAGGGGAGAAGGTCAGAGGGAGAAGCAGACTTCCCGCAGAGCCGGGAGTCCGATATGGGACTCGATCCCGGGACTCCAGGATCATGACCTGAGCCAAAGGCAGTTGCCCAACCAACTGAGCCACCCAGGCGCCTTCTGCCTGACTTTTTAAAGGAAAGTAATGTCCCCTGGGAATCAGAGCTGTCTCCACCATGCTATGAGAACAGAGAAAAAAAATTATATTTACCATTAGCTGAAGAGGTTAACCATAGAAGACTTAGAGTAAGACACCCTATGAGGATGGTAAAATTCAGAGGAACAATGGGTTTTATGTTTCGTTTTAAATAAAGGAAGTGGTTTCCTTTTAAGCATGTATTATCATCTCTCCATTGCTGATAAGGTAACTGAAACTCAGAGAGGAGAAATAACTTATTCGAGGACATACAGCTAAAAATCGTTTTCTGGACTTTCACTAGTCTAATCTGCTTTGAGCCCCCACTTAGAAATCTCACATCTTAGAACCACCTATAAAGTAATTTTTATTCAATCTAGCACTTAATTGTATCAGGGAGTTTATGTGCAGTTTATAAATCCAAAGTAATATATAAATGCATTTAGGAATCTTCTCTCTTGTCCTATATAGAACTGAGGTTTTCATTTGTAGTACATATATAACTCCCCAACTTGATGGTGAATTCCCAAGGTCCAAGTTCTGTACCTCCTCTACTCATTCTCCTCCTATGTCCTAGAGGTCTGCTCCAGCTAAGTACATAGTAAAAACTTTCTGACAAGTCACTTGGTCCTCTCTCCCACAAAGGTTCTGAATAGCTTGGGATACCCGTTGCTACCTCTCTGAGATCCAAGCTCTATGCCAGTTCAGAGAGGTAGCAACAGGCATTTTGTTTCATGACCCTTCAGAGTAACTTAGATGGCAGAGGACCCAGGGGCAGAAAGAAAGGAGTTAGGTCTGGCAGCCACCTCAGTGGGGGAAAACAGGCAAAGAGCAGATGGAAACACAAACAAGCAAGCAGAGAAGCAGTACCCAAGGCAGTGCAGAGGTGGATACCTGGGGCCAGATGCGCTTGGGTTTCTCTTTCAGCTTACCCTGTTAAGAGCCCATGGAAAGGGTGGTGAGCAGGGTCTGAGTATAGGGGAGTGGGGGAGAAGGGTCAGCGTGTCCCAAGCATCTCTGCCTCCTTTTCTTTAGGCTCCCCTCCCAGCGTACATTTTCCTGATCTTGTTCCCAACCTCTATACACTCAGAACCCCTAATGCTGAGTGGGGTCTCCACAATCTCCCTAGACTAGACTATACCCTCTCTAGCTCTGTGACTCCTTAGGACCCCTCAAGTCACAAATCTCAGGGACCTTTGTCCTTCTAGACCCTGGAGCTTTCATCCTTCATGCCCCTTAGACGTTTGGGCTTTTCCACCATTTCCACTGAAAGTGCTGGATCCAAAGCTAATAAGGGCCATATCTTGGGGGCCAAATCCTGATCCTTTCATGATGGGACCACACAGGTAGCCCACCCCAAGACAGAGACAAGTACACTCAGTCACCCAAATCATCCTATTTCTTTTTTCTCTTTCTTCCTCCCTCCCTCCCTCCTTCCCTCCTTCTCTCCCTCTCTTCTTTCCTTCCTTTCTTTCTTTCAGTATAGTTGACTAAGTCAGCCCATTTCTAACCTAAGCCCAAGCTCTGTGGGTCCCTTGTACCCATCAGGATACTCTAACCAGCATAGAGTCTCCCTTACAATCTAAGGGAGACTCATGCTAAGTTCCCAAGGTACGGGAGGGGCTCCCTACTGATATTCAAGGTTGAAGTTTCCCAGCTCCCTACCGGCCCTGCCAGAGGAGGCATTCCTAGGCTTGCTCCCAGATCCTCGAAGCATTACCATAAGGAAGCAAAGAAGCACATCAGGAACTTCCTGGGCAGGAAGAGGGAACCAATTTGAGCCAGGGAAAGCACAGCAGTATCAGACTCACCTGCACATCGGGGCATGGCCTCTTAATGGGGGGGGATTGGCTGGGAGAGTCACCTGTGCACAGCTCTGCCCGCCCCAGATGCTTGACCACAATGCAGCATCTCACTTGGAAACCCCTAAAAGAAGAAAAAAAAACCTGAAGTGGTAGACTAGTTGGCTCAAAAGAGAATTTGGCAGGACCCACCCATGTCCATCTAAGATAGAGGGGACAAAGGGAATTTGGTACTGGGGAAAAGGCCAGCTGACCCAGAGCAGTAGCCAACCAGCCAAACACACTTACTTCTCCCGACACTTCTCCAGGGCCTCATCAGCCAGCTCCTTCAGGTTCACAAGCTTTTCCCCCCTGTAGAAGGCATCTTTGGGGAGCAATAGACATTCCAGGCCTTAGGAAGGCACCACACTCCCAGCCCCTTATCCCTAGTGAGCACAATGTTCATTGAGCCCTTCCTGAGGTAGGCCTCTTGGCTCTCGCTCCTCCAGGTGATTTGAGTTGACAGAGGGCCAGGTGAGGTGGGATCAGGAGGAAGGGTAGGCAGTCTCTACCCTCTATGCTGAGCAGTCGCAAATACCAACTAGCTGATCGGAGACCAAAACTTCGGGTATGAAGTTACTAGATTTTGGAAAAGGTTTTGGAAAAGGGGTAAGAGTTAGTCACCTGTAGTGATAAGAAGGCTGCAACTAGAATCCAGGATCCGTTCACACAGAGACTCTGCAGAGAAGCCTGCAAACTAGGAAAAGGAAGAAAGACTGAGGGAGTGAAGGACCTAGGAATTAAGTAAACAAGGAGACACTCATAAAACCTTCAGGGTTTCTAAGATATGGCTCTAGAAGAAACTGGATAACTGATATAGAACCTATGACACAAACATTCTAAACTCCTTAGTCTGGTTCTTAAGATCCTCCATTACCCAGGCCAAACCTACTTCTCCAGAGCCCCCCACCCCCCACTAGGTCTCTTTTTCTGGTCCAAATTCCTACCACAATGGAGTGCAGAGCCCCAAGGCGGGCACACGCCAGCATGGCCACAACAAGCTCCGGGATCATGGGCATGTAGATGGCCACTCGGTCACCCTTCCGAATGCCTGCAAATAAAGGACACAAATCATGGACCATGGATCCTTCCTGCTGCTACTTGCTCCTTCTCATTATGCTACTCCCCCCAACCAGAGCTGACCTTTTCTGTTCCCCTATTACCACGTTCCTTCCATTCCTTGTCTACTTCCCTCAAGTCCTCAAATACCCCAAGGCAGGACCCTCCAGTCCCCTTCTTATACCCCCGACACTCACCCTGTTTTTGGAGAACATTGCTGAATCGACACACTTGGACCAGAAGCTCACGATATGTGATCTGGGTGGTCTCCTCTGGCTCATTGCCCTCCCTGAGATACATCAGAAAAAATCAGTCATTAGGGAATATAACATCCCCCAAACAAAAAATAGGAACAGTCATAATAGCCATTCAGGAACAACAAAGCTCCTTATGAATGTCCTGTGAGGGTGAGCTGTCTGCCATCACACCTTGAACTGACTGGTCAGATACTTTGGCCTTTTAAAGTATACTTTATACACAAGCTGTGTATCTTTGGAAGATGCAGTGTTCATCTGTGAGCCTCATTAGGTTGGTAAAATGCGATGATGGTCGCTTCTCTTCCATCCTAGGGATGTATTAAGGAGAAATGATATCACAGATGTGATTCTTCCTGAGCACAGTGTCAGGACTGCACTGGTGTTATTCAAAGTGGGGTCTCCAGATCACTTGCACCCAAGGGAACTTATTAAAATGTAGATTGCTGAGCCCCAACTCAGACCTACTGAATCAGAATTACAGAGTCCAAGAATCTGCCTCTTTTTTTTTTTTTTTTAAGATTTTATTTATTTATTTATTAGGAAAGAGAGAGAGTGAGAGAGAGCAGGTCAGAGTGAGAAGCAGACTCCCCATGGAGCTGGGAGCCCGATGTGGGACTCGATCCCGGGACTCCGGATCATGACCTGAGCCGAATGCAGTCGCTCAACCAACTGCGCCACCCAGGGGCCCCTGCCTCTTTATTATAAGCTGGTATAAAGATTCAGTTGGTGATTCTTTTTTTTTTTAAGATTTATTTATCTATTTTATTTTTTACTTTTATTTACTTTTTATTTATCTTTTTTAGAGAGAGAGAAAGAACATGAGCAGGACGGGAAGAATAAGAACGAATATCAAGCACTTAGTTTGGAACCAACACAGGGCTTGATCTCATAACTCCGATATCACAACGTGAGCCGAAACCAAGAGTCAGATGCTCAACTGACTGCACCACCCAGGCGCCCCTCAGTTGGTGATTCTGCTACACATCCAAAGTTTCAGTGGTGACTGGGTGGCTCAGTCGGTTAAGTGTCCAACTCTTGATTTCGGCTCAGGTCATAATCCCCCAGTTGTGAGATTTTTTTTTAATTTAATTTTATTTTTTCAGTGTTCCAAGATTCATTGTTTATGCACCACACCCAGTGCTCCATGCAATACGTGCCTTCCTTAATACTGGGTTGTGAGATTGACTCTTACGTCATCAGGCTCCGTGCTGGGCAGGATGCCTGCCTAAGATTCTCTATTTCCCCCTCCCTCTTCCCCTCTCTTCTCCCCTTCTCTTAAAAAAAAGTTTCAGAATCACTAAACTTTTATCATCTGATTTGTGTCTACCTCCTCAGCTTTGCTTCCCACTCCCTCCTAGGCTTCAGCCTAGTTTCCTTCACATTGGCTTACTCAACAACTACTATGTGCTATATACATGTATAGAAATAAGGCTCTGATGAACAAGACAAGCAAGATCCCTGACAACATGGAGTTTATATTCCAATGACAGTGCAAAAATTATATAACTAACAAATACAGCCAAGATACTTTGAGATGATAAGCATTATGAAGGATATAAAGAATGACATAAGAATGAGTAAATAATTGGAAATACTTTTTTAAAAGACATCTTAAGGAACTTTCATGACTATATGTGAATACTGACCCCTGGTTATTTATGTGTGTGTGTGTGTGTGTGTGTGTGTGTGTATAATTATAATACATATATACAAATGGTACCACAAAAAAAGATATGTAATAAGAAGTGTCCCTCCCACTCTTACTCCCCAATCACCCTGCCAACTGGCAACGACTGTTTGTTCTATGTTGTGTAACTTCCCAGAAATAGTCAATATGCAGACAGGACCACTCCTAATAAGTTGGAGGGTGTAGAGTAACTGAACTAATGTAGAGTGACCAAGTTAATCACTTTGGAAGAAGATTACACTGTTAGCATCTTTCATAAGATCCTTTCATAAGATTCGGATATCACTGAAAATGGAAATTTAAAGACTAAATTAAAAAAACTGAATTTTAATACTCTTCAGAAGAGAGATAAGCACCTCACAGTCCCCAACCAAGCATGGATGGGAAGAAGTAGGAAAGAGCTATCCCATGGGATAGGCCTATTATAGAAGAATTACATATATGTATTTATGTATATATATTCTTATTTTTTCTATACAAATGATGGTATACAATACGCACTATTGTGTATAGTATTTTTTTATTGAGTATAATGTACAAATTGAGTATAAAGCTCTAAGTATAGAGCTCAATCATCTTGCATTTTTAAAAATTTAATATACCTTGATATAATTCTCCACCAAGACTTATAGTGCTGTTTCATTTTCTTTGTCATCTGCATAATGTTCCACAGTTTGTATGTGCCATTGTTTATCTAACAAATAAATGTTTCAATGAATATCTTTATTCAAATGTCATTTTACTCACTTGCAAATATATTTGTAGGATGAATTGTTGGGTCAAAGGATATATGCATTAAAAAAAAAGGATATATGCATTTTAAATAATAACAAACATTAGAGGACAACTACTTTAAATAATGGTCAGAGAAGCCTCACCCTGGGGAGGTGATACTTGAGCTAAAAGACCCAAGTAATAAGAAGTAATCAACCATATGAATTCTTGAAAAGGGTATCCTGGGCAGAGAAAACATCGAAATTTGGAAAGGCAAGGAGACAGTAAAGAGCCTGACCTATTCAAAGATCGGTAAGGAAGCCAGCATGGTTGGAACATGGTGAACAAGAAGAAAGGTAAGAATGAGAGTTAGGTAGCAGCCAGATCATATAGGGCCTTGTAGTAATGGTAAAAAGTTTGAATTTTATTCTAAGTGGGTTCCTCCTGGCTTCCTACACACAAAAGCCAACCTCCACACTTTTGATCATGCTATTACCCCTGCTCAGAATGCCTTCCCCTCACCTTCTGGCACCAAAACCACATAGCCCTCCATAAATACTGCAGGCCATTGCTCTCCCTCTCTTTCCTTACTACCCAGAGTACTTAAGAAAGAGGTAACTAAAACCCAGAGAGATGTAGTAGCTTGGCCAAGGTCAAATAATAAGTGGAAGAGCCAAGAATAGATCTTCAGGTCTTCTCATTTCAAGGCACAACTCCTTTGCCTCACAGTGTGAAGGACAGGGACTAGCAGGGAAACCAGGCCTTGGAGGTTACACAGAAGATTATCAGCCCCTTTCCAGCTCCTGGCTTGATGAGTCAGTTACTATCCTCTCGTTGGCTTAGCCCTCCTAGGGCTAAGAGGAGCCAAGCACAGAGAGCTCTCTAAAGGGAGAAGGAACACAGAGAGAGGAAGTTGGCAAATGACCCTGAATGCCAGAGGCAAAAAGCCATTTCCTTAACTGGCCCACTGATGAGTGCCACAGAAACTTCAGCACATTACATTACAGCTAAATGCCAACATATGCCACACACTCCTGCACACATATCCCCACATGTGTACCACATACCAGCTTACCTATGTGGACTTGCATGCATAAAATCACATATACAAAACACTGTACGCATAAAAGCTGCCCGTTTGTACACAGAAGCACAAATAAGGAGAAATATATGGACCCAGAACTCAAACATGGGCCCATCTGCAAGTACATGCACCACACTTATGTACCCACCTATGTGCACAGCTTGCTCCTCTCAAAACACTAGCAAATCATTGTTTTATTTGCTTCATGTAACTTTCCATTATTTGAAATTATCCTGTGTATTTTATTTGCTTATATATTACCTGTGTCTTTTATTGGAATATAAGCTCTATGGTAACACAGAATTTGTCTGTCTTGTTCACTAATACATCCCTAGAACCTAGAATAAATAGAGCCTGGTACATAGAAGGTACACAGGAACAGATAAGCACAAACCTATATAAGAACTGCTTCCTCGAGCCCATTTCCAATTACACACACACACACACACACACACCCCACAGTATACATTCTTCTTCCAGGCTCTGGGCTTAAGTTATGCATTATTGATAAAGGCACCTTACTCCTTCCAGTGTCTTCTTTCTCTGACATACACACCAGGCTGGGGCCCCTGGCTCATTAGGAGGAGGAGGTGAACAGAATACTGGCCTACTACAAGCTCCCCAGCCCTCTAGGATGTTAAGAATTTTTCTTAGGATTTTATTTATTTATTTGCCAGAGAGAAAGCGCATGTGAAAGAGCGAGAGTACAAGAAGGGGGAGCGGCAGGCAGAGGGAGAAGCAGGCTTCCTGCTGAGCCAGGAGCCTGATGCAGGGACTCAATTTCAAGATCCTGGGATCATGACCTGAGCCTAAGGCAGACACTTAACAGACTGAGCCACCCAAGTGCCCTGGATAGATGTTAAGACTTTTTAAAAGAACATTCAGTTTAATCTCCTAACTCCAAAGAGATCCAAAGAGGCCATTTAATGTGCTCAAGGTCACATGGTAGGTTGTGGCACAGAAGATCTTACTTTCCTTGTAATTTATTGGTACTACCTTTTTTACATTTATTGGGTTTTTCCATACACCTTGGGTTTTCCCAAGGTGTATGGAAATATTTTATATTTTCCATTTACGCCTTGGGTTCTTGGAGGGCAGGAATCATGTCTTCTTCCTCCCAATCTCCTCCAAACTCAGTTGGCACAATAAGTACTTTAGGTTTATGGTTGAATCATAGAAAACCTAATAATTGATTAATGACTGGGAAGACTAGTACTCCCCTTTTATATGAGGGACAGTAACTGTATTGGAGATTTTAGTTCCCTAGACTAGCAGAGAAGTAAGGCACAGGACAGGAGGAAAGAGCTGGGGGAAAAATAGGTGGGAAAAGCTAGATTCTTCACAGAAACAGAGGGCAGAATCTAAATTGGTGGGTTAGGTCTTCTAGAGGAGAAAAACCCAGATGAGAAAAGGAGTCAAACCTATTATGAGAGAACACACTGAACTGAGCTGTTTAGCCTGGAGAAGAGAAGATATTGAGATACCTGACAGTAAGTCTCAATATCTGTATCTTTGTTGCTTCTACTCTGGTTCATGCCACCTTCATCTTTTGCCTGGATGATCACAATGGCCCCAAACTGGTTTCCCACTTAATTCTTACCCTCTTCCAATCCATACATCATCTGGAATAATCTGTTAAAAATTGTATCACCTCCTATTTAAAATCCTTTAGTTGCTTTCACTGCATGTAGAAGAAAATCCAAACTTCTACTATGCCTTGTACCTTCTCCCATTCATCTTGCCCTATTGTCCCATTTTGCTCAATAGACTCTAAACACATTATTAGCCTTCCTACTGATAGAATATTCTATGTTGTTCCCCCAGTTTTTCAAATGGCTTGCTCTATGTCATGTTTTAGATCACTCTAAGTAGCATCAGCCCTTCCTATTATTCTTTATCGCAACACTTTATTTTTTCATAGCATTTTTCTCAAGCTATAATTGTATTATTATTTATTTTTCTAATGGTCCATCTCTCCTACTAGACTATAAGCTTCACACAGACCAAATTGGTATTGCTCACTGCTGAATCCCCAGTGCCTTGCAAAGAAACCTGTATATAGTCAGTGCTCAGTAAATATTTGCTGAATAAATGAATGAACCTTAAGGATTATTATTTTTTTTAAGATTTTATTTATTTATTTGACAGAGAGAGAGAGATTACAAGTAGACAGAGAGGCAGGTAGACCGGGGCGGGGGTGGGGAGGAGTAGGCTCCCCGCCGAGCAGAGAGCCTGATGCACGGCCGGATCCCAGGACCCCGAGATCATGACCTGAGCCAAAAGCAGAGGCTTTAACCCACTGAGCCACCTAGGCACCCCTGAACCTTAAGGATTATTATGGGAAAGAAGCAGACTAGTGTTTTGTAACTATAAATGGAAGTGGTGGGTCAATTGGGAGATTTTGATATAAGGAAAGCCTTTCTGTCAGAACTGTCCAACGATAGAAGGTATTCCTTCAGGAGCTCCTTAACTCTGGAGATATACAGAATCTGGGATTTCCAAGGACACTAAAGAGCAGACTCCAAGACCTGGCTGGGACCAACCAAGCAAGGCCAATGTGTCTCAAAGCATGGTCACACAGTGTTAATGTAAACTCCCCACAGAGCTGCTGTATAGGATTGTACAGATTGGGCCAGGGAAACCTTGACACCTACTAGATCCTTCTCCGAGGAGGGGGGACCTTAGAATTCTCATTTTATAAGCAACCCATGTGATTCATGTTTTCTAAAATTTGAGATGACCTTCAAGGCCCTACCAACTTTGAGATTCTTAGAGTATGTAAAACTAAGAAAACATGAAATAATGTGTTTTATGATCCATAAAGCACTGCACAGATGTAAGGCACTCAGATATAGGTATGCCCTCAAGTCATTTTCCCTTTCACCAAGGGAAGAGGGAGTGGGAGCAACATAACTTTACCAATTAGCAGACTAATGTTCCCCCTGGGTACTCCTGCCCTAGTCACAATGAAGAGGGAGAAGGGCTAGAGGAGGAGGTGAAAGGAGCATACCCCAAAGACTAAATCATAAATCACTTAGAATGCCAGAGGAGGACAGGCCTTTCAATGTCCACTACCCTTATTTACAGATGAGAAACCTAATACACAGATGAGAAGTGATAGCCTTAAGGTTACTTAGCACATGAGTAGCTCCATTATTCTAAAGCAGTGCTATCCAACATAGTAACCACATATCCACATATAGCTATTGAACACTTGAAATATGGCAAAAGAACTAAATGTTTAATTTTATTTAATTTTAATTATTTTAAATATTAAGAGTCACCTGTGTCTAGTCATACTATCTAAATGTCTAGTTTACACATTCTCCTCCCAAATGACATGGCCTCCAAAAGGAGGATTGTTGTTTGTTTGTTTGTTTTTGCAAAGCCAGAATTAGCATTGGGAAGAAAATCAAAGTGCATGTATCCTGAGAACTGTAGAGTTGAAGTCCACCAAGGATGGATTTTAGCGTACTTGTAATCACCCAAGAGAATTAAAAACATATACTCCTACAAAAGCTTGTACGCAAATGTCCATAGCAGCGTTATTCATGGTATTAAAAAGAGAAAACAATCCAGATATCCATCAACTGAAGAATGGATAAATAAAATGTGGTATATCTATACACTGGAATATTATCTAGCATAAAAAGGAATAGGGGTGCCTGGGTGGCTTAGTGGGTTAGGCCTCTGCCTTCGGCTCAGGTCATGATCTCAGGGTCCTGGGATCGAGCCCCGCATCGGGCTCTCTGCTCAGCAGGGAGCCTGCTTCCCCCTCTCTCTCTGCCTGCCACTCTGCCACCTTGTGATCTCTCCCTCTCTGTCAAATAATTAAATAAAAAATCTTTAAAAAAAAAAAGGAATAAAGTACTAAGTCAATCAGAGAATGATAATTATCATATGATCTCAATAATATGTGGAATTTGAGAAACAAGGCAGAGGATCAGGGGAAGAGAGGAAAAAATGAAACAAAATGAAACCAAAGAGGGAGATGAACCATAAGAGACTCTTAATCTCAGAAAACAAACTTAGGCTTGCTGGAGTGGACGGAGATGGGAGGGATGGGGTGGCTGGGTGATGGACATTGGGGAGGGTATGTGCTATGGTGAGTGCTATGTATTGTGTAAGACTGATGAACCACACACCTGTACCCCTGAAACAAATAATACATATGTTAATATAATAATACATATGTTATTAATAATAATAAATATGTTAATAATAATAAAAATATATTTAAAAAAATAATAAATAAATTTTTTTTAAAGGAATGAAGTAGGGGCACCTGGGTGGCTCAGCAGTTAAGCATCTGTCTTCATTTCAGGTCATGATCCCAGGGTCCTGGGATCAAGCCTGCATCAGGCTCCCTGCTCTGCGGGAAGCCTGCTTCTCCCTCTCCCACTCCCCCTGCTTGTGTTCTCTCTCTCGTTCTCTGTCAAATAAATAAATAAAATCTTAAAAAAAATAAAATAAAAATTAAAAAAGTAATAGAAAATTGATACATGCTACAGCACTTGTGAGCCTTTAAAAGATTATGGTGAGTAAAAGAAGCTAGAAAAAAAGGCCACATGTTGTATGATTCCACTTATATGGAATGTCCAGAATAGTCAGAGCCATAGAGACAGAAAATAGATTAGTGGTTGCCCAGGGCTACCACTTTGGGCAAAGTTGGAGGAAAATGAGGAGTGACTGTTAATGAATATGGGGTTTCTTTTTGGGTGGTGAAAATGTTCTAAAATTGGTTGTGATGGGGGCACCTGCATGGCTCAGTCTAGGATGTCTGCCTTCGGCTCTAGTCATGATCCCAATGTCCTGGGATGGAGACCTGCATCAGGCTCTCTACTCAGCAGGAGCCTGCTACTCCCTCTTCCTGCCACTCCACCTGCTTGTAATCTCTTTCTGTGTCAAATAAATAAATAAATAAAATCTTTAAAAAATAAATAAAATAAAATAGGTCATGATGATGATTGCACAACTCTGGACTATAACAAAAACCACTAACTTGTATACCTTAAATGGGTAGGATGCATGGTATGAATTATATCTCAAATTTTAAAATTTTGTGATTTTGATTAGAATTGCAATAACATACAGATTAATCTGGAAAAACAGACATCTTTACAAATCTTCCTTTCCAGAAAGTTTGCCTCTTAGCACTATTCATTTATTCATTCATTCATACTGTCCTGTCCATTAATTCATTCTGTCTCTATTTGCCTAAATATTTGGCACTTATTTATTTTAACATTATAGTCATATGAATGCATCTGTTTACTTCACTGGACTTTAAGTTCCTTAAAGGCAGACAAGACATACTTTTATCTTTTTCCTCCTCAGGGTTTAGCATATAATTTGACACACAGTGGGTACTTAATACATAATTTTGAAATAAATGGGTACAAGAATGAATGAGTGAGTGAGTGAAGTTCTCTCATTATATGACCAGCCAGATACAGGCTGATCAGAGTGAGGAAACATGGAAAGACAGGGGATTATAGAGGATACAAACAAAGTAGATAGATGCTAGACAGGCAGGGGGAAATGGTAGGCATAGAGGGAGAAGAGGGAGAAGAGTGTAAAACTCACAGAATGGGATTTGGAGAAATACAAAGAAGAGTTTCTTGAGCCCCTACACTGGGCTCAGTTCTGGACTCTGCCATGGGAGAGACTGCAATAAACCCCTGGAGTTGAGGTTCAGCTCGTGGGACTTGTGCTTTGCAATCTAGGCTATTATTGCATCCTGTCCTCATGCCAGCTATTTTCAGGCTTTGATCCAGGAATCTTGTGCCTGTTGCCCTTGGCCTAGGTGGCTTTGGTGCCAGTTGGATTCTGCAACTCTTCTCTGTTGACAAGGCAGACCTAGGTCAGTATAGAAGGTAACCCTTTCCCACTGCTTACATACCTACTTCCAGGAGGGAAATCATATGCACCTATTCTTGCCATACTGTGCCCCATGCTAGCCTTACCCAAAACAAGTGAATGAGGGCAGTCCTCTCAGATCCTTATTATCACAGCATTTGGAATGTTGCCTAAAACAGAAATATACCTAGAGCAGAAAAAGAAAGTGGAAAGAACAGCCAAGGGCACTGTTTTATATGTACATCAGGAGTCTCAATTTTGACACATGCAAAAATAGTTATTACAATGCTTCTTTGTTATTTAGGCAGATAGTATGGTTGAAATCATTAGTTTTCACTGTAGGGTACTCTATTCCTATGGATAGTTGAGCAGGAAAAGTTTTAAGAGTAAGTGTCCAGATTTTCAACTTCCATATGTAATCTTTCCTAACACTGATCTATCTGCATTGGTTCTTTCTCACCTTCTTCTTCACAAATATACTTCTCCTACTCTATTTAAAAAAAAATATGGGGTGCCTGGCCCCACCTTGGACTCCCTGCTCAGCAAGGAGTCATCTTCTCCCTCTATCCCTCCCCCTGCCTGTGCGCTCTCTCTCACCCTCTCAAATAAATAATCTTTAAAAAAAATTTTAAATGCCATCTCTAATCCCAAACATTATATCTATACCATGCCAAGGTCAAAAAAAAAAAAAAAAAAAGAAAAGAAAAAAGAAAAAAGAAAAAAAAACTCTACAGAGTGCCAAAGGGACAATTTGAGAACTGGAACCTCAGAGGGAAAGGCTTCCAAGAAAGCAAATCAGAGAGCTTTCTTAAGAAATAAATACTGAAAGGAGTAATATCTTAATTTATCCAGGTGACAAACTCATGGTAACACTACTTGCCTTATTTGTCTTAGAATTATAATTCAGAAGTTAAATAGTTACCATATTTATTTTAATCGAAAGGAAGTTGGGCATTTTCTAACAAAATAAATCTCATTTGGCTGATTGTTAGCAGTGAGAACTTGCTATGCAAATTAGGTTATATGGTGGACATTTTCTATAGATAATATGAGCGAAATTTACAGTTCCAAGATTTCAAAAAAGATACATGAAATATATACATGCATACAATATAAAACACATTGGAAATTAGATTTTTTGCAATTATTACTTTTTAAAGATTTTAGAGCATGCAAGCATCCGAGTGCATGCACATGAACCCAGGAGAGGAGCCCAGGGAGAGGGAGAAGCAAGGAGCCTGAGATAGGGCTTGATCCCAGGACACTGGGATCTTGACCAGAGCTGAAGGGAGACACTGAACCAAATAAGCCACCCAGGTGCTCCAATTTTTTTGCAATTTTTTTATCCTATGATAAAATGTTTAAATGTGCACTTTAAAATGTATAAAGTTATATAATTTTTCAAACCTCTTTTAGATATATAATTTTATTTTTTAAAGATTTTTAATTTTATTTTATTTATTTGACAGAGAGAGAGAGAGAACACAAGTAGGTAGTGAGGCAGGCAGAGAGATAGGGGGAAGCAGGCTCCCTCCTGAGCAGAGCGCCCGATGCAGGGCTTGGTCCCAGGACCCTGAGATCGTGACCTGAGCCAAAGACAAGAGGCTTTAATCCACTGAGTCACCCAGGCGCCCCTAGGTATATAATTTTAAAAGTTTAAGACTACTAATCTACAAAATTATTTTTCTGGAGCACCTGGGTGGCATAGTTAGTTAAGCATCCAACTCTTGGTTATGGCTTAGATTGTGATCTCAAGGTCATGAGACCAAGCCCCATGTTGAATTTCATGGGCTCCTCGTTCAGCATGGAGTCTGCTTGAGATTCTCTCTCCCTCTCCTTCTGCCCCTCCTACTTATGCTCTCTCTCTCTCTCTCTCTCTCTCTAAAATAAATAAAACAAATAAATATTTTTCAAAGGTATCCTTCCACTGCCCACCACATCTGAGGAGGTTAAAAATATACAAGATCGGAAGTCTTATCCTTTGGAGATTCTGATTTGATAACCTGGTGGGGTCCAGGAATCTGGATTATTAACAAGATCCTCAGATAATTATTTAGAATCACCAGACCTAGATTTATTGTTTACCCCTAATTTGATGTATGAATTTACACAAATTTTCCCCTCTCTCTGAGCCTCAATTTCCTTCTCCATCAAGTATTAGAGGGGAGGAGGGAGGAGGGAGAAGACTGGTATTAGACTGGATAATTTCTAATGTATTTTAGACTCCTTGATTCTCATTACTTACTTTCAGAGGCAAGAGAATGGACCCTAAAAGGCAGTTGCAGAGAAAAGAGGTTTAAGTTACATAGGAGCAGGGGGGAGAACAAACTTAGCTGAGATAGAGACAAATAGAAGTAAATAAAATAAAAGTAAGGGGCACCTGGGTGGCTCAGGTCATGATCTTAGGGTCATGGACTTGAGCCTCACATTGGGCTCTGCACTCAGCATGGAGTCTGCACCTCTTCCTTTCCCTCTACCCATCCCCCTGCTCGTGCCTGCACTCACTCACTCTCTCTCTCTCTCTAAAATAAATACATAAATAAAATATTTTTTAAAGAAGTAATAAAACCTGACCTGCCTGTCATACATGGTATTTGTGTAGATCAAATAAGAATTCAGCTAATTCCTTACACAAGTATGGAATAAAACTACATTAGAGGATAATTCTTTACCTGATCCTCACAGCTACTTTAGCAATAGGTAGAGCAGGTATAATTATCCTCATTTTAAAGATCTAAGAAATCCAGAGGAAGTGGCTTGCCAAGGCTACACAGTAGGATTAAGGAAAATCTGTAACTAGGTCCCAGGTTTCTGACTTCCAGGCTAGTGTTCGTTCAACTTCACCAATTTGGAGAGTACATCAGTGGACACAGAGAAGCCTCTTTCCTAAGAATCTCCAGGAACACTGTGAGGAGTGAAGGACACTCTCATCCACTTTGAGCTTTAGCCCATGGTCAAGATCATGCACACCACAGTTTCTTCAATATCCTGAGAACTTCCTGAAAGACCTAAAACCTCTGGCAAGAAAGCCTGCATATGTCTACCTTCACAGTTCTTGGCAGCACTCAAGTGTCACAGAAGCACCTGTACAGTCATTTGCTCCTAGAAACATGACCCCCATTCGCTGAAATAAGGCAAATTACACTGTCTCCAACATTTTCTTCCTAAATAAAATTCCAAACTCACAAGCAAAAATCTTGCTCCATCCTCCCAGAATATGAGTTCCATGAGGACAAGGACCAGCTCTCTTTTGTTTATTGCTATGTCTAAGCACCTAATACATGCCTGGCACATATCATAAATATCAAAAATTGATTTTTTAAAAACCTGCTGCTAGAAGCTAGTAGATTGTCCATGGAGCATAGCTATCCATAAGTTGGATCCTTACCTAACAGCATATACAAAAATTAACTCAAAGTGAATCAAGGACCTAAATGTAAGACCTAAAACAATGAAATTCTTAGAACAAAATGTAAGATAAAAATTTCATGACACTGGATTTGGCAATGATTTCTCAGCTATGACCCCCAAAACACAGGAAACAAAAGAAAAAGTAGACATTGGACTTTATAAAAGTTTTAAATTTTTGTATATCAAAAAACACTATCCCCATGGTAAAAAGGCAACCCCCAGCATAGGAGAAAATATTGGCAAATCATGTATCTCATAAGGGATTAATATCCAAAATATATAGATAACTCCTAAAGACCAACAACAAAAACAATACAATTAAAAAAAATGGGCAAAGGGCTTGAACAGACATTTCCCCAAAGAAGACATACACATGGCCAATAAGCACATTAAATCATCACTAATCATTAGAGAAATGCCAATCAAAACTACAATGAGATAGCAGTATTAACAAGTGAACAAGGGCAATGCTCTCAGATCCTTTATTATCACAAGCTCCCTAATATATAAAGTTCATACTGTTCAGCCTTGTCCTGGGTTCCTCCAGGGTCTGGTCCAACCTTAAGTGATCAAATTCAGCCATGCTGTTCTTTTAGGCCCATCTTGGGCTCCAGATGAATCTCTCTTACCCCTGGGCAGGAATGCTGCAATGATAGGGAAATGAATGGACAGGGCAAAAGCTCAGGAAAACTGGGTTTCAAGTCAAGCTTTGCTACTTCTCAAAACATGAAACCTTTTACAAATTTTTTCACTTCTCTGGGCCTTAGGTGCTTCAACTGTAAATGAGGGAACTATTTCAGTAAATGTGCTTTCTAGATATAGGTTTTATTATTCATTCTGGCTGAGAACAAGAAATAGAGTTGGAAAGTGAGAACCGGGAAAACCTTCACAAAGAAGATGGCATTTCAGATGGTTATGAAAGAACAAGCAGGATTTAGACTGGCTCAAATAAGGAACAGACCAATTCAGGGAGACGGGAACAATATTAATTAGATCAGATACAGAAGTGGAAAATCACGGGCCAGTCTACAGGCCAATATCAATCCTAAATAATATTTTCATCTACCACTGGTGTTTTTTCATAAAGCTACAACTTATCTGATATAAAGGACTATATTTTGTGCTATATGTTCTGCATATTCTCATGCATTTAAATTATCTTTATTCTTACTTGAGCGATAGTGATATAAGCTGATATTTGCAGTTTCAAAAAAATTCTTACTTCATAAAATTTTAAACTACAAACTCTTTGGGAGGTCCCTGCTGAAATATTTGTGAAATATTTAAAAATCTCCATCATTTGATATAAAATTAAATGGCAACTAATTCTGTTTAGACCTTAAGCTACATTTGGTGGGCTGTAAGAATGAAAAGATAGAATGTTGAGGTCCTGAAAGTCAAATAAATATGATTCTGGATTGAAGGGACTTTACCTTGCCCTCATCCAGCACCTGGATACAGATGAATTGTTGCAGCAAGGTGTTACCTTCAAATAGAGATGTGCATGAGCAGCTCCCAGGGAGCCTTATGGATCTTGGCCACAGTCAAGTTAACCCTCCAGACCTCACATTTGTTCCAGAGCCCATACTTGCTAATCAGTTTCAGCTCTTGATTGAAGGAATTTCCTAAAGGTTCTCCATTGAGCCACACAGATTTTGTGACAAACCCAGCTCCTGACCTCTTGTGTTGGCTCTACTCTCCCATCTGTACCTAAGCATGGGTCCCAGTGACTGAGAAAGAATTGTACTTGTAACTTTTCTATAAATTTAGGTGTGTTTTAAAACTTTAAAGATTGATAACATAGACTAGAGAGGGATCATATATTAAATCCCAAATACTGAGTTTAAGTTGTATTCTGCAAAGAAAATCCAGAAAGGCCACTAGATTAAAGACCCCTCCTCCACCTCAAAACTTTTTACCTACTAAATCTTAAGCCATGAAGTAATGCAAATGATCTTTGCCAGAGTGGTCACCTGAAAATCGTTGCCTACTGCTTGTTGTATCACAAATGAAATGGAATGAGAGGCTAGTCCTTACTTTCACAAGCCTAAAATCCTTTAACTAGAGAGATCCAAACCACTTACCATCTAAGGCCAGTCTTGAGGGACAGTGATCAAGGAAAGCAAGAAAATGCCATTGTAGGAAAACACCAAAGGAATGCAAAAAGTAAGTGTGGTCAATCATCACACATTTCCTAGAAATGGTGGATTTTGAGCTAAGTTTGAGAAGAGTGAGAAAAGAGGCTAAGTGTGCATGAGAGAAAAGAAGGGCATTTCAGAAAAGATAGAAAAGTCATCATGTGGCTGCCTAACAATGGCCTTGGACATGTGTGATATGTATGAGTATTAGCACCACTGCACAGTAACAAATCTTTTCAGTATGTTTTCTTACCTTTCATCTAAGCTAATCCTCCTGGCAATTTTTTGAGATAGGCAGGACAAGATTTGCTATCCCATTTGAAAGGTCTCAAAACTGAGCCTCAGAAGGGTGTCATAACTTGCCAAAGGGCACAAAGCAATGGTTAGGACCTCTGCCTGGAGATCCTCAGGCTAGCTTTTTTTTTTTTTTTTTTTAATATATACGATCAAGAGATTGATCTTTTCAAAATTTCTGATATGTCATACTTCTACCTGAAATTCTTCATTGCCTCCTTAGCACTTGTCAAAACTGCAATTTTTTTTTTGAAGAGAAACCCCATCATTTTGTTTTTATATCAGGACTTCTTTTTTTTTTTTTAAGTAAGCCCTACACTCAACATGGGGCTTGAACTTACAACACCAAGATCAAGAGTTGCATACTCTACTGACTGAGCCAGCCAAGCACCGCTCAAAGCTCCAATTTTACATCTCTGTGTATGAAATACAAATTCCTGATCCTCCCCAAAGCTTCTCCACCCAGTCTTTTTCATTATCCAATTCAACTAATGAAAATTCCATTTTTCCAGATGCTCAGAAAAAATTTTTGAGATATTCTTTTTTTAAAAAAAGATCTATGGGCCCCTGGGTGGCGCAGTTGGTTGAGCGACTGCCTTCGGCTCAGGTCATGATCCCGGAGTCCCAGGATCGAGTCCCACATCGGGCTCCCAGCTCCATGGGGAGTCCGCTTCTCACTCTGACCTTCTCTCTCTCACTCTCTCTCTTTCCTAATAAATAAATAAATAAATAAAATCTTTAAAAAATAAAAAATAAAAAAAGATCTATTTATTTATTTGAGAGAGAGAGCAGCAGAGGGAGAGAATCTCAAGCAGACTCCCACTGAGCAGGGAGCCAGATGTGGGGCCCATGATCCATGAGATCACGACCTGAGCCGAAACCAAGAGACGGAGGCTTTACTGACTGATAACTCAGGCATCCAAAAAAACCTTTGAGATATTCTTGACTCCATTCTCTTCCACCCCACATCAAGTTCATTAGCAAATCCTATTGGCTCTGCCTTCAAAATATTTCAAAACCTGACCACTTTCACAACCTCTACCCTTATTGCCATTTTTATATTTTGCTTGAACTACTGTCAGTGCCTGCTTACTGTCCCTTTGCCTTTGCCCCAAGACCTTCACTCACTACTCTCAAGGTAGTATACAGACTACATATAGTAGATATTCAGTAAAAAATTGTTTGACGAATGGATAAATGAGCACATCCCAGCTATGGAAAGGATGTTATTTCTTTGAGGTTTGCCCTGTAATGTCTTTAGCCTTATAAATTATAAATTGTAGTCAACATTTCTAAAGCCAGTCCTAAAACCTCAAAATAAACTACTGGCTAGACAAATGGCAAATTGAAGCCTGATTCACCACAAGTGGCAAGCTGTCAAAGAAGCAAAAGCTGTGTAAATAAGCACAGTGTCTACAACAGAGAACATAAGTGTTCTGTCCAGAACAAGTTAACTGCTATGTGACTGGCCAAGTCACTTCCACTCTCTAAACCTCAGGTTCCTCATCCATTAAATACTGTTGTAAACCATACCCAGATTCAAAAAAAAAAACCAAGGGAACAAACATACAAGTTCAGTATAAATGAGACATAGTTTATGTCTGTCAGTGGGGCTAATGTAATCTTAGATATGTAAAGTGAGAACAAAGAATGGTAATAGTTCCCTGCCCAAGGCAGACCACAGCTAGAATACTTCATTAGAGATATTGACCAATTACAGTACGTCCAGAGGAGACTGACATGGATGATAAAGGAGTTGTTCAGGAAACCACATCATATAAGGAATGTGGGAATGTGGATTTAGTATTACCTCATCCATAAAATAAGAACGCTAGGCCAGATTAGGGGTTTTCAAACTGAGCTTTACAAATCCCTAGATGTTCTACATATATATCTTACAAGGACCTCAGTGACAAGGTGAAGAAGCCAAAAGAATGGTGGTTCTTGTCCTCCCATTAATGTTTCAACCAGATGAACTCTGCTCTTGCCTGTTTTAGGTATGAGGCTCTTGGTAATAATGATAAAAATAGCTAACACACTGTTTACCAAGCACTAAGCCCTTTACACAGATTATTCCAATTATTCTTCACAACAATCTATGTCATAGGAACTATTATTATTCCTGTTTATGGATAGAAAAATAATCGAGGATTAAAGAGGTGAGGGGGGGCACCTGGGTGGCTCAGGTGGTTGGGCAGCTGCCTGTGGCTCAGGTCATGATCCCAGGGTCCTGGGATAGAGTCCCACGTTGGGCTCCCTGCTCAGTGGGGGAGTCTGCTTCTCCTTCTCCCTCTACCCCTCCCTCTGCTCATGCTCTCTCTCTCTCTCTCTCTCAAATAAATAAAGTCTTTAAAAAATAAAAAATTAAAAGGGAGGCAACTTGCCCAACTAATAAGTATTAGAGTAAGGACTGAAATCCAGGCAGAGTCCAGAGCCTAACATTGTTAATCACTATACATACACAATTTTTATTTGAACAAAAGGATTCTAATGCCTTAAAAAAATTGAAAATTACTGAATTAGATTATCTTCAAGGAATCTTCTAGATTTAAATTTCTATAATTCCACATTCAGCCTAGCAAAGGGATATAATAACTGCTTCAAATATCACAAAATAGGATTATTCCATGTAGCCCTAGAAAATAGAACGAAAACCAAAGGAAGAGGATTGAGTGGAGAGAAAGTTATAGGGAGGAAATGTATCTAAGAACTTTGTAGCAGAGATGCCCAACAATGGGACAGATAGTGAATGAACTCTGTGGTCTTGGTAGTGTTCCATAATCAGAATGATCACACATGGAGATTGTTGGAGATGGAGATATTGGGGCTACAATTCCTGCTTTGTTTAGGAAGTGGACTAAATGACCTCAAAGGAGGGGCACACCCGGGTGACTCAGTCAGTTAAGCATCTGCCTTCAGCTCGGTTCATGATCCTGGAATCCCAGGATCAAGCCCCATGTGGGGTTCCCTGCTAGAGGGGGAGTCTCCTTCTCCCTTTCCCTCTGCTCCTCCCCGATTGTGTTGTCTATCTCTCTCACTCAAATAAATAAAATCTTTTAAAAAATAAAAAATAAATAAATGACCTCAAAGGATTAGAACTGAGAATCTCAAATTCTCAGAGGTTTAAGGTATCAGACACTGGGATCATTATCAGTGCCCAATTTTTCTCAAACCAAATTAAAGAAAGAGGGCTCATCCTCAGTTCCATGCCTTCTGTACTTAGAATTTGTAAATGTGAGACTACCCTAAAGCAAGAGCCCATGCTTCCATCTGACCATCTGCTACCTTTAAGGGACAGAAAGTCACCACTGGGTTCCTATCCTACCTCCAACCTCTCTCAGTTTCCCTTTCACTGCAGTTCCCTACATTTGGGACAGCAATTCTAAAGGTCCATGCTAGAAGTAACTTTAACAAGTATCCTGTTCATCCCCTACAGTTTACAGGTGGGAAAAAGAAAGCTCAGAGAAGGGCATTATCGAAAGTCATTCTCCTCATTATTTACTAAACACATTGGTATAAGAAGTCAGGCCCAGACCAAACTGAAGAAAGTTGACAGGAGCTCAGGACACTGAATCAGCCTTCAAGACAGTCTCCATTTATTATATACTTATTATTGCATATGTTAGCATATGTAATAATACATTAATCTATACCAAATTATATCATACATCTATTATTCATATCCCACCTACTTCTAAAAAGTGTCCAGTGACTTGGACAATACAGCCTACTTGTCTCATTTTCACCACTCTAGGGAGGAATTCTTTAAGGCATCAAGGGTCATGAAACTCAGGGAGAAGTGAAAGAGACAGATTAGAGATCCACCTTAAACATGAAATTCTCCAGCCCTCCTCTGCAATCTGCCTACCAGATTCAAACTGGAGAAAGACTGTTCCCAGCAACAGTTACTTCCCCACATACCCCCATTAGCAGAAAGTGTACGCTACCAGCATTAGTACTGCCCTCAGGCAAGGGGCACAGACTCTACCTCAGCTTTTTTACCCCAACATTCTGAAATCCTGCCTTTATTTCACCATCCCAAAGAAAAGCCCAGCCCACCTACTGAGTCACCATAAAGTCCCTATAGGTTGCATCAGAACTTCTAAAAACCACTTCCTCTTCAGAAACAATCATAGACTCCTGAACTATAAGAGGCAGAAGAAGGACCTTGCAGAGTATCTGTAGTTAATCTTCCACCACTCTCAAAAAGGGAAGGCCCAGAGAAGGGAAGAGATAGCCTGAGGCCATCTTCTTTCTCAAGTGAGTGTTTTTCCATACCATGTATATTTTAATTAGTAAACACACCATTGTGAAACCAGTGAAGACATAGATGGAGGACAAAAAAGTCCTTCCCTTCCCGTATCACTGAAAGGAACTCCAGGACATGGAGCTGGGTAATTAACAGAGTCCTTGGATATGAATAATAGGACAGTACACACTTTAGGGTCTGGCTTTCCATATCACCTTGACAATCTTCTCCCTGTCAGAACATGGGCTTATCTCACCTTCCCACCTTCTCAAATACACATACACATACCTCACAGGTATCTGGAGAATTCTAAATATCACACTCTGGAATTCATATTTGGGAGCACACAGGGATTCTAAGAGCAGAGTTTCTGTCCAAAGGTCACTCCTAAAGTCACCTGCCTCTCAGAAGCTCTGGTTTCTAAGGAAGGATTAATAATAGCCTGAGGCTATAGGGCAATGATTCAGCTGAGGATGAGAGATGAGATGGCACAGAGATGATGATAGCCAGAGGCAACTGAAAAAACAGTGGAGGGAATGGACTATACTAAATTTCTTGTGTTTTGAAGAATAGGGTCCTCTTCTGGAATAACCTAGAGATTTAGCAGTTAGCATAAATTGCCAGAATAATAGCCGTCAACCACTCTTTCCCCCTTTCCCCACAAACCCTTTCATTAATCCTCCAAATTTTCTACTGTCCCTCAGTGTCTCTTCAACTAGTCAGTCCCTACTTCTTGCACTACCCCTAACATCCCTCACTATCTCTCCCTGAATGTCTATTCCAGTAACTTTGTCACTGATCACCTTCTCATACATATATACATTAAGTCCCTATTAATACCTTTAAGGCCACACTAGGAGGAAGAAAGTACAAGAGAGGTTGATCACTTGTTTAGAGGGCAAATTTAGCTTTTGGATCAGATGAGCATGTGTCTTTGAAAAAGGTAAAATGTTATATAGACTAAGGGGATCATTAACTCTTCTCTCTTAACTTTCTGTCTTTCCACCAATACATGCAGTTACCTATGTTGTTGTTTTTTTCTCCAAATTACTTTAAAATTTCATCTTTCCATTCCATTCCCACTAGCAGTAACCCAGTTCAGGCACCTCTACCCTGGATAATAAACTCCCAGCAATCTGGCTTCACACTCCCATTTTTATATGTATCCAGATTAAGCTTCTTAAACCCAGCTATGACCACATCATTCCCCTGCATATAATCCTTTCACAGGTGTCCAAAAAATAGCCAAGATCTCCCATTCCCCTACCCTACAACCCAGCAATCACACTACTGGGTACTTACCCTAAAGATATAAATGTAGTGATCCAAAAGGGCATGTGCATTTGAATGTTTATAGCAGCAATGTCCACAATAGCCAGACTATGGAAAGAACCTAGATGTCCATCAACAGATGAATGGATAAAGAAGATGTGGTATATATATACAATGGAATACTATGCAGCCATCGAGAGAAACGAAATCTTGCCATTTGCAATGACGTGGATGGAACTAGAGGGTATTATACTAAATGAAATAAGTCAGTCAGAGAAAGATAATTATCAGATGATCGCTCTTATATGAAGAATTTGAGAGGCAGGGCAGGGGGTTGTGGGGGGATCGGGGAGGGAAATGAAACAAGATGGGGTCCAGAAGGAGACAAACCGTAAGAGACTCCAAAACTCATGCGACAAACTGAGGGTGGCTGGGGGGTAGGGGAGGTGTAGGGATAGGGTAGCTGGGTTATGGACATTGGGGAGGGTATGTGCTATGGTAAGTGCTGTGAAATGTGTAAGCCTGATGATTCACAGACATGCACCCTGGGGCAAATAATACATTATATGTTAAGAAAAAAAAAAAGATCTCCCATTCCTGGACCTCATCTACTGTTGAAGATAACCTTTACTCTTCGTCTCACTCCCCACATCCAATCCAAGTCAGCAAATTCCATGGGCTCTTCATTCAAAATAGATCCAGATTTTAACCACTTCTAACTACCTTAAAGATACTACTATGGTTTAAATCATCAACATTGCTCATCTGATTTCTATAATAGCTTCCTAATTGTCCTCTCTGCTTCTACTCTTGCCTTCTGTCTATTCTCAACACAAAAGACAGAAAGATTCCCAATATACATCAAATTGTCACTTTTGTGCTTAGGATTGTCTAGTGGTTCCCTATTTCACTACAAATAAAACCCAAAGCCTATATTGAATTTCAAGTTTCTACATGATCTAGTGTCCTGCTGACCTCATTCCTAATACTCTTTCTTTCTAGTTCACAGTGCTTCAGCTACACTAACTTCCCAGCTAGGCTTCAGCCAAGCAGCAGCACACTCTTACCTCAGGGCTTTTGCACTTGCTCTTCCATGTACTTGGAATATTTCTCCTTCCCAACCCACCTATCTGTATGGCACACTCCATTTCCTTCCTAAATGTCTACTCAAATGTCACTTTTATCAAATAGTTCTTCCCTTATCAACGCCCACTCTTGGTTGTCATTCCCTTTTCCTTTATGCCATGCTGTGGTTTTCTATAGCACTTATCACTACCTGTCATATATTTATTGGCTTGTTTGTTTATTGTCTCTCTCCTCAAGCTGAAATATAACCTCCGTGAAGGTATGGATATTGTTCAGAATTGTTCCTGATATGTAGCAAGTTTACAAAAAGTATTTATTCAATGAATGAATTGTTCCCTCTATGGACTCTTTCCTCCAGACAAATTTGGTCTTCTCGCTGTCCCAATATAATAGTAATGATGGCTAATAGTTTTTGAGTGGTTTCAGTGTGCTAGGAATTGGACATATCAGTCCAATCATATCATTCTATTCAATAACTCTATGAAATGGAAACTTTTATCCACATTTACAGTTGAAATTCAAAGAAATTAAATAATTTGTACAAAATCATACAGCTATTTAGTGGCAGAAACAGGACTCAGGTTAGCCTGACACCAAAACTTATTCTCTCCTAATTGTTATCATACTGTCTCCCTACATGCTTTCTCCCATCTGTGAACTGTGTTAGTGTAAGTGGCTCTTTGCAATTTGGACCCCCCATAATTGCTTTCCAGGTGATTTATATAGGCCCATTTGGTGTTCCAAACAGAATGTCAATTCCATGAGACCAAGATCTGGGCCATTAACACGTGATAACATATTTTATCTCATATTTGTAAGCAAATGAACTTAAAGTTAATTCAAATCAATTTGACTAATATGGACAAATTTCTCTTTTCAACTGTTATAGCCTAGTGTTGGACAACTAGAATAATGAAGTAGGATCATATGCCAAAAAGAATAACTGACTAGGAGTGAGGATATCTGGAGATTGGTCTCAGCTCTGTCTCCAACCAGGTATATAACCCTTAAGCAAATCACTTAGCCATCCTGGTCTTTAATCTAACCATCTGTAAAGAGAATTAGCCTAGATGGAGTCTAAATGGTCACTTCAAGTTCTAAAAATACTACTATTCCATGAACATCTACAGTATGTCAAGCCAAAAGTAAAAGGCCAAATTCCTCAATATGGTTCTAAGAGCACTATTTTCCTCTGTGCATTATTTTAGAGCATGCCCCAAAACAAGCAATGAGCTATAAATGTGGTTTTCTAATGCCACTAGAGCTATATAAATGACATAGTGTAGTGAAAAGAAAGTCATACTGTGGCACCATAAGAAGAAAATCAATTGGAGCAAATCATAGAAAAGATGTCATTTTTAAGAGCATTAATAAGGGTGCCTAAGTGGCTCAGTTGGTTAAGCAGTCGACTTGATTTTGGATCAGGTCATGATCTCAGGGTTCTGGGATCAAGCCCCATGTCTGGATTCTGTGCTTCAGGATTCTCTCTCTCCCTCTGCCCCTCACCTTGCTGTGCTGTTCTCTCTCTCTCTCTCAAATAAGTAAATAAACCCTTTTTTAAAAGGGCATTAATAAAAATTAGAAGAAGGCAGACTCCAAAGCAAAAGATTTTAGAGAAAAAAGAGGACTTCACAGAATAAATGATATGATAAAGAGTTTGAAAAATATTGAGGACATGATAAAGGCGAATAATGCAAGAAAAAAATGGCAGGCAATTTCTAAGTTCAGAGAAAACAAAAAAGGAAATGCATAAAAGGAAATGCAATCATAATATATTACTCTTATGTAAACATTGGTTTTAAATTAACTAAAAAACAGAGCTAGGTAGATGAGCGAAAGAAGTTGGAGGAATATATAAGAAGCAAATTCTCATCTATCATAGTAGGAAGTCATACTTTCTAAAGTATGCAATATAAGCATATTATTTAAAAATATGGAGGTAAAAAAGGGAAATAACCAAATATCTGGCCTATTTACACTTTACTTTTTTATAACAAATGTGATTTATTTGTAGCTTGGTTTTACTTTATTATAAACATAAAATAACTGAATAGTAATGTCCCATGTGGTACTTGTCTCCTACTCCTCTATCCCTATTTCCATATCTAATATGTGACTGACCATCCAAGATCTTTAAAAATCCTTGTTGGTAGAGTGACCAATGTAAAAATGGGGTGAAGATGTCTTGTTGTGGGGTTATAGAATTTTGCACAAGAAGCAAATTTAGAAATTATATAGTCCAGTGCTTCCCAAATTGGTGTCCGTGGAATACTGCTTCTTATAATATTAACAACATGTAGCAAAAAGTGTTGGGGGCTCAAATAAATTTGGGTAATCCTATGTTTAAAAAAATCAATCAGGTATCTTTCCTGTAGGAATTCTTGGAGGCTTTACTGCTAACATACACTGGGACTCCCACAAAAGCAATTTATTATATAGTGTTTCTCAGACTCATTTGTTTCATGAATTAAACCCCTACTATTATGTCTAGTAATGAGTGGTTTCTGGAGCATTCTTTAGAAAACACTGATCTAGTCTACTACCCTCATTTTACAAATGGGGAAAGAGAGGCTCTCTAGAGCCTGTTCAGGTCTGGATGGCTGAGGAACTAGAAAGAAGGGCTTCAGGATTCTGGAGCAATCTCCAGTACCTGAACAAGTCTGCCCTGTGTTTTCTCAGCCTTTCATCACACACCTGAATTACTTCAAACCAGGAAACAACATCAGACACAAGCATCTCCTTCACATATCTTTAAAGATTTTCCGATCCCTAAGGAACTTAGGAGATGAACTCAAGTGTCAGCTGGAGCTCAAGGTATAAAGTCCCAGGACAGAAGCTAAAGAAAGTCTCAACAGACATTAAAGACTGAGTTTCAATGGCAAAGTAACCCCAAACTGAGCGATGGCAATATGAAAAGACCATTCACATTTGTACAGTATTTTCCAATAAGTAAATAAATGCTTTCACAACATCATCCCATTTAATTCTTATAACAATCTAATGAGAAAGGATAAAGGTGAAATTATTATCCTCATTTTATGGAAGAGGAAATGGACTCTCAAAGAGTTAAATGCCTTGCCTGTGTTATATAGCAAGTGAACAGCAGAGTTGAGCTCAAATTAGGGCTGTTATCAATATATCATACAAACTGGGCAAATTTTGACTGAGTGCCAATTAACTCTTCCATGAAACATCCAAGCTGCTCCTACTGGCTCAATTCTCAAAAGTGCTCATGGGTGGAGGCAGAAATAACACCTCAATTCCTGGAACTTCAAGGTTCTATTTGGGTTCAGTATCGTAATACCACCTATAAGCTATGTTGCTGGAAGGAGGAGGTCTTGAAAAGTTCCCACTTTGGGGGGGGGCACCTGGGTGACTTGGTAGGTTAAGCGGCTGACTCTTGATCTCAGGTCTTGGTCTCGGGGTCATGAGTTCAAGCCCCACATTAGGCTCTGCTAGCGTAGAGCCCACTTGGAAAAAAAGTTGGGGCACCTGGGTGACTCAGTTGGTGCAGGAACTGACTCTTGGTTTCAGCTCAGGTCATGATCTCAGGGTTGTGAGATCGAGCCCTGCATCAGGCTCCATGCTCAACACAGAGCCTGCTTAAGTTTCTCCCTCTCTCTCTGCCCAGCCTACCCCACCCCAACCCCCATGCTTGCTCTCTCTCTCTCTCTCAAATAAATAAATTAATTTTTTAAAAAAGTTCCCACTGGGGAGGGAGCATAACCTAGTGTTAACAACAAGGAGTCACACAGACTTGGGTTTGAATCCCGGCTCTACCACTTACTTACCCTATCACTTTCTTCCCTATTGTAAATCTCTGTGCTTCACTTCTTCACCTATATTGCAAAACTACTGAAAAGCTAATGTAAAGAATTAGAGGGATAACATAGTGTCACAATTTTGAGTGTAAACTCTAACTGTACTACCTGGGTTTGAATCTGAACCCTACTTCTTTTTAGCTGTATGGCTTCAGAGAAGTCACTTAACATCTTAGAATTTGTTTTCACACATGTAAACTGAGGAAAACAGTGCATTCTTGGTTGTTGTGAGTATCAAATGAGATATTCATCAAGCATTTGAGCACAGTGTCTGACACTACTAGGGAACATCACTGAAAATATGTGACCACTGATTTACCTGACTGACCCATGAGCTGGACCTTGGGACTAGGAGACTTCTTACCCCCTTCTATGTCCTTGGAATGTAGGTTCCACTTGCCTTTCCTGCTCCCAGAGGATACTCCAAGAACATAGCCTTGCAATGTAGTATTGAAAATATATGCACAGTACTGAGCCCACTTAGGACCTCTTTACAAACTTTTAAGATTTGGAGGGCAAGTGCAGTGATCCATTCGTCTTGGAGCTGCCCAAAACAAGCTTTGCATGTAACTTTTCTTTGCTTATTAAAACTGCCACCTACCAACCTGGAATGGCCTGCCTCTTTCTTCAGTCTATCCCTGCCCTCTGTTTATGGGAGTCAGTTTCACATTACACCTGGGAAACTCCAGAAAGGACTATGAACCAACAAGTACTATAGCTCACTCAAAGATAATAATGATGACAACAGTGGTCCTGGTAGTGAAAAACCCAACATCCATTTCATTCCAAAGCAAAATGAGAAACAATGCTACTCAGTCTTGTTTGCTTCCATTTACCCTCTCCCCTCTTTTCTCTCCAACTACAAGTCAAGAATACTAGACTAGAAATCAGGACACTTGGTTCTGAATGTCAGTTCAGTCATATACTACTTAAGTGATTTTAGGGAAGTCATTTAACTCGAGGTATTTTTCCTCATCTGAGCTTAAATTAATGATACCTACTCTGCTGGGTTATTGCAAGCATCAAATTAGTTAATAGATTTTCAAGTACTCTGTGAACTATGAAATGCTATATAAATGTGAGGGATAACTTTTTATCTGTCACAGACTTCAAGATAGATGTTTTTACCAGTAAAAAGCAACTTTATCTCCAAGTTTTTTCTCATGGACAATTCGATCCAGTACGTTGTAGCAGATGTTAGTGGTTGCTCCTTTCATCCACTCGATGAAGATTTTTCCTTTAGTTACATCAAAATTATACTGGAGGAATGGGCCAGGACATGAGGTCTTCCAGTAAAATTCTTTGGCAATGTCTCCCCAAAACTCTGCAACAGAAAGGGAAGCCCAGACATCACTAAAATTCTCGACATATTTTCCTCAGACGACTTACCACTCTATGACAGGAACAAGTTACAACTTCTCTGCCCTGTACTCTAGCACCCACTATCTAGAGCCCTCCTCTACCTGTTTAATCTTATCACCAAATACTTCCCTAACCCACCTTCTATTCCCATGAGCTAAACCTTGACTCAAATACCTTCCTTCTCTCCTCAAAATTGCCATTCCATTTTTCATCATCTATTCAAATGATAGTCACCCAGCACTATCACAATGCTTAGCATATTGTGGTCAATCAGTAAATTTTTTAATGAATTAATTAGTGAAAGGAAGAAATCTTTCACCCACAGTCTTCTGATATACATAATATCTTTCTCTTAATTTGTTCCTTCACTCTCGGCAATGATTTAATGTGTACCTATTTCTCCTACTACATCTTGCCCAAGTGTTACTTGCTATGTGCCAAATGTTGCTTTAAGCTCTTTATATGTATCATCTCCTTTAGTCTTTACCACAGCTTTGAGAGGTACGCTTCATTTTCATTCTCATTTCATTGGTTTAAAAGTCAAGGCTCAAGATTCATTGTTCATGGAATGAATCTTGGAACACTGAAAAAATAAAATAAAATTTTAAAAAAGGAAAAATAAAAAAATAAAAATCAAGGCTCAGAGGAGTTAAATAACTCGCCCTAGGTTATACAGTTACTAAGTCAAGATGTGAATTGCCCTGAGGAAGATATTTTTGCTAAAATTTAAAAGATGAATAAGAGTTTTTCTCCACGTCCCCACCAGGAACAGAGTACCATGGGATAGAAGAGAACCAAGGGTATGGGTTAAGAGGAACTCCTTGAGGCCAAAGCACTAAGAATAAGAGAAAGAATAGCAAGAATTGGTGTATAAATTGGGCAGATCATACAATCCTTCTGGGCATAAGGAATTTTATATTTATCCTAAGAGGAAAGGAAAGCCATTGTAGGGTTTCAAGGAGTTGGACATGATCAGATTAATAATCTTAAAATATTTCTCTGGCTATTCTGGAGAAAAAGTATTCAACATGTAATTGCAGAGCACTTAGGATATTGTAAGTACAGAATCAGGGGCTAGAGGGAAGGGAGAGACACACTTAGAATCATAACAATGAAAGGAACTTTAGAAATTATCATCTCTTCATTTCACCAATAACAAACCAAATTCATGAAGGTAAAGTGACTTGCTCAAGGTTACATGATTCAGTTTATACAGTGAATGGAAAGATAAGACTAACACAGGAAATACTTTTGAATGTGCAAGACAGAAGATAGTTGAAAGCTAAATCACATGATGTACAACTTGCAATCAATTCAAGAAATCCAAATTAAGCAATTCCCAAGGTGCCATTATGTACCTAAAAACTAACAAAGATTAAAAGATAAACCCAGTGCTAGAGTGGCACTGTAAAAGAGAAACTCGTATATGATAATGGCATTGTAAGAAATTGTCATAATCTTACTGGATAGCATAGCAATGACTGATGAGAGACATAAAATTTTTTTTTAAAGATTTTATTTATTTATTTATTTGACAGAGAGAGATCACAAGTAGGCATAGAGGCAGGCAGAGAGAGAGGGGGAAGCAGGCTCCTGCCAAGCTGAGAGCCCGGTATAGGGCTCGATCCCAGGACCCTGAGATCATGACCTGAGCCAAAGGCAGAGGCTTTAACCCACTGAGCCACCCAGGAGCTCCCGACATAAAATTTTTTATACCCTTTCATCTGCTAACTCAATTTTGGGAAACACACTATAAGAAAAAATGCCAAAGAAAAAATGAAGTGATTGCTAAAGAGATGTTTATAGTACCACTATAACAGTGAAATTGGAAACAACCCAAGAGCCCAACAATTAAAAAAAAAACAAACAACCTGATGAAAACTAGTAGTACTGGTAGTAATACAACAAAATACTAAAGGGCCACTAAAGAGAGCAAACGGGAGGTTGCATTTTAGTGAATGACATTCCTGTACTGGGCACTGGGCTAATCTCACTGAATCTTTTTCTCAAAAAGATTTTTTTTTAAAGTAATCTCTACATGCAAGGTGGGTCTTGAACTCAAAATCCGAAGATCAAGAGTCACAGGTTCTACCAACTGAACCAGCCATGTGCCCTTCATTGAATCTTTTTCTTATTAAAACACTCATAACTGAAGTATTATTATTTTATGTAAATGAGTTAGCATTAAAATAGGTATCCTGGATATCTGTAGTTAAGGTAGGTATCTTGGATGACCCATTCAAAGAAGTTTACTTAATACAACTTAATGAAGCCTATATCCTTTGTGTACTGACGGAAACACTGGCAGCCCATATTGAGGCTGTGTTGCCCAATCAGACCGTGATGTTTTGAGCACAGGCAGCAAGGAGAACCCTGGCCAAACTTCCTAAGATGGCTCCAGGAGAGCTGCTGGGACCCATCTTGCTCTCTTGGATGCAATAAGGCAAAAGGCTTCATTAAATTTTTGTATGGCCCTATGAAATACACATTATCCTAATTTTATAAATAAGAAAAACAAAGCTCAGAAAACAGAGGAAACTCTCCCAAGGACCACACAGCTAGAAACCAGTATACAAAATCAGATCTACTGTTAAAACTACATCTAGTACATGTATATACTCAAAAATATTTTTAAGTGATAAGAGTAGACATAGATTATGTAAAACTATTTATGAACCACATTTATGTGTATCAATAAGGATGAAGAAAACTGAGTTTTAGGGGTGCCTGGGTGGCTCAGTGGGTTAAAGCCTCTGCTTTTGGCTCAGGTCATGATCTCAGGGTCCTGGGATGGAGCCCAGCATTGGGCTCTCTGCTCAGCAGGGAGTCTGCTTCCCCCTCTCTCTCTGCCTGCCTCTCTGCCTACTTGTGATCTCTGTCTCTCTCTGTCAAATAAATAAATAAATAAAATCTTAAAAAAAAGAAAAGAAAAAGAAAACTGAATTTTATGATCACTTAGTTTTGTTTTGTTTTGGTAAGGTGTTGAAATCTGGAAGTTTTGTTGACACAAATTCTAAGTACAGAGGAAGTTCAAAAGATTAAAAGATGAGCATGGACTGGATGATCAGGGAATGTGGTGTGGAATTGGTGTAGTTTGACTAGGTAGACAGGAGCAGAAGGAAATGGGCAAAGGCAAGGAGATGGGAAAGAAAGCTTTGTGTATCCAGTGTATCAATGAGAATGACTTGTCTAGAATAAAGGGTGTGTTAGGGGGAGTTAAGAACAGAGAGGTGGGTGGAGCTAGTGATCCAGACCTTGAAAGAAAAGCAGAATTTTAATTTGAAATTGGAGGAAATAGAGAACTATTGGAAGTTTTTTTTTTTTTAAGATTTTATTTATTTATTTATTTATTTATTTATTTATTTATTTATTTATTTATTTATTTATTTATTAGGAAAGAGAGTGAGAGAGAGAAGGTCAGAGTGAGAAGCGGACTCCCCATGGAGCTGGGAGCCCGATGTGGGACTCGATCCCGGGACTCTATCCCGGGACTCCGGGATCATGACCTGAGCCGAAGGCAGTCGCTCAACCAACTGCGCCACCCAGGGGCCCTATTGGAAGTTTTTAAAACGACATATGAAAGCAATGTTTCCAGGATATCAATCTAATAGTGTTTATTTTAGATAAGTCTATGAGAGAGATTGAAGGTGAGTGAGACCAGAGGACAGGAGAACCAATTAGGAGGCTGCTGCCTTGAATTAAAAGGTTCTGTGGCAATGGAAAAAAAGGTAATCAGAGACATTTTGAAAGAGTATTTAGTAATTTTTTTAAGATTTTTAAAAATTTATTTATTTGACAGTGAGATAGAGCACAAGTAGGCAGAGCAGCAGTAGAGGGAAAGGGAGAAGCAGGCTCTCCGATGAGCAGGGAGCCTGATGCGGAGCTCAATGCGGGGCTCAATGCGGGGCTTGAGCCCAGGATCTTGGGATCATGACCTGAGCTGAAGGCAGATGATTAACCAACTGAGCCACCCAAGCGCCCCTTGAATAACAGAATTTGGTGAAAGGCAGATTGTGGGGTCAGCGAAGAGGAAGAGTATAGCTATCAGGAGTATAGATTCTGTGGTCAAGACTACCTTAGTTCAAATCCCGGATCCACTGCTATAGCTTTGTGACCTTGTACAAGTTAGTTAACCTCCCTACGCTTTAGTTTTCTCCTTTGTATAATGGGGATAACAGTCTCTACATCAAATCAAACAGGATTTATGCTCAGTAAGCAATAAATAATTTTGAGTGAGATATATATATAAGATCTATCTATGGTTGACAGATCTTATTAGAGGAGAGGATGATGGAGATTTAGTTTAGGATATTACCATTGACAGGGATTAGAAAATTAAGGGGAGAGCAGGTTTGGGAGGGAAAATTGGTAAATCCCGCTCACAGTCATGTTAAATATGGTATAACATCAAGGTGTGCGAATAAAATGGTCTACAGACCTATGAGATTTGGGACCAGGGCATAAGTGGGATCCTGGGCCCAGGGCTAAATACACAGACATTATTATTGTAGAAATAGATATAAAACAGATGAACTCATGATGGGGAAAAAATATAGAGAAGGAAGAGAAAGGAAAACAGGTCTGAAGACTCAAACTTGGACACTGCCTGTAACTATGAACCACTCTACATTGATTCAATCCTGTCTTGCATTACTTGGTAATCGCTTTGTCCATGTTGTTCTTATTGTTATCAAACTAACCACCATTTATTGAATGCCTATTGTGCAACAGGCACTCTACAATGCACGCTTACCACCTGCTTTAGACCTCAAACAAACCTAGAAGCAAGTACTATTAGTTGTATCTTACAGAAGAAAAGGAATCTCAGACAGGGTTAAAACTCTGCTTAAGATCATGCAGTGAGGGGGCACCTGGGTGGCTCAGTTGGTTAAGCACCTGCCTTCAGGTCAGGTCATGATCCTGGAGTCCCAGGATCCAGTCTCACATGGGGCTCCCAGCTCCGTGGGGAGTCTGCTTCTCTCTCTGACCTTCTCCCTTCTCCTACACTCTCTCACTTTCTCTTTCAAATAAGTAAATAACATCTTAAAAAAAAAAAAAAGATCGTGCAGTGAATGAGTGGTAGAGCCAGGATCTAAATCTAGATTTTTGAGGGTTTGATTCATTGCCCATGCTTATCCCACTGCCAAACATAATGCTGCCTCCCAACTCAGGTACAGTTTTGACACCGTAAGCAGACTGAGGGCAAGACCAAAGACTTTCCCTCACACATTATTAAAGACATGGGCCTATCTATCAGAATTTCTGAGTTATTACAATCCCAGCCTAACCTTTAAAAAAAAAAAGTGGCATTTTTAGTGACTTGCTCAGTCTTACATTGCGTAATTTCCACTGGCATTTCTGAAGCATGAAAAACAGATCTGGGACTCCGTTACTAATTTGGGGGACCCCAGGATGGGAACCAGACGGGTTACTGACCCTCAATAGTGGAGACTAAGTCAGGGTAAAAGGTGTCAGGAGGCAACGGTTGACTTGGCGCGAAAGAGATTAAAGTTCTGTGGCTCTCCTTCCCTCAAGGAGCCCCTTCACCTCTGAGAATCCATCCTTTCACGTGAGAACTCTCCTTTTCTCATGGAACTTTCACTATCCTTAAGGAAGCCCCATCTCCTGACGAAACCCCCAAGTCGCCGAGGAACTCTCCAACTCTTAGGGAACCCTCATCTCCACACAGAACCCTCCTCCCCATAGAATCCCCATATCTTCCCGGAACTCCTTTTCCATCTCCACCCCCCTTCTCTTCGCGGACCCTTCAACCTCCCAAGGGAAACCCCAACTCCGCCAAGGAACCCCGATCTCCTCACGAAATCCTCGTTCCCCACGCCACACGCCCAATGCCTCACTCGTCTGGTAACCCCCACTTCTCTGCTCACTGACTCCGCCCAGGGCCGCCCGGGCCCGGCCTCACCTCGCGGTTGCTCCACAGAGCGCCGGTGCAGCTCGCGGTAGCGCTGCAGCGACGGGACGTGCGCGGAACGGCTGACTTCGGGCGGCGGAGACCAACTCCGCACCCGGTTCCGGGCTCCAGCCTCCTCTCGCTCCGCGCCCCCGCTGCCGCAACGGCCCCGCTCCTCCGGAAGCCCCATCGCGTCAAGCTCCGAGCGCCGTAGCAGCCTTCACTGTCGCTCCTGGCGCCCAGGCGGGGAAAACAGGCTGGCCGAGGGGCGGGGCCTTACGGGAGGAGGAGAGAGGAGGGGGGCGGGACCAGGGTTAGCAAAGACAGAGGGAAAAGTCTAGTATTGCCGGAGGGTTGGGGGCGGAGCTGACTGCGGAAGGGGTGGGCCTGTAGAGTGAGAGCAGAAGGGGCGGGGCCGGGCGTGATAAGAGAGGATGGAATCTTGGAGGGGAGGGGCCAGGCGTGACAGTTGAGGAGGTGGGCCCTCTCCTGTCGTGTAGTGACGGGGAGTGGCGAGGTTGGATGAGACAGGAGAGGAGGCTGGATCATCCTGAAGTGACCGTGGTCGGGTGGGGTCTTGGAGTGACAGATGGGAAGTTGGGTTAGGGCGGCGCTCGACGGGGAAAGAACTGGGCAACCGAGAGGAGTTGGATCAGGCCCACAATGGAGCCGCCCCGTAATCCGATTGCACAAGCCTGTCACCCCACCGAGTTGTAAAGCCAGGTGGAGTAGGGTCCTTTGTGGATGATACCCTTCCCCTCCGAACTATTCCCCAGTTCTGAGTAAACGCCTCCCTTCTGTCCCCAGGAAAAACTCCTCCCACGACAGAGGGCACAGCCTGGGGACAGGATGCCCTCTCTGCTAACCTTGGGACCAGCTCAGATTTTCTCCCACCCCTGAAGATAGGTTTTCACTCCCTACCTCCACAAATTTCCATCCAGATTTAAAGTACAAGACTCAAGTGAAGACTAGGAGGCGCTTCAGGTCTTTGTTAATAAACCCACCTCCTTACACAAATGGTAAATTCAGGGAAAGGAAAGAATTTGTGCAAGGTCACGGAGCAAACAACAACCAGGTTAGGGCCAAACCTAGGTCTCCTGACTCCCCCTCATCAGGCTGAAGGTAACATTTGTAAAATACTAAAGTCTATGCAAAATAGGAAAAATTGCTCACACCCTTCTTTCCTTCCAAATCTCTTGATTTCCTCTCACCTGCCACAACTAGGTTCAATTACTTCTGGCTTCTCTCCAACACTTCCACTCCAGAAAGGAGAGGCCAGGCAGGACCCTCTATCTCCCACTTGCACTCACTACCAAGAAGCGCCACCCCCATCAGTTCACAGAATAGGCTATGGAAGCAGGAAATCTACTTATATAACTAACTCCAAGAGTGATTCTGAGGGTCAAAGCAGGCAATTCCCACCTTCTGAAACCTACACAGGGCTTGTGACCCCATCTGGCCAAGGCTTTCTTCCCTCCCTCTCCCTGTTCTTTGTCATGCTAGCCACAAGCCCAGCACACCCTAAACTGAAAAAACAAAAACAAAACACCTCTTCTTGGTCAGATCTATTATCCAGAGCCTGCCCAATCCTGAAGGGAGAGTCTCAGGGCTCTTAAGGAGTACAGACCTCATAGAGTGGACATGGACCCCACTGAGGAGACAGATATTTCATCGAGAAGGCATTAACTGCACTGAAAGTGCACACACTATACTGAAGGTACTCCATTAAGGGAGCACAGATCTTGCTGAGGAATCTCACATTTCAATGAAGAGCTGTGGACCTTACTAATAGGACATAAATGGCATTGAAGTTCTCTTGATTCTACTGAAGGGACATGGACTTCCTCGTAGGAGTTACAGAAGATATAGACTTGACTAAAGAGACATGAACCCCACTGAGAGGACTCAAACCCCACTAAAGGACCTCACTACACTGAAGAAATGGACACCACCGACGGAGAACTGACCTCACTTAGTGGAGACAAGCCCTATGCGTGTGTGTGGGAGGGGGTCAGACTTCACTGAAGCATAACAAGCCCTACAGACCTCACTGAGAAGATAGGAACCTCACTTTAGGGAGGAAGTCACAGGCAATGGACACAAAGTCCTAGTATAGATAGTCATTCTCTTCCCCTTCCCTCCTCAGACCCCAGCTCTGGACAGCCCTCTCCTATCCTCCCCCTCTTCTCTCCCAAAGCCCTTCTCCTAAGTCCTAAAGCTGTTCTCAATACACTGCTGCCTCTTACTGTCTACAGGTGGCACTGCAGCTGCTGGGCCCACAGTACATTTTCAAACAGTCCTGGTTATTACCTCTGAGCCTGGATCCTGGGTGTGGGGAAGGAGAGGACGTGTGCTCAGGGGTTTGATTAGTCCCCTCCCTCTGCCTGTGGACTGTGCAATAGAAATTTGGGCAAGAGGCCTCACAAGAGAGGGAGCTCCCCCCCCCCTTAGAGATCGGGTAGTAATGCAAACTATAGTGTAGTCGGAATTCCTCAGGGTGGGAAGAGGACGGATTGGGTTGGATGCTATGAGAACTCACAAGATTAAGGAAATAATAACAACAATCATAGTTATGGCATTTATTAAGTAGGTGCCACATACTGTACTAAGCACTTTCCAACATGTTATTTAACCTTTGCAACTATCTGAAATGAATATTATTATTTTCTCCATTTTACAGATGAGGAAACTGATACCCAAGGAGATTAAATGTCTTGCCTAATTTCGCACCCTTTGTAAGTGGTAGCAGAGGGAATGGAATCCAGACACCTAGACTACAGAGACCCAATCCTCTCCCATTTATCACCCCACACACACCTACTCCACCCCACTCCTGCCATACCACAACCACTATTATTTCTCTCTCCAAGTGTCCTTTCCAGAACCACATCAAAACCTCTTAAAATGATGGTAAATATCTAGATTCCAGAAACCTCATCCCAGCTTATAAATCATGATCTCTAGAGTGGAATCTGGGGATCTGATTTTAAAGATCCTAACACAAACTCAAGTTTGGACTCACTGTCCTATCCTGATAGGTCAGGGGTCCCAGAAGGGGTTGACTGAAAAAGGAATCTGCGAAGTGCTAGAGGTTGGTGGATAGATCTGATGTCCGAGGAGAGACACCCTAGGAAGTGTCTCTAAATGAAGCAGTTCGGGGATGAAGCAGGCGTGGGACTGAGGGTGAGTTTGAAGGCGGGGTCTCTTGAAAGAGGGGTCTGGGGTCGGAGGAGGAGTCTGAGATCAGAGTAGGATCTAGGAGTCCAAAGAGGGGTCTGGGGTCCGAGGCCAAGTTTGCGGTCCGAGTTTGGGATCAGAGACAGGATCGGGGGTCGAGGCCAGGTTTGCGGTCAGTGGAAGGGTCTGTGGGTTGAGGAGAGAGTCTTGAGAGAGTCTTGGGTCTGAGGAGGATTCTAGCTCATCTAGAAGGAGGAAGGGGTTTGGCCCCCGGGCTGCATAAAGTGTCCTAAGGCACTAGGGTCGCGCTTGCAGCGCTCTTCTCCATCCCTCCCCCCCGCCCCTCCCCCACGCCCCCCAAGCCTCCGCACCCTCTCCAGGACCCGCCGACTTCCAGGTTCTCGGTCCACACCGCACACCTCCCACCTGCCGGTCCACTGCAGGCTGACAGCGCTAGGGGGAGGGGTGTTCAGTCAGAGCCCGACGCCCGCGGGGGTTGTGGTGAGGCGCCCCCTCCTGGCGGCCCAAGAGCTCAGGCCCCGCCCTCCACCCACCCCCCGCCCCCGCCGCACCACTTCCGGCAGGCGCTGCGTTGCTGGGGGGCGCCGGCGAGGATGGCGGCGGAGAACGAAGCCAGTCAGGAGAGCGCCCTGGGCGCCTACTCGCCGGTGGACTACATGAGCATCACCAGCTTCCCGAGGCTGCCGGAGGACGAGCCGGCGCCCGCGGCCCCTCTGAGGGGCCGCAAGGACGAGGATGCCTTCCTGGGAGACCCGGATACCGGTGAGGCCCGCTGGCCCCGTCCCTGCCCCCTGGGACGTCCCCGGTCCTCCTTCATCTGCGCGGAGCATCACCTCCAGCTTCCATGTCCCTAATTCATCCCCTTCCTCCTGGACCTCTCCCTTCTCCTCCCTTGTCTCCGTTAGTTATCTAATGGGGATGGAGATGCATTTCTGCCTTGGAGGCTTAGGATGCGACAAGGGAGAACGATGCCAGGAACTGCAGCAGCAAGGGTTGGGGTTACCTTTTGGGAAGAACCAACTGATAAGGAAGGAATGTTGGAGGGGAAATGCTAAGGAACAGTTGTGATCACCCAGAAGAGGCCGTCCGTTAGTCACAAAGAATAGGATAGGAGAAACCAAGTCAGACTGCAGCAGGATGGATAGAGGCTAGGTCTTGAGAAGAACTTCCCCACAGCCAAGGATTGTGGGAAGGAGAGACCTGAGGGAGAGGCTGAGAATCTCTTCACATTCTGGGAGGGGTAAAGAAAATATGATTTCCGTCTGTCTGTGAGCGGCGGATATTGGGAGACAGGGGGATGGACTGCATGACCTCTCAGAGTCCTTGGGGACCAGAGTGCCTTCATTGCCCTGTGGATTACCTCACCCCTCCCGGAGCCATGGATCAGGCCAGGATGTTAGTAAGATACCCTGCCCCCTAGGAGCCAGGCTTCAGAATTTTACTGTGTTCTCAGCCTTTGAAGGGACTGCAAGGGATGGGAGGAGGGGAAGAGGGGAGACAGGGCTTGGGAGAGACCTAAGGGCCAAGAGCTTTCTGAGCATTTCTTCCCTAGGGCTTTCCCTCCTATCCATGTGGCCCAGCTCTATCCTCTTCTCCATTTTTCATCCTCCATCCCCCATCCCTCTTTCCCTCAACGTCACTTCCTGGCATTAGAGCATCCTTCTGCTTCACTCTTCCTCCCAGTGCCTGCACTTGAGCCCTCTCCCTTACCAGCCTGGCAGATCCTGCTTCTCTGACCCAGCCTTCTCTAGCCTGGCCCTTCTGTAGCTGTTCCCAGCCTGACAGCCCCAAACTTTTTCCCCCTTCACAATTTTCCAGTCATCGGGCCCTTACTAGCAGCCCTTGCCAACCTAACTAGACTGTACCCTACCTGGAGGGAAGAGTAGGGAAGGGTGGGGAGGCTTATGGGCATCAGATATCCAAGCTGCAGGTCAAAACTTCTTTTCCAGAAAGAATAATCCTGGAATAGGGAAAGTAGTGGGAAGATGTGTCCTGGTGGATAACAGCCTGAAATCAGGTCCTTTTTTCAGGGGTTAGGAATGCTATTTCTGGTTTCAGCAGTATGACAGTGGGCACGTCTACCGTGACCTGGGCCTCAGGTTCCTCTTCCAGCTCAACTGGGAATGCCTATCTCTCCTAACCTAGAGATTGGAAGCCCCTGACATGTTTTCTCCTGGCTCCCTATAAATGTCCTAGCAATTACCAAGTCTGTGATTATTTGAGCAATCATGTGGTTACTCCATGTCTGTAAGCCCTATGAAGACAGGATTGTGACTTTTTTCACCATCCTTTCTCCACTGTCCAGCACAGTGCTAAGAGCTCAATAAAAATTGTTGAATAAATAAATGAATGAGATCTCAGGATGAAAATATAGCAGGGGAGGGAGTTCTCAAGCCTCAGGGAGTACCTTGGGGAGTTATGATAGGTTTTTCTCTCATCTGTACAAAAATCCAGCAGAGACCCTTGTCACCTGAGTTTCTGGGAATCTGCACCTTATGCCACGGTTGTACACTAGTGTTCCAAGGACCCTTACCATCATATCTATGTAGTTGTTTCAATGCTATGTCTCAGAGCACTACTTCTAAGCCCCAAGGTTTCTTTAGCCAGCTGGATAGCCTGTTGGCTAACACGATCTATATTCTCAACCTGGAGGCTCTACTTACTAATGCTGCCCCCATCCTCTTACCCAGTACCTTGGTTGTGCCCAGCTAGCCTCTAGCCTGCCACTCCCCAGAACCAAGTGCCAGCTACCCCACAGCAGACCCTCTGGAAAATGGTGACCACTCCAAGGTTGGGGAGATTCTTGACTCTCTTCTGAGCTCCAGGCCCATGAGTTCCTCTCTGTCCCAGACATCGGCCTCTAGATGTCCTACAAGTGCCTCGCCTTCAGGATGTACTATGCTGAGTTCATCATTTCATCCCCAAACCTGCCCTTCCCCCAGTGTCATTCTCAGTTAATAACACTGCCATTCATCCAGTCTCCAAGGTAGAAGCCCAAGAGCTACCCATGACTTCCTTTCTTCCTCTTACTTCCAAAGGTGATCAGATGCTCTCTGTCCTCCTAAGTATCTTGCAATCCATCTCATCATCCCTGCTATCACCACTGGAGACTAAGCCCTCATTCTCTCTTACCTGTATTACCCATAGGTTTCTAGCTACTCCCTGCCTCCTCCCTGTCCCCTACCCCACCAACCCCAATCTATCCACCACCCTGAACTTCTGATCATGTCATTTCTTGATTCTAAAGTCTTTAATGATTCTTGCCTTAAAGGAATAAGCAAGCCAGGGATGACCTCAGTTTCTAGCCAAGATCTCTGGGCTTATCTCTAGACTTGCCAAGTCAACTCTGTTCAGGATTCTTTTGTCATAAACTCAGTTAAAACTGACCTAATCTTAAAAAGAGAACTTTATTGGGTAGCATAACTGAAAAATTCAGGGATGTAGGGCCTGAGGCATAGCTAGATCAAGGTACCTAAAAAGGAGTTGGCTTTTGTCTTTTGCTTTGCCTTCCTTCCTTTTTAAGGTCTTCATCTTCAGACAGCCTCTCATTCTGTGGGGCAAGATGTGCCCAGTAGCAGCAGGTTTACACCTTACCATTTTAACAATCTAAACAGAAAGAAAGCTTTTCTCTTTCCCAATAGTTCCAGCAAGAGAACTAGTCTCATTTGAGTCTCATTGATCTGGTGCTGGTCACATACCTGTCGCTGAACCAGTCACTGTAGAGACATACCTGTTCTGAAGGGCTAGGCCTAGGTCATATACTCACTCTGGTCAGGAATGAGAGAATGAGAAATGAGAGAGGAGATGTTGTTTTGAAATGGAAAATTGATTGGAAGTGGCATCTAACCAGATAAAAATCAGATGCGTACTAGGCCAGTTGCTTCCAGACAACTCCTGCTGGTGTCCCACAAATTTAGGATTACCAAATTTAAACTCATCATCTTTCTCCCCAAAGACTTATTTCTTCTGATTCCAAACTCACCTTTCCCAGTGTCCTCCTGTTGCTCTTACACTTCAGTAAAATCAATGGTATTATTGCCCTAGTGCTTACACAGTAGGGTACTCAGTAAATATTTTTGTTGAATAAATGAATAACTTAATGATTGATGGAATAAAAAGTCTTGAATAGGTCCAACTCTGATGGAGCCATGTCACTTCCCCTCCTGGTCCCTCATAGCTGATGAGAGAAAACAGATTTAAGGACAAGTACCTGGAAGTATCAGCTAGAATTAGCTTGTAAGGTTGGTATTTGAGCCTGGAAATGGCTCCTGATACCTTGTGGAGCAATGGAAAAGAGGTTTTGAGTTACTTTTGCTTCTGCCGTTTATTCATTTTATGACGTTAAATGGGCAAGATCACCTTTTCCAGCCTCAAGTTTCCTCATCTGTAAAATGGAGAGAATAGGCCTATTTCATAAAGTTATGGGAATGCTTCAATAAGGGATGTATGGAAGGTGCTTGGAATATAGTCAGCATCAATAAATGTAAGTTCAAAGCAATTTCCTGCACTTCTTTTGAAACCTCTAGGGACCAAGGAGCGTTCTTTGCCCGCAGTAGGTATTTAACATGTTTGCTGAATGAATTCCAGTTTTTTAATAGACTGTGTGGTGCTGGTGCTGAGGAGTAGAGACAAGCATGATCAGCTGAGGGAGGCTTCCAGAAGACAAGTTTCTTTTTTTAAATAAAAATTTAAAAATAAATTACATGTTTATGGTCCCCCCCCAAAAAAAGAAGAAAGAAAGAAAGAGAACGAAAGAAAGAAAAAGAAAGAAAGAACGAAAGAAAGAAAACAGCGATGAAAAGAAGTCCTCTTCTCCATTCCTATCTGTGCACAATTTTCCCTCTTTATTTAAAAATCTGTGTGTTAATTTAGGAGCGCCTGGCTGGCTCATTCTGTGGGGAGTGCATCTCTTGATCTCAGGGTTGTGAGTTTGAGCCCCATGTTGGGTGTAGAGATTACTTAAAAAAATAAAATCTTATATATGTATTGATTTTGAAAAAAAAAGAAATATATATGTAGTAAAAATTTCAAAGAAGAAATTCTCCTACCCATCTCATGCCTACCTTCAGTATCTTTCCCCAAAAGTAACCACCCTAAATATTTTCTAAAAATTATCTATATACGTATGTGGATTCTTATTTACACAAAAGAGGGGAATGTGGATTATAGAGAGCCTTGAACACCAGATCAAGGAGCTTGGATTTTTATCATGTTGGTATTGATGAACCATGATAGTATTTCAAGCAGGAAAATTTAAAAGTCAGTGTTCAGCATCATCCCAGAGACTTTTTTTTTTATTTTTTATTTGAAAATTTTATTTATTTATTTTACAGAGAGAGATACAGCGATAGAGGGAACACAAGCAGGGAGAGCAGCAGAGGGAGAGTGAGAAGCAGGCTTCCCGCAGAGCAGGGAGCCTGGTGTGGGACTCGATCCCAGGACCCTGGAATCATGACCTGATTCCAGCCACTCAGGCGCCCCATCCCACAGACTTTTTAAAGGGATAATATTCCTAGTGCATAGTAGCAAGTGCTCAAAAAATATATATTGAATCAATGAACTTTTTAAGACATATACATACAGCAAGGGTATTAAGGTCAAGGTACCAGGCGATTTCCTTACTCTTCACAAATGCCCAGGACCTTTTTAGAGAACTGGTTTCAAGGCTAATATAACCCAGAGGAGGAAAACTATGGGAAGGAAGAGGGTCTCAGCCCTGGCCAAGGTGGAAAATGAATGGCAATAACTAGAGGGTGCCTGGTAGACATCATCTCATGGGATCCTTATACCCATTTGGCCAGTTAGGGATTAGCTCTAGTATTAGGATGAGGAAAGTGAGGTTCATGACTTGAAGTGACTCATTCACAGTCCCCCAACAAGTAAGGGGCTTTGAGGTTTCCCCTGTCTCCACTCTTAGTGTCCTTAGATTCATTCTTCAGAGAGCAGCCAGAGGGATCTTTTTAAAATACAAAACAGATGGCTTCTGGTTCTTGTTTAAAACTCTGAAGTAGCCTCCCATAGTTCCTAGGAGTAAGTCCAAGCTTCTCATTAGGCCCACAAGGCTCAGTGCACCTGGCCTAGCCTCCACCAAACCACTCTTTCCCCTTACTCATTAGACCAGAGCCACTCAGGCCTTGGTTTTGTTTGTTTTTTCCTAATGCACTAAGCTTATTCCTACCTTAGGGCCCATTGCACCTGTTGCCCCTTCTTTCTGGAACACTCTACACACTTACCTCTTGGTCTACATATGGCTAGCTCCTTCTCATCCCTTAGTTCTCAGCTTAAAAGTCCCCTCCACTGAGAAGCCTTGCCAAATCCCAGCTAAGCAGCCCCCAACACACACCCATTATTCTCTATCATCCCATCCTTTTTCCTTCATAGCACTTGCTGCAAGTTATAATGATAGACTCCTTTGTTTGTGTGTTGATTTTCTTTTCTTCTACTGGTCTGTGAACCTCATAAGGGCAGAAACTGTCTATTCCTTTCCCCTAGCATCTAGTATAGGGCCAGACCCATAGCAGGCCCTCCATATTTGTTGAGTGAATGGACAAGCCAAGCAAGATTGGAAGCCAGGGTCTGTAAGTTTATGTAGCTACTTCCTTGCACACAAGAAGGCTGGGCCCCAGCTGGGGCAGGATCTGGTTTCTAGGGAGGGCCCAAACCCCTTCCACTCCAGGAAGTGTTTGTCCTAGGTCCTGAGTGGGTCTCAGGTCTCGGGAAGTTTGGCATAGGGGCCAGACATCCAGCCCCCTGCCTCCTAGCTGAGGGTCCCTGTCTCTACTCAGCCAGGACCGCCCCCGACCCCATTCTGGGGTGCGTTGCGGAGCTTCCAAAGGGCAAGCAGTACTGTCTAGTGGGGTTTGCTTACCGGGGGCGGGGAGAGGAGGGAAGCCAAACAGCCCCGCCTGGAGGGCGGGCTGGGTCAGGTAAGGTGCCCAGACCCACCTGGCTGCTGCCCGCAGACCCGGACTCCTTCCTGAAGTCGGCGAGGCTGCAGCGGCTGCCGTCCACATCGTCCGAGATGGGCAGCCAGGACGGGTCGCCACTGCGGGAGACGCGCAAGGACCCGTTCTCCGCAGCAGCGGCCGAGTGCTCCTGCCGCCAGGACGGACTCACAGTCATTGTCACAGCCTGCCTCACTTTTGCCACCGGTGTCACTGTGGCACTTGTCATGCAGATTTACTTCGGAGACCCTCAGGTGAGGGGGCTGGGGGGACGGGTAGAAGGAGGAAACTGGAGAAGGGGGGGAGTGCTTGAGGAGACCGTGGGAATTGAATTGTGGACTGGATGAGTGGGGGAGGGAGCCAGCAAATGTTAGGGAGAGAGGACAGTGAGATGAGAGAGGAAGGTCCCAAAGAGAGGGCTCAGGGTATGAAAGAGACAGAGTGAGGAAGGGATCTGATCAGGTAAGAGGCACTGGAGGCAGTACAGGAAGAGTCATAAGGGACAAGAAGGTGGGGCTCCCACCCCTGACACCAATGGAGGTTCTGGGGTTGGTGGAGGTGCCTTAAGGAGGCAGGGTCTCCAACTGCCCCCACCTAGTCCACTTTCCCTTCCCAGATCTTCCACCAGGGTGCCGTGGTGACTGATGCCGCCCATTGCACGTCGCTGGGCATTGAGGTGCTCAGTAAACAGGGATCTTCTGTGGATGCCGCTGTGGCAGCAGCCTTGTGTTTGGGGATCGTGGCTCCGCACAGTTCTGGCCTGGGCGGGTAAGGAGCACCCGGCTGTGGAGGTTGTGGTCCCCCAGGCCTACTTCTGTGTCCTAATCTGTAGGCCTCATGTGGGGGTCTTCGAGTTTGACCAGAGGGGCAGCTGGGCCCTAACTCGTTGCATTTTGTCTTTCTACACCCAATTTTACCCCCTTCTCCTTACATGGAGTCAGAGGAAGTGTTTTCACAAACATGCCTTTTTTTTTTTTTTAAACTCAGTAAAGGCTTTTATAAACTACAAAGTAAGGTGCACAGGTGGGGATATACTGTCACTAATTAAGACAGGAATACTTTAACTTTTAGGGTTTACAAATCCTTAAAACAAATCCTGTGAGCATGATCAAAGCTATGGACCCTCCATCCTCCTCAAAATACATCACAGGCTGAGAACTCTCAAAACAGAGATTATAAACTGGCCACCCATAGGCCATACCCAGCACACAGATTAGTTTGGTTTCCACACTTAAAATTTTTAAAAATTTGTTTACTATTGTTAAAAAGTTGAGAATTTTCATAAAAATCCAGATTTTCAATATCTCTCGAACAATCTGAAGACCTGGTAACACTGGGCCCCCATTCCCACATGGCTGCAATTATCTGGAGCTGAATAGCGTAACGGGACTTGTGCTGTCTACTTGGCCGTAGTTCCTGCCACTTCCTATTGTTTATCTGTCCTGCTTTCCTTATTACATTACTTGGCTGCAGGCCAACCATCTCAGATGCAAGTGCAACTCCCATCTTAGATGGAAACAAGTCACAGAAAAGGGACAAGCTGACAAAGTCCATATCTTGGCTCCTGCAAGACCAGCCCTGTAGGACCTACCAAAGAAGGTCCCCTTTTGGTTGTATACAGTCCATTCTTACATAATTCAGTCCTGGGAGAGGAAGCCGGGGCATATGGTGGAGGCAGGTGCAGGAAGCTGGCAGGGGTCCAGCTGTGGTCTAGGGTAGGGGCAGGAGGTAAAACATCTTGCTCTTCCAGTCTCTGGGTTTTCCCTAATCAGGGATTAAAGTCTCCAGTAACAGGCTAGAAGAGGTCCATGGTCTCTGGGTCCCCAATTCCCTTGATTGCATTCCCCACCCTCATACAGTGGCTAGAATCCCTGCTAGCAGAGGCTCAGACATCTGACTCCTGTGACTAACAGCCTATAGCCATCACCATGGGGGATGAAAGGGTGGCAGGTTAATTGTTTAGAGGGGTGATACCTTATCAACCTCCCCTTCTTTGTCTCTCCCAGTGGGGGCGTGATGCTGGTCCATGACATCCGAAGAAATGAGAGCCACCTAATTGATTTCCGGGAGTCTGCACCAGGGGCCCTCAGGGAAGAGGCCCTGCAGAGATCCTGGGAAACCAAGGTGGGGACCCTGTTGAGAAGAGAGAGTCCAGGGGTGGTCTCCCTTCATTGCCCTTCTGCTAACCCAAACTTTACTTTGCTGAGTAATTATTATGGAAGTGAGGAAAAGAGTGAAGCAAGATGCTCTTAAAGCTATGAAGGAGATAGGCAGTCCCCCAAATAAAACAATGAACCAAAAGATCTGTATGGTTGATAAGAGGCAATACAGTAACACCTTACTTCTCTGGCAACCTTGCCTATCTGGAAGCCTGAGCAGCCTGAGAGGTTGCAAAGTTCCTGCACTATAACTCACACATCTCATTTGAAGCCTGTTGACTATAACTTTCCCAGCATACAACATACTGGAAGATTAAAGAGAAAGTGAAAAAGGCAAGCCCACTATCCACTGAGAGCAAGGGAGGAAAGAGAATAACTTGAAAAAATAGATACTTGGTGCAGGGGCAAAAGCCAAACGCATGCCTGAGTTATCACAGCTGAGTAATGGTGGTGTGACCATGGAAAGGTTAAATGAAAGTCCCTTGTCTATTATTTTAAAAGGTTGGAGTAGATATAATCCAATGTAGACAGGTTTCCATCTAAATTGGTTATATCTTGGCTCTTAAAAGGGTTTGCTTAATTTATAAATCCCTCAACTATGATAGATAAAGGAAGCCTTTCTGCATTTGCTAATAGTAAGTCAGGGAAATGGGAGGGATGCCTGTTTGGGGAGAGCTTGTCCCTCCTCTGGGATACTTGGCCTGTGTCTTTCCCCTGTGCCAGCCCCCATCCCTGGCTTGGGGCTCTGCGGAGTTCAGCCCAGCCCCCCCCTTCCAGTGACCTGGTCTCCTCTCTCCCTCGCCTGCCCGCCTCGCCCAGCCTGGGCTCTTGGTGGGGGTCCCCGGAATGGTGAAGGGGCTACATGAAGCTCACCAGCTCTATGGCAGGTAAAGACCTTCCCCCTGGGGACCAAGGGCCTCAGCCTGGACCTCTCCTTGGGTGGCCTTTTCCTACCTTCCTGGATTCTTTCCTTCCCAACTCCCCCTCCTAATATCCCCTTCCCTTGCCAGGACTCTCCTTCCCAGGAACCCCCTTTCCCCCAGGACCCCTCCTCCTCCCCCCAGGATCTCCTCCACCCCCTGCTCTCCGGCCCCCCCAGGCTGCCATGGTCCCAAGTCCTGGCCTTCGCAGCAGCTGTGGCCCAAGATGGCTTCAACGTGACCCATGATCTAGGTCAGTAGGGCCTGGGGGTGGGGGGAAAGGCATGAGGTTGATGGGAAGGGGAGAGGGAACCTCTGAGATTTGGGGCCCAAGCCAGAAAGCGCCTCTCTTCCATTTGCTCCTTTAGCTCCCTCCCCACCCATACTACCCTCATAGGGATGCAGCCTCAAATGGGGGGATCTGGGAAGGGCCCATATATGTCTCGTACCTCCCCCATAACAGGCTCCTGGGGGCCTAAAGCTCTTAGGACCAGCCACTCAGCCACCTCACCTATGGTACATCTCAGCCCCCTGCCCAGCTTTCTGTCCCTGCTTGCAGCCCGTGCCCTGGCCGAACAGCCTCCGCCCAATGCATCTGAGCGTTTCCGCGAGACATTCCTGCCATTGGGCCACCCGCCACTACCGGGCTCACTGCTGCGTCGGCCTGACCTGGCCTCAGTGCTGGATGTGCTGGGCACCTCCGGCCCCGCTGCCTTCTACGCGGGAGGCAATCTCACACTGGAGATGGTGGCTGAGGTGAGCACTTGGGGAGCCCCCTGCCCTGAAGGACCCTACGGCAGGGACATCTTCTTCCCTTTCCTACCCTCTCTGTCTTTCTACATAAATTTACTGATGATTATATTTACTTAAGATTCTCTGATACACAAAACTAACTTCTGGTGGCAGGAATCAGATCAGCGGCTGTTTGGGGTGGGAGCTGTTGACGGGATGCAGCACAAAGGACACCCAGGGATGATGGAACTGTTCTATCTTCACTGAGAGAGGTGCCCTTGGGCCCCCCAGGGCCAGTACCAACCTGTGCAGAGTCTTGACCTGTCCCTCACAGGCCTGGCAGAGACCCAGGATCAGCCTCAGCTTTCCCGAGCTCACAATCCACCCTGCTCCTGGGTTCTCTAGGCACTGAGGGAAACCCTCCTTCACTGGTGACTATCAGGACTGGAGATATTGACTCAAGGGCTTACCAACCAACCCCAAAGACTCTTAGTCTGAGGTAGTAATGGGTTCTGAGCACTGTTGTCAGTAATTCAAAACTCCTAGCGGAAAATTATGTTCAAGGTAAGGATACACAGACCAACTCTGTGATTCTCTCATCTGTCCCTTTGGGGTGAGTATACGTATCTCGGCCATATGGTTGTGGTTGTGGGAATTGAGTTGGTACGTCATTCATTCTACATTCACAGAGTGCCTATTCAGAACCTACGCTGGGTCTCGGAGGTATGACTATGTGATAAATGCCCATCTCAAATGGACTTCACTGGGAAGTCCAGCAGAGTACTGGCTGTAGGTCTGCTGGGTCCAGAGCTCGATCCACATTGCCAAGCCGTGGTCTGTCTCTCTCTGTCTGCCACAACTCTACTTTCTTCTGTTTGAATTCACTCTCTATCAGATCCTTTCCCCACCTGCTCCCCACCAGCCATCCTTCCAGCAAACCATCCCAGAGAAAGAACATTGCTCATTCCAATAGTTACAGCAAAAGCCTCCAGGTTATGTCTCATCAGCCTGTTATAGGTCTCATGACTATTCCTTAACCAATCACTGGCATGGAAAAGGAATATTCTGATTAGCCACACCTGGATCTTCTGGAGAAGGGGGATGTAGGAGACCCTAACAAAGACTATCTGAGCTTTAAAGAAAAAACAAACAAACAAAAACCAAAGTTGAACATACCAGCCAAGAAATACAGTGTGTAGTTCACTGAGGGTAGATTAGAAGTCAGGGGTTTCAAGTACCAAAAAAATTAAAAATAAAAGAGAGGGGGGAAAATAAATAAATAAATAAACAAACAAACAAACAAACAAACAAACAAATAAATAAATAAATAAAAGAGAGAGAGAAGATTCCTAGTGGTTATGCTAATGTAGAAATGAAAATTGCCATGCTGGAAATGATGAGCCCATGGGTTTGTACAAAATTGGTTCATTGGTCAGTAGAGTGCTTAGTTACATACATCCAGTGAGGGTCATTCCTACCAGGATCATCCAGAGTTCATGGTTTGGGAGTGGATTTAGTTAATTGTAATGAAATGAGGAATCCAGTTTTGATATCTTATAGGCAAATTCTCCTGTAAGTAGAAAATGTTCCTTTTTCTTTTTCAAGTAATCTCTACGCCCAATGTGGGCCTCGAACTCAGGACCCCAAGATCAAGAGTTGCATGCTGTACCGACTGACCCAGCCAGGCATCCCAGAAAATGTTCCTTTTACATAGACAGAGAAGGTAGTATGTTCAAGGCCATGGAGTCATGAGTTCAGAGTACTGGCTGTAGGTCTGCTGGGTCCAGAGCTCGATCACTCCAGGTGGCTGTACAGAGCTCACCGGGGAATAGCAGGACATGAGGTGGGAGAGGGGGGCAGGGGCCAGATCACAAAAGGCCTTGGATGCTGATCTGAGGAGGTCATTCAATGAATGTCTGATACATAGCAGGTGCTCAGTGTTAGTGCTTTTCCCCCTTCCTTTTTCCCAGGGTACCCAGGGCTAACGGGGTCCCTAAAGGCCATGATGGAAATTGCAGAAGGCACAAAAGTTGTAAACATCAGGTCTATCTTTGATTCAAACATATACCATAGGCCAAGCCCACATGCTCACAGTGTGGTGTGTAGCTCACACCTGTGGTGGGGTCATTTTCTCCCCTGCAGGCCCAGCACGCAGGGGGTGTCATAACTGAGGACGACTTCAGCAACTACAGTGCCCTCGTGGAGAATCCTGTGTGTGGCGTGTACAGAGGTGACCTCCCTCCCAGCTCTCAGGGTCCCTGCTCAGGAGAAGCTTCCCAGTCCGTGGCTACCTCCATTTGGCCTAGAGACTCCTCATTTTTCAGGAGAGAAACTGAGGCAGTGAGCTTGCCTGGGCAGCCAACTGTTAAGCAAGCCAGAGCCAGCTCACCTTCTGAAGTAGTTGTGGGATCAGTTACCCCAAGTATTTAGGATATGGGGAGAGAGTTCTGGTCAAAGGCTCAGGCCTGGAAGTTGGGGTTCTGGCCATAGGTTTTCTTGATTCGGGCTCTATGTTGCCTCAGCCCCACTCTCACTGCCCTGAACTTCTTAAGAAGAATTCATAAGACCAAAGTCCATCTAGCTTCATATTGAGCCAACTTTTCAAGACAATTATAGACCTGTCCCCTCATTGTTTCAAAAGGAAACTGAGGCTCAGGGATAGAAGGGAACTTAACCTAGCAACCTCAAACCAGCAAGGAGCCCAGAAAGTTAAGCTTATGCCATGGATGAAGTCCATGTTTGCTGAGCCCAAAGTGTGGGTTCCTGGGTCCTTCAGAAGGCTCCCAGGTTCTTAGATTCTCTCCTCTCTAGGAGGTCTGGATCACTTCAGGCCCCAGAACAGTTCCTCTCTGAGTTCAGGTTTCCAGGCCTCAACCTCTAGCCTGATTCTTCTACGAGAGGTGATGGTATATGGAGCAGAGGAAGAGCATAGCTTTGGAGCCAGGAAGACCAGGATTTGAGTACCAGCTACCCCATTCACCTTAAACAAGTCACTTACCACTCTGAGCTGTGGTTCCCTCCTGAAAATGGAGATAGTAGTAGTGCCTACCTCTCAGGGCCCCCATGAAGATTTGAGGAGATGATGTTGGAAGTTGCCCTAATCAGAGAGGATACTGAATGCTTATTTGATTTTACATTTCTCTTCCCCAGCCTGGAATCTCTTGTCAATGCCAGTACCTTAAGTGTTCTAGGTTCCCCTTGTCTCCTGTAAACTCAGACCAGCTGCCTCTCTGTGCCTCAGTTTCCTCACCTGTAAAATGAGGATGATAATATTACCCATTGTGAGGATTAAATGAGTTAATCAGTTAATGTTATATGTGTCAAGTATTATCATTATTACTTCAATGTCCAAACATCTAGTAATAAGGGCCTCAAAGAGGAAGAGGAGGTTGTTGCCTCCAAGAAGTTTTAGGGGTCATGGGACCATAAGAGGCCCTGAACAGTATCCTGGCTTGTCGGGGGAGCTAAAAGGAGACACATGGTAGACAAGGAATCTGGACATCTGGACACCTGTCCCTGTTCTGCCTACAGCGTGACTCTGGGCAGACTACAGTTCTCTTGGACCTTAGTTTCCTTGTGCAGAAGAGGAAACTGAAGGCCAGTGTTCTAGGTTAGAGTCCTGGCCCTGCCCTTGACTTGCCAAGTGAACTTGTGTGGGTCCCTTTGCCTCTCAAGGCAGATTCCCTGTCTGATGAGGGGTCAGTGCAGTAGTCTCAGTCTATGTGATGGTGGGACGTAGAGATGCTTTGACCCCTCCCCTGCCATCCAGTCATTTCTTTTTTTTTTTTCCACCAGGCCACCTGGTTCTTAGTCCCCCACCCCCGCATACGGGTCCTGCCCTCATCAGTGCTCTCAACATCCTTGAAGGCTTCAATCTCACCACGCTGGTGTCCCGGGAACAGGCTCTTCACTGGGTGGCAGAGGCAAGTCCGACCCCTCCACCCAGCCCTGGGTCTTGGTACACTGGGAGTAGGGGGGTGGGCGACTGCCATGGAACAAGACTAACCTCCAAGTTTTCTCACATGAGGATCATTAGCACGGGTGCTGGGAGGAGCCTGGCAGCCTCTTCCACATTCCTGTTACATTTTCAGACCCTGAAGATCGCGTTAGCCCTGGCCAGCAGACTGGGAGATCCTGTCTACGATTCTACCATCACTGAGAGCATGGATGACATGCTCAGGTGGGTCCCAGGGCTGGACCCTCAGGGGGGCAGAGGTGGTGGTGCGTGTGAGGAAAGGATCAGATGAAAAGCAGCTCGTAGAGCAATAAGACCTGGAGTCCCAAGTCAATTGCAGCTCAGTTCCATCTTAGTGGGACACTGGTTGCCTCTCTCAGCACCTACCTCAGTTTCCCCATTTGTATGATGAGTTAGTATGCATCATCTGTTAAAACTCTTAAAACCCTCTGACCTGAGTAGGGCACATATCTGGGTCCACCTGTGCCCCCTTTTTAGTGGAAAAAGAAAGTTAAGAACAATGAAAAGTCTCCAAGAAAATACCTGAGGTGATGGGGATTTTGACTGTATGTCTCCGCATTGGCAGCATAACATTGTAGTAAGACTGTGGGCTCTGGTCAGACTGACTCAGTTCAGATCCCAGCTTCACCATTCAGTAGCTAAGCAGCATTGGGCAAGTCACTTAAATTCTGTCTCAGTTTCTACTAGGGGGCCTGACAATGAGGGTGCCAACCTCATGAGGTTGTGGTAAGGCCAAAATAAGGTCATACATGCAAAGTACGTTGTGTGACATATAATAAACATTCAACAAATAGTATTAGTAATTGGCAATAGGGGTGGGTAAGAATGGTTGCTATTTAATTGCTACTCAGACTGACTGAAAGGCTAGGTAAGAGAAAAAATCGGAAGCCAAAAGTATAGTTAACATAAATTTGTAGTATTACTCAAACAACTCTATGAATAAGTTGAAAACATTGAAACTGTAATCAATAGCTTATAATTAAAAAGCAAAAAGAGCAGCAACCAAAAACAGCAGTTCAAGGCCACAAGGCTAAAGGCTAAAAACAAAATTTCTGTCCCCCCACTTAATCCACTTGAACCAAAGCCCTCTGTACTGCTTCTATGTGGCCTCCACAACCTTTGTAGTTGGAAACAGAATGAAGGGGTGCCTGAGTGGCTCAGTGGGTTAAAGCCTCTGCCTTCAACTCAGGTCCTGGTCTCCGGGTCCTGGGATAGAGCCCCGAGTCAGGCTCAGTGGGGAGCCTGCTTCCCCCTCTCTCTCTCTGCCTGCCTCTCTGCCTTCCTGTGATCTCTCCCTCTCTGTCAAATAAATAAATAAAAAATTATGAAAAAGAAATAGAAAAAAAAAGAAAACAGAATGAAAGTCTTCAGTAATCCTTGGTAATTTGTCACTCTAATCAACTAGAATCACCAAACTAACAGTCATTAAGTAAGAAACCCTCAGCCAAAATTTAAAAAGTCTGGAGAATTACATGTTGTTTTCAGTTTAGCTCGAACACACACAGACACACACACACAAACACACACCTATATTAAATTCATCCAAGTAATTCTTCCAATAAATAGTTATTAAGGGCTTACTGTGTGTCAAGTCTTCCTGTGCCTTGAAAAAAAATAATTCTAATAGTAACTAAAGATCCCTGTATATGAAACCCTCCTCTGACTAAACTCTTCATAAAACTTCAGTTTGAAACTACAAACATCAGGTTAAATAATTCTGTTTGTTCATTCAAAACAAATATTATCTGAGCATCCACTATGCCCCAGGTATTTTCAAAGAGAAGATTAAGTGAGTAAATAAAGTCAAGTAACTAAAAGACTCTAGCACTAAATAAAAGTTGGCCCTAAAAGGGAATCTGGATGACACTTAAGTGAACGCAGTCAGTTCAACAACTATTTCTTGGATATTTCCCATATGCTCAGAAGGAGAGATTCTGCTCTCATAGACCTAATAGTCCAGTGGGGGAGGCAGACATTAATCAAATAATTGCACAGACATCACAGTGTGGTAGGTGGGGTGTAATGACAGTCTGCTGTGTATTAATCTCCTACCCCTTGTCTTTTCAGCAAGGTAGAAGCCGCCTACCTCCGGGGCCACATCAATGACTCGCAGGCAGCCCCTGCCCCACTCTTGCCCGTCTACGAGCTGGATGGGGCTCCCACAGCTGCTCAGGTGCTGATCATGGGCCCTGATGACTTCATTGTGGCCATGGTCAGGTACGCCAGCTCAGACGCAGAACCTGGCGCTGGAGATCATCTGGACCAGGAAGAGGTGGGGGCTAGATGGGAATGAGGGTGACCTCAGGGCTCACTTGGCTCCAACCTCTACCCCCAGCTCCCTGAACCGGCCTTTTGGCAGTGGCCTCATCACTCCCTCGGGGATCCTGCTCAACAGCCAGATGCTAGACTTCTCCTGGCCCAACAGGACTGCTAACCACTCTGCGCCCAGCCTGGTAGGGCCTTGCATTCCTCCTCCCTTGGGGACCTTGAGGCTAGGTAGGAGGTATAGCGGTATGGCTGCCCTAATTCCTCTAGGAACTTCTAGTATAAAGAAAAGGACCCTAAACAAGGTGTCTGCTTCACCCCAGCCCAAATCTGGGGCTTGGAGTCTGGTGGGCCTGAAGAAACCTCATCCCATTCTGTCCCTGTCTCACTATGTGACCTGGGGAAAGTCTTGCCCCCTCTCTTGGCCTCAGTTCCTTCACCTGTATAATAAGGATATTAGCCCTCATCTGATGCTTTGGCACTTTTCAGTGCAATGGTCTATGATTGTGTGATGGTAAGCTGATCAGTCTCAGCCCTCCTGTTGGTCAAAGGAGGAAGGAGATAGGAATTGTGGTCTAGTTGGAGGCCAGTACTCTTACCCTTTGAATGCTGGGGCCCTGCTAGGACAATGAGAGATAGAGATGACCAGGGTAGAGATTATCCTGTTCTTCCCTTTAGCCATCTGTCTTGGCTTGGTTCCCTCCCCTCACACCCGTAGTAGCCCGTAACATCTCAGTGGGTCCACCATCCACTCCAGTTATCCAGGGACCCTGCCGATTTCATAGACAGCAAACTGTGGCCTGGGAAGGGATCGGTCTCCCATGAAAACCTGCCCCACCTGTTATCTCCCTGTGGTCTCGGTCCTCTGACAACAGGAGAATTCAGTGCAGCCAGGGAAGCGACCACTATCTTTCCTGCTGCCCACTGTGGTCCGGCCAGCGGAGGGGCTCTGTGGGACCTACCTCGCCCTGGGGGCCAATGGAGCTGCCCGGGGCCTCAGCGGACTGACCCAGGTGAGGTTTCCTCCATGGTAGGCCCTTTGTGGCCCTCAGTCAAGCTGTGGCCTAAACTGTAGATGCCCTTGTGTCTTTGGCTTATTCTCATCCCTTGCTCAGCAAACATAGGTCGAGGCTGCTGTGACAGGCCCATCCTGGGTAACTGGGGACATAGGCTGTGCTGAGCTTCTTAGCCAAAACGGAGCCCTGAAGCTCCCTGTCTTCCAGGTTGGAGGGACAGTCATGGGTCAGTGGAACTGAGAGGTGATACAGCACCTGGGCTGCCTAGGTCTGTCAGCCTCAAGTCCCATGATGCCTCTGCTCAGCATCTGAAGACACAAGGGTCTTCAGACTTCAGGGTCTGATTTTGAAAGGAAGTGTCTACTCTCCAAAATGTCTCACAGTAGTTACATAAATGTTTTGAGCACCCGATATATGTGCCAGGCACTTACTTTGGCAGGTGGTGAGTTAAGTAGCCTGAGCTCTGGAATCAGACAGTCCTGGGCCCCAGCCCAAGTGCTGCCAATTTTCAACTGCATGATGTTGGAGAATTCACTTAACCTCTCTGAACCTCAGTTTCCTCATCTGTAAAATGGACACAGTAACAGCAGCTAACCTTTATGGAGTTCTACTAAGCGCCAGGCATGGTGTTACATGTGCTCACTCTTTTAGCCTTCCCAACATTGGGAGAAATTCTTATTTCCATTTTGTATATGAGGAAACTAAAGCCCAAAGAGATTAAGAAGTTAGGTCCAGTTGAGTAAGAATGGGCAGACAGTTTGTTTTGAGAGCATACCCACACTCATAACCACTAAACTAAAAGTACCTCCACTGTGCCCTAGACTACTCCAGCTGTTAACCCTGTCCCAGCGAGGGAAAAGAGAGGAGAGCCCTGGGCCAGATTACAAGAGACTGACTGCCAGTGGTACCTCTTCCTTGGCTCTCTCTAAGCTCTGGAGTGAATTACTTTCCCTCTCTGGCCTTCAGTTTCCCCCTGAATGAAATGGGGACAGTATTTACAGGCCTGCCTGTCTTTTGAGGCTGTTCAGATAATACTCCTAGTATAAGGGTTCCAAAGAGTAAGAAGTCTGACCCAGGGGTGAGACCTGGGGAATCCTGAATCCCCATCCCTGGGGCAGCCCTGACTTCTACCCCTTGACTGCCCACAGGTTTTACTGAATGTCCTGACCTTGAACCGGAACCTGAGTGACAGCCTAGCCCATGGTCGTCTGCATCCAGACCTGCAGTCCAACCTTCTGCAGGTGGACAGTGAGTGCAGAGCAGAGATCCCCATGGGGTGGGCAAAAGGCCAGGTAGAGAAAGGGGCTCCTCCCAAAGGCGTCCCTGCCTCCACCAGCACAACTCCTGCCAGTGAATGTTTGGTTTCCTCCAACTAACTCCTTTGGGACAGTGAACTATCTGGGGACTGGAACCAGATCTGTCATTTCCTGGTTGTGTGGCCTTGGGGAAATTCATGTCTCCACTCTGAGCCTCAGTTTTCTCATTTGTAAAATAAGATATGGTTGTTCATTCTGCAAACCATTCATTCATCAGTTTGTATTGAAGACCTACTGTGTGCCGGGCATTATCGTAGGTGCTAGGGATATGGAATTTACAGACAGACAGGAAAATAATTAATCAAAGTAATATAAGAAAGTAAAATAAATGCTCTGCAGGTTGACATAAAGGACCGACTCAATGACTAGGGAAGTCTTCTCTTTGGTGACATTTAAGCTGAGATCTGAAGAGTAGGAGGGAACCCACTGTGCAAAGAACTGGGGCATGTTTTGTAGGCAAAGGGTACAGATGCAAAGAATTCAGGGCAGAAATGGGCTTGGCATGTTTTAGGAGTAGAAAGTAGACCAGGGTGAGTGAGAGTGAGATCAGGTCAGAGAGGCAGGTAGGGGCCAGGACATGGACCTTGTAGATTACAGTGAGACATGGACTTTCCTCTAAGAAAGGTGCTTAATTTTAGGCATAACTTAAGTTTTGTAAATGGGAAAGTATGTACAGCTTTGAGGAATTTTTATTACAACAGACAATGTATTATGCAAATCCAAAGGGGATAGAACATTGAATGAGACATGGTTCTTGCCTACTTGGTATTATCATCCCCATTTTACAAAGAAACTGATACCCACAGAGGTTAAAAATCAGTCAAAAATCAACCAGTGAGTGGCAGAATTGAGATTAGAACATATACCTAGCTGATACCAAAGACTTGTTTTTTTACAGCATGTCTCCTAGACTGAAGCATGTTAGAAGTCACAGATCTAAATCCTCAACAGTCACACCCTATGATTTGGGTGGTAACACTCTGGATCCAGCATGATGATAATGAGGCTATCCCAACTAATAACTTCTGATCTCTACTGAATGTGAGGCTCTATGCTATGTTACTTGGGCCGGGGTTGGGAGGGTTGGATTTGGTTCATCCCAGCCCACTCCTAAGGAGCTCAGAGTCTAAGTCAGGAACATGAGGAGTAGAGGCTTGGCGAAGGGAAAGTTCATCCACTGAGGGCTATGGAGGAGGTGACAACTGGCTGGACCTTGAAGTATGAGCAGGTATCTGGCATGTCCAGATCTCAGAACATTCTGGACAAATTGTCAAAAGCCAGAAAGAATGGCTCAGAAAGCAGCCAGGAAGCCTGCTGGACTAGAGACATTGTTTCCTAAACTTCAGAATTTATCCAGCACCTTCACGAATTTCGCCACATTTGCATACCTTCTGAGCCATTATTTACGCATGTGCCTTTATAAATGGACTTCCTAAGTGTATTTTAAAGGTGAATCCAATATCATAATCTCAAATGGAAAAGTAGCATCATTTGCCACAAATAAAAGATAAATAGCTACTAAAAAATCAACTGTTTGTAGATCTTACATGAATATGGTTCCCACAGGAGGCTCTGGGGCCTGCTCTCTTTACTGAAGACGGAGGTTAGAAATATTAGAGGCCAGACTAAAACTTAGTCCTTGCCATTATCCAAAGGATTGAAAATGAACTATAAAGGAAATACATTTCTGACTTGGTGATTCACTGCTATTCAGTATTATATCTTTACCTCAAGAACTACCCTGAATTATCCCATCTGAAGAAATAAGACCAGATCTTTATTGAGGAGCAGTAAGAGGTGAGGTTACAAGACTTATCATGGAGATTCTTGGTAAGAAGCATAGACTCTATCCACTTGATGGGAAGTGGGATAGATCTGAAATGTTTTATATAGGGGAAATGGATTGAAGGGGGGAGAATTTAAGTTGGGGAAAAAGAGGCAACTAGGATAAAGGGCCAGGCAAGAAATGGTGAGGGCCTGAACTTATGTAAAAGGGTAAGGATTTCTTCATTCATCCATGTAAAGGCAATGAGGATCAGTGGTCAACAAGACAACATCCTTGCCTTCAAAATGCTTATAATCTAGTGGAGAGAGACATAGTAAATAAATGAATAAATAAATAAGTAGCGATAAGTACTTTGAAAGAAAATAAAGCAAGGTAAGGATGACAGGGCTGCCATTTTAGATAGTGGCCAGGGAAGTTCTCCTCAAAGATTGGAATGAAGTAAGGAAGCCGGTTTTGTGACTATGTAGGAGGAAAGCATTCCAGACAAATAGAATTTGTGCAAAGCCCTGAGGCAGGAGCATGTTTGGCTTACCTGAGGGACAGCAAGGAGGCTAAATCAGAGTTAAGGGAGAGAATGGAAGGAAGTGAGGGGAGGAGTTTAGGGAAGCAGTGAGGTCCCAGATGATGTTGTGCCTTAGAGGCCTTGGTAAGGACTTTGGTTTTCTTCTAAGAGTCAGCAAAGATGTTGGAAGGTTTTGAGAAGGGGAAGTGAGTGGTCTGACTAATGGCTTAAGAGGATCCCTTTGGCTCTATGTAAATAGGCTTCCTCACCAGGAAGCTGGACTGGAACCAGAAAGACCAGTCAGTGGGCTGTGCAGTAATGGCTGCATCCTGGCTATCCTGGCAAGTAATGATGGTAGCTTGGCCTAGGCAGGTGGCAAGGAAGAGCCCATAGCCCTTTTTTCAATATTAAGAATGAAAATATATTATTGATCATGTACTATATACAAGGTTCTGACCTCTGCTTTCTGTATGTTATCTCCTTTAATCCCTACAACAACTTCATGTAGTAGGTTCTCATATAATCCCCATTTTATGCATGAGGAGGCTGAGGCTCAGAGAAGTAAAGCAGTTTGCCCAAGGTCATACAGTGGGCATCCAGGACCAGGACTCAGGTCTGACCGTGGGACTCCTGAGCCAGTTCTCTGAACACTCTGAATGTGTATATTTTGGGGGATGGTTTTCAGGTGAGTTCACAGAAGAAGAGATTGAGTTCCTGGAAGCCAGGGGTCACCATGTGGAGAAAGTAGATGTCTTATCTTGGGTCCATGGCAGCCGGAGAACCAACAACTTCATCATTGGTGTGAAGGACCCTCGGAGCCCAGATGCAGCTGGAGCCACCATCCTGTAGAGCAGCGGGGTGGGGCGGGGGTCTCTGTTCCCCCGCTTTGCATGTTCCTAGAGTCCCTCCTTCTCCCAGGTTCGGTCTCGGGAGGACCCCAGGGATGCCCCAGATCATGGGCCAGAGGGGATACTTAACAAACCCTATCCCAGAGTAACTGGAAAATTCTCTAACCAGAAGCCTGTGGTGGTGGTGAGTGTCAGTGTCCACAGCCAGGCAGGCAGTACCTTGAGGAGTAAGGCTATCTGTCTTTCTCCTTTCCCTCAGCCATGCTGGCCCTGAGCTTAGACATGTGCTTGCAAACCCTTCTCAAGGGTCCTCACAACCCCAACATCTCCAGTCTGGCCTGACCTGGACCTTGTCTTCCAGCTCCCTTCTCCTGTCCCCAGCCTCATTTCTTAAATGACTAGGATTTTTTTAATGGACCATCCTGGGGAGGGGGTGCTCCTCTCTTTCTCCCACCAAGTTGAAGTGGGGCCTTGCATCTGGGAGGGGCCTAGGTTGTGGGTAGGGGTGGGGGTGGGGACCAGCTCAGGGGCTTCCATTTGCAAAGGGGAATTAAAGAAAGACTATTGCTTAACCACGGCTCTGGATTGATTTATGTTTGGCTGTGTTGGGAGTAGGAGCAAGTGAGGTGGTGCAAAAGCAGCTATGGCCATTTGTTTATTAAATTTTTTGTTTTGAGTTTATTTTGAGTATTTCCTTCATGTCTTGGTTAAGATATGAAGCTTCCTGATTTGAAAACTTACTACAGGGGTGTCTGGCTGTCTCAGTTGGTATAGCATGTGACTCTTGATCTTGGGGTCATGAGTTCAAGCCCCACATTGGGCATGAAGCCTACTTAAAAATAAACAAACAAACAAATAAATAAAGTTTTTAAAAAACTGAAAAAAAGAAACATTTAATACAAAGTTACAGTATTTAGAAGCAGTTTGGTACTGGCATGAGGCTGAACATACCGATGGGATAGAATTGAGAGTCCAGAAATAAACCTAGATATCTATGATCAATTGAATTTTGACAAGGGTGCCAAGATCATTCAATGGAGAAAGAATAGTCTTTTCAACAGACAGTGCTGGTACAATTGAATATCCACATAAAAAAGAATGAAGTTTGACCTTTACCCCATATCACATACAAATAGTCACTCACAATGGATCAAAGACCTAAATATAAGAGCTAAAACCATACAAGTCTTAGAAAGAAACATAGGAAGAAATCCTCATGACTTGGAAAAACACAGGTAGCAGAAGAAAAAATAGATAAATTGAAATGCATCAAAACTAAAAACTTGAGCATTAAAGGGCACTATCAAGAGGGTGAAAAGACAACCCCCAAAATGAGAGAAATATTTGTAGTCATGTATCTGATAAGGGTCTAGTACCCAGACCCTTATCAGGGGTGTGCTTATAAAGCACACTTCAGTTCAACAACCCAATTAAAAGTTGGGCAAAGAACTTGACTACATTTCTCCAAAGAAGATATTCGAATGACCACTCAGTCCATGATAAGATGCTCAATAACATAAGTCACTAGAAATATTCAGATCAAAACTGTAATGAAATAAATACCACTTCACACACATTAGGCTGGCTATAATAATAATATTTTTTTAATAATAATATTTTTAAAGTCATTTTTAAAAGGAAATAAATGTTGGTGAGGATTTGGAGAAATTGAAACCCTCATAAATTGCTACTGGGAATGTAAAGGTGCAACTGCTGTGGAAAACAGTTTGGCATTTAATGATTAGAATTATCATATGACCCAGCAATTCTACTTCAAGATATATACCCCCAAAGAATTGAAAACAGTTGTTGGAACCAAAGCTTGTACATGAATGTTCCTAGCAGCACTATATAAAGGCAAAAGGTGAAAACAACTCAAATGTCCATCAGTGGATGAATGGATAAGCAAAATGTGGTATATTCATACAATGGAATATTATTTAGCCATAAAAAGGAATGAAGTACTGATATATGCTACAACAGGAGTGAACCTTGAAAACAATATGCTAAGGGGAAAAAAAACCCAACATTATGCTAAGGGAAAGAAGCCAGACACAAAATGTCACATATTGTAAGATTCCATTTATATGAAATATCCAGAACATGCGAATTGGTAGAGGCAGAAGGCAAATTAGTGGTTGTTTAGGGATAGAGGAATGGGGGATTGGGAGGAAGGCAATGTCTAAAGGGTACAGATTTTCTTTTTGAGGTGATAAAAATTGACTGTGGTGATGGTTGCACCTGTGATTGTACTAAAAAGTAGAATTATGTGCTTTAAATAAGTGAATTGTATGGTCTGTGAATTCTATCTCAGTAAAGCAGTTTTTAAAAGACAGGATTTGGGGGCGCCTGGGTGGCTCAGTGGGTTAAAGCCTCTGCCAGCTCGGGTCATGATCTTGGGGTCCTGGGATCGAGCCCCACATCGGGCTCTCTGCTCAGCAGGGAGCCTGCAAAAAAAAAAAAAAGACAGGATTTGGCAATATCCGCTAGAGCTGAATACATGCAATTCTATGACCCAGCAATCCTGGTCCTAGGTGTGTGTGTGTGTGTGTGTGTGTGTGTGTATACATATGTATATATAATACATATATATATAATACATATATACATATGTATACATACATATGTGTGTATATGTATACACCCACACACATCTCCAGCAGAAAATTGTACAGATGTTCATCCAAAGACGTACAAGAATATTCATTGTAGCACTTTAAGAAATTGACCTAAAGTGGAAATTCACCATCAGTAGAATGATAAATTGCAATATATTCAATTAATAAAATGCTATGCAGCAATGAAAAGGACAAACTACAATGATATGTTAACAATATAGATGAATCTCGAAAACATAAAACTAAGCAAAAGAAGCCAGACTCAAAAAAGTACACTCTCTGTGGTTCAATTTATATAAAGTTTAACATCTGGCATGCTTAATCTGTGGAGTTAGACGTCAGGATACCATTTACCCTCAGGGGCATGAGTAATGACTTAAGGGAGCACTAAGGGGCATTCGTAAAGCTGGCAATGTTCTATTTCTCAATTTAGGCATAGATAAGTGTTGTACACTTTCTGAAACTTCATCAGGAATTACACTAAGGACTAGTGTATCTTTATGACTTTATGTTATACTCTAATAAAAAAAGTTTTAAAATTTCAGAATATTTTTGAAAACAGTTTTTTTTTTTTTAAGATTTTATTTATTTATTTATTTATTTATTTATTTGAGAGCGAGAGCACGAGCAGGGAGGAAGGGTGGAGGAAGAGGGAGAAGCAGGCTCTCCGCTGAGCAGGGACCCCGATGTAGGATTCCATTCCAGGACCCTGGGATCACATCCTGAGCCAAAGGCAGCCGCTTAACTGCCTGAGCTGCCCAGGTGCTCAAAAACAGGTTTTTAAGTACTAAAAATATTTCTCCTTTTTTTTTGTCACTTCTTTTAAATTCTATAGTTATCACTGTATTTCTATTTTTCAGTATTTTTTCCCTAAAAGCGAGCCATTGGCCATATCATAAACCATAAGGGCATATCAAGCCCTTATGCAAAGTAGAAGTGACTCCTCTTCAAGGTACCTTTATTTCCTGTTGCCTGAAATTGTTGAGCTGATTTTGTAATAACAAGGTACTCTACTGCCATCTACTGGTAAATTATCAAAATAAAGTTATAAATTATAGCGTTTACCAGTGAATAGTTCCCACTTAGATGTGATGTCCTCTTGCAAGACACAACCTGCCCAACTAAATGTGGTAAACTTGTTGTTTGGCACATTTGTGATGGACCCTGTACACAGTAGAATTTTGACACTCTCTAAATGGTTTTGTTCTTTCTTCTTATTCCTGTTTGATATTGTTCTTTTCCCCCCAGTATTTATAATTAATTTATTGCTCAAAGTGGAGGTAATACGTGTGAGGATAAAAACATTAACAAAACACATATGGGGGGGCAATATTTTAAGAACTTTAAAATGAACTGCCGCTATTTCCTAAGCAACTCCTGGTTTATCATTTCTAGCAAATATGCTTTCATTCATTTCTAAATTTAAAAATTGGTTATAGGGGTACCCAGATGGCTCAGTCAGTTAAATGTCTGACTTTTAATCTCAGCTCTGGTCTTAATCTCTGTGAGTTCAAGCCCTGCACTGTGATTGCTGGGCATGGAGCCTTTACTGGGAAGGATTCTGAGGTTCCATCTTGGCGCCAAGAAGAAAAGTGCTCTGGTCCGCTGGTGATGTCCCTCAAATATGGGGGAAGGAGATGGATGAGGAAAAACCGATCCTTGTCAGGTATTTGGATAAGGGTGCAGAAAGGTTCAAGTTTTGCAAGCAGGTCTTCTCCTATATACCCATGTTTCAATGAACATTTTTTATTTTCGCTCTTTCCAATTTACAAAGCCTGAGTCCCAAATATATGATTTATATTGGTATTTCAATTCTGTGTAGTACAAATGATCAGTGTGCTCTAATTGTCACCAGTATACATTATCTCCAATACCAGTACATCTCACATGTTGCAAGAAGACTCAACACAGATTACAATTTCAATAGTTTTACAATCCTGAGGAAATAGATCTATTTGCTCGATGGTTTATAACTTCCAGTCCGGGAAATACCACTAAATCAAGTCCCTCCACGTTTGAAATAGGTTGATTATTCTTCCTCAGGCTAGTGGTAGGCAGTCCTTTGAAAGAAAGCAATCCAGTTGGAGCTTTACTGGTCTTTTGAGGGTTTTTTTCCACTTCCTTTTGTAGATCACCAGTTATCACAAAAGGATATAACTCAGATGTCAGATGCAGGCATAGGGTCTGGGGAAGGGCAAGCAGATTTCATCTGTACCCTAGCTCACCCTGCTTCGCACAGCTCCACAGGTTCACCAACCCGGAAGCTCTCCAAACTTGTCCTTTGTTGGTTTTTATGGAGGCTTCATTACAGAGGCGTGATTGATTGAATCCATTTGATATTGTTCTTAAAGACATAGTATTCACTGCAAAAGTTTAAGCTCATTTGGACTAATATGTGAAAGCAAAGGTTCAATAAAATGCCAATCAAAAAGTTTAATAAATGCTAATCCATTTATTTATGTCAAAGAACAATTGATTTGCTTTTTCTTTACCCAAGTCTGAATCCAGAACAATCCTGGAGGTCTTAAGACGGGTTTTTTTGCTCTAAACATTCTGTGAAATAGCTTTATACCCTCTTAGGAGGCCTCTGTGAATCTGGTATTGCCGAAGCCATCATAAGTGGTAGGTACTCTTCTAAACATTTTATATCTACTAATTCATTTAATTCTCTACTCCTTATCTGTAAGGTGCCCTTATTATCTGCATCTTACAGATGAGGCAACTGAAGCACAAAAAAGGTCATTTATATTACAAGTGATGATAGTACAAAAATACCTTCTTTAGGGGGAGCTTATAGTCCATTAGGACACAAAACAAAATAAAAACCATGTAAAGTTTAAGAAACAAAGGGGGATGCCTGGGTGGCTTAGTGGGTCTCAGGGTTCTGGGATGGCGCCCTGAATCAGGCTCTCTGCTCAGCAGGGAGCCTGCTTCCTCCTCTTTTTCTGCCTGCCTCTCTGCCTACTTGTGATGTCTTGCTCTCTCTGTCAAATAAATAAATAAAATCTTTAAAAAAAGAGAGAGAGAAGGAAAGAAAGGACGAGAGAAAGAAAGGAAGGGGAAGGAAGGAAGAAAAAGAAAAAGAAAGAAAGAAAGAGAAAAAGAAAGAAAGGGGATGCCTGGGTGGCTCAGTTGGTTAAGCATCTGCCTTTGGCTCAGGTCATGATCCCAGAGTCCTGGGATGGAGTCCTGAATCAGGCTCCTTTCTCGGCAGGGAGCCTGCTGCTCCCCCTTCCCTCTCCCCCTCCTCTCCTCTCTCTCTCTCTCTCTCTCTCTCTTTCTCTCTGACAAATAAATAAGATCAGAAAGAAAGAAAGAAAGAAAGAAAGAAAGAAAGAAAGAAAGAAAGAAGAAAGAAAAAGAAAAAGGGGCACCTGGGTGGCTCAGTTGGTTATACGGCTGCCTTCTGCTCAGGTCATGATCCTGGAATCCCAGGATCTAGTCCTGGTCAGGCTCCTTGCTTAGTGGGGAGCCTGCTTCTCCCTCTGACCCTCCCCTCTCATGTTCTCTCTCACTCACTCACTCTCTCTCTCTCTCAAATAAATAAATAAAATATTTTTAAAAAAATAAGGAAAAGAAAAATAAAAAAAGAAAAACAAAAGGGGAAATACTTTGGATCCTGTTGGACAAGTCATTTTTCTCCTTTTGGTCCCAGTTTCCTGATCTGTATAATAAGAGAGTTGAATTTTCCCAAGGTCACATAGCTAATAAGTGGCAGAGCTAGAATCTGAATTTGGATATTTTGGTTTCAGAGCTCAAAATTGTGATCACTAGGCTGTATTTAGTGCCAGTTCATGGCCTGTTTCTGTCCCTTTGCTGACTTCCTGTAGACAAAAAATATTTATGTTGCTTATGCTTCTGCTGTTTTCACCTACAGAATGTGTGGGTCCCCAAGTGGGCCCCTGGATCCTACCTTCCTGCATCCTTGCTAATCCCAGGAAAACTTAGGGCTCTTAGTTTAAGGACATGGATAACAAAGTAAAAATGAGGATAGTGGCTCAGGTTCTGGCTTTTTTTTAATTGTGGTAAAATATAGAATTAATTTCACCATTTTAACTATTTTTTTTTTAAGATTTTATTTCACAGAGACTGAGAGAGAGAGAAAGAGAGAGAGAGCATGAGAAGGGGGAGGGTCAGAGGGAGAAGCAGACTCCCTTGCTGAGCAGAGTCCTGGACTCAGAGTTCAGTCCCGGGACACTGGGATCATGATCTGAGCCAAAGGCAGAGCTTAACTGAGCCACCCAGGTGTCCATTTTAACTATTTTTAAGTGTACAGCTCTGTGGCATTAGGTCCATTCATTGTTGTGCGACCATTACCACCATCCAGCTTCACAACTCTTTCATTTTCCCCAACTGAAACTCTGTACCCATTAAACAGTAACACTCCATTTCCCCTTCCTGCTAGCCCATAGCATTTCTACTTTCTATTCTATTCTTTCAATTCTACAGTATCTACTTTCTGACTCTATGAATTTGACTATCTAGAAACCTCCTATAAGAGGAATCATATATTTTTCCTTTTGTGACTGGTTTATTTCACGTAGCAAAAATCTTCATGATTCATCTATATTGTAGCATATGTCAAAATTTCCTTCCTTTTTAAGGCTGAATGATATTCTGTTGTATGTTGTATATACCATATTTTGTTTATCATTCATCGGATAGACGTTTGGGTTGCTTCTACCTTTTGGCTCTGGTGAATAATGCTGCTATGAACATGAGTGTACAAAATCTGCTCAGGTCCCTGCTTCTACTTTTTTGGAGGTAAATATCCAGAAGTGGAATTGCTAAATCAATGGTAATTCTTTTTTTTTTTTTTTTAAGATTTTGTTTATTTATTTGACACAGAGAGGAGAGAGATCACAAGTAGGCAGAGAGGCAGGCAGAGGGAGAGGGGGAAGCAGGCTCCCTGCTGAGCAGACAGCCCGATGCGGGGCTTCATCCCAGGACCCTGAGATCATGACCTGAGCCAGAGGCAGAGGCTTTAACCCACCCAGGCGCCCCGAATCAATGGTAATTCTATGTTTAATTTTTGAGGAAGCTCCGAATTGTTTTTCACAACTGCTGCACCATTTACATTCACACCCGCAATGCATAAGTGTTCCAATTTCTCCATATCTTCACCAACACTTGACATTTTCTGGTGTGTGTGCGTGTGTGTGTGTGTATAATGGCCATCCTAATGGCTGTAAAATAATCTCATTGTGGTTTGATTTGCCTTGCCCTAATGACTCATGATACGGAACATCTTTTCACATGCTTTTAGGCCATTTGTATGTCTTCTTTGGAGAAATATCTATTCAAGTCCTTGGCCCATTTTTAAATTGGACTTTTGTTAATGCTGTTGTTGAGTTTCTAGAATCTTTCAGAACTTTATTATCCCTAGAAATTGTTGTGAGACTTGGAGGTTTGTGGGTGATGTCATCTCAGCCTCTGGGCTGGGTTCTGGCAGGAACTTTGTCTAACTAGTTTCTCATTCAGTCTTTCAGATTAATTCACTAATCAAGTAACTAATTTTATCATTACCCAAAGAGTCACTCTTTGGCTGTGTTAGATTTCTAGGCTAACGTAAAAGAATATATATGTATATGTTTATATGAAGTTCAACAATTGTCAAACTTGACCTAAGGTGCTAGAAGTCAAAATAGTGGTGCCTCTGGGAGAGCAAGTATTGACTGGGAGGGGACATATAGGAGGATATAAAAGGGAATTTTCTGGGTTAATAGTTCTATAACTTGATCGGGGTGGTGGCAACACAAGAACACAGGTAAAAACTTATTATGCATATACTTAGGATGTTTGCATTTTGCTGTATGTAAATTATACCTCACTTTTTAAAAGTTAAAAGAAAAAGCTTAACCCCCCTTCCCCCATCTTGTAAGACCTTCTGGTGTTAATTGCATAGGCTCAAGGACCTGAGATGCCTCCTTGTGGCCCTCTTTATTTTTTTGTCCTCTTGGGTCCATCACCTAGCACAGTGTCCAGGATTCACAAACCCAACAAATATTTATTGAGCACCTCCTCTGTGTCAGGCACTGTGCTATATGCTGAGGAAATGGTGGTAAACAAGATGGATAATGTCTCCCTCCTTTTGGAGTCCACAGTATAGTGGTGAAGACAAGGAATAAACAACCTAGTATGTCCTGTTGAAGACAAATAAGAGAACCTGTTGGGGGAATGGTCAGGGAAGGAGTCCTTGAGGTAGTGATGTTTGAGCTGGGATCTGAAGGCTGATGAGTTATCTAAGTAGCAAGAGCATATCAGGCAGCAGGATCCACATGTTCAAGGATCCTGAGAAGGGAGGAAGTACAATGTATGAAGAAGATCACTGTAATTACAGCCCAGAAAGAGAAGAAGAGGGCCCTAAGGTAAGTCTGGAGCTGTGGCAAGGGTAAAAGTAAGACATTTATTTTACCTTTATCTTAAGAGCAATATGAACCATCAAACACTTTTAATTAGGGGAGAGACATGGTAAACTTTCTGACTTAGAAACATTACTCTGACAGCAGGGAGAAAAGATTGAAGGGGCACCAGGGAGGATGTGAAAAGGCCTTGGATCGCTACTGCACCAGTCCAAGCACACCGTGTGTGCTCTAAGGAATGAAAGGACTACAGATTCCTTTTCTTGGATGACACTAGTATGCCTGATCAGTATGCAATCAGTTTACAATACACCAGCTCATTTTCTATCTTCTGTGATGCTCTTGACAGACTCTATAATTCCCATTTTACAGATGAGGAAGCTGAGGTTCAAAGGCAAAGAAAGTCACATAGCAATCAAGAGTGAAAGCCAGTTCTGAATCCAGGCCCGTATGAGAGACATCAATTCCAGTGCTGGGGAAGCCTCCCTACATTTGGGGCGGGGGAGGAGTCACATTCCCTTGAGCTTGCTAGGATGATGGTGATGGGAAAACGTAGAGAGGGACTTATAAGCAAACAATAAAAAAGGCTACAGGTTATCTTTATCACCATTAACGTCATTAAACACTATGTGTCAGGCACTGTGCCAAGTGCTTTCCATGTCTTCCCTCATTTTGTCTCTGCAAGCACTATTATTATTCCCGTATTTCAGATATGTACACTGAGGCTTGGAGAGCTGACTTACCCCAGGATACCTGGTCAGAGGCTTGGAGAGCTGACTTATTCAAGGAAATCCGGTCAGAGGGCTCCTATAGGGCTGTGCACTAACTCCGACGAGGAGCCAAGAGCCTCTGATAATATTATTACAGCTCCAGAAACAGATACTCTCCCAAACCCACACTAAGGTCTGCACCCAAATGAGCGGGCGCGCGCTCCGCCTTGCGCTCTCGGAGACGTTTGGCCACGTGATCAGGGCCCGCCCCCCCCCTCCCGCCCCGCCCCCTCCGCGCGCTCCCACCCTCTCTCCCTCCCTCCCCCTCCCTCCCCGGCCCGGTCCGGCCCATCCCCCTCCCCGCCGGCTCCCTGAGGCCCTGCCGGGTCGGGCTGCGGGCGGCCGGGCGACGGCCGGACTGACGGACGCACGCGAGGACAGACTGACGGACACACGGAGGGCGGCGGGCGCGCACGACACGGGCCGCTGTTCCAAGGCCCGCCCGGGAGGGTTGTGGCCGCGCTCAGGTGAGGTGACGGCGACGCGGGCCCGTAAGGGGTGGGCCCGCCGGGCGTCTGGGGTCCCGGCCCCGCTGGCTCCGCGGGAAGGAGGCGCCGCCCGGCCCGGCGCGGGAAAATGGCGCCGGCCGGCAGTGGAACACGGCTCTTGTGCGGGCCCGGCCCGGAGCCGCCCCGCCCGCCGCGCTCGTGTCCCCGTCGCCATGTTGGGGAGCGGGCCCCGGGCCTGCGGGCGGGGGTGCTGGAGAGAGCGGGGGCTGGCCGGGGTTGGGGAGGGTGCGAGACGCGGGGTCTGGGGCGCTGAGGGAGTGCAGAGCCGGCCGGGGTCTGCACAGGGTGGCGCTCCAGGCCCGAGGAACCGGCTGGAGCCGACCGTGGGATCTTGGCCGAGGGTCGAGAAGGGACACTGAGTCCAAACGGAACTGGAGTCAGGGTCCGTGAGACTGGAGGCCAGGACTGGAGTTTGGTTAGGCTATTCGTGTTCGGGACCCCAGGGCAGGCAGGACCCAGAGTACGTGGGGTCTGAGCTCTGGCTGTCAGAGCCGAGACAGTTCTTTGTGGAGGGCGGGGGGTGGGGGAGGGAGGCTATTGATTAGAAATATTAGAAATGGGGGCCCTTTGGATGCAGGCGCGAGTATCAGATTGGGCAGTTCACGGAGTCGAGGCGCCGAATTGCAAAGCCTTTGTAATTCCCCAGAGACTGAGGGCATATGTTCTCCTAGCATATTCTCCTTTTGGGGAAGAGCAACAGAAAATAGGAAGACTTTGATGAGAAAGAGGGAAAAGAGGGACTGAGGTTTGGGTGCAGGAACTGGCCGCCGGCAAATGGGGTCCATGGAGTGGAACTGGTTGGCAAGAAGAAAGAGCCTCCCATCAACTTAGGGAGTTTGTATGTGTCTTTAAAAGGAGGGAGCAGGCTGTTTGTGGGCGGTGACCCAAGGTGTCTTCCCAGGAAAGGGACAGCCCACTGTTTAAGAGCAGGGTCACCTGGGGAGGTCATCAGAAAGGCGTTTTTGAAGCCAGTAAGAATGGCGAAAAGAAATGAATATGTAAAACTACAAGGGTCTTAGAGATCATGTAACAATTTCAGATCATGTAGTGATTTTAGCTGAAGCATAGAAGGGTAAAGATGACTCCTCAAGATCTTACAAGTACCTGGCCAAGGAGGTCTTCTGCCTCCTCATTCAACACACTGCCTTATAGGAATTTGTTAGCTATGAGAAAAGCCTTAAGGTGAGCTCCGCAGCATATATCAAAGAGCTGTTAATCTCTTTTGTTTTGGTAGTTTGTCAATAGAAAAACTGAAGGGGGATACAAAAAAAGTGCAGGTAGCCAGCTATTTGATCATTTCCAGCCCACTTCCATTTGTGCAAAGAAGTTATCTTCAGGACCCTTTGGACTTCTAACTTTCTAGAGTTTTAAGAGATGTTCCTTCTGTTCTAGGTGTTTACAGCAAAGGGACACAGAAAACCAAAAAAGATAACCATGTATAATGAATGGTACATACCCAGGATCTCTATCATGATCAAACTTCAATTAAAGTTTGATCAAGATAGAGAAAAGTTCAAAGTTCATATGGGTTATGGAAGAATTCTGAGGGAAACTATGCAAATCAATCATGAAATGGTAGTTCCAGGGCTCCCATAAAAGCAACAGGGACTTTTAACAAAAAGGTTATGAAGGTGTCCATAGCAAGTAAAATTTTCAATATATGTTCAGTGCATATATCCCGTACATATATACAGCATCAAGATTCATTTTTTCTGGTTCTAATGCAAGAAGTCCTGACTTTGTGCAGTGGGCCCCTCTGGCATTTAGTGAAGCTGCTCAGAATAATAGTAACCCCTCTCAGAATAACACTTTTAATTGAGTAAAACAAAATACTGTATTATAGAGAAAACCATTATATTGAAATACTAAAATACACAAATTATAAAATAGCAATACAGATATACTTTATCAGTACATTAAGAAATTAGATCTAGTAATGGGTCTGATAATTACAATTTTAAATACATGATGAACATAAATAATACTTTTATTTATTTTTTTAAGATTTTATTTATTTATTTGACAGAGAGAGAGATCACAAGCAGGCAGAGAGGCAGGCAGAGAGAGAGGGGGAAGCAGGCTCTGTGCGGGGCTTGATCCCAGGACCCTGAGATCATGACCTGAGCCAAAGGCAGAGGCTTAACCCACTGAACCACCAAAGCACCCCTTTAAATAATACTTAATTTAGATATTAGCAACAACTGTAATATGATGTAAAGAGATCTGTGATAACTGACAGAGTCACAGATAACCGCCGATACTAGAGTGGTTTGTTGCCTATAATTCATATTTGAAGAAAATGGTAACTTTTAGTTAGAGGTTAGTGAATATAAAGAGATAATTTTGTTTTTTGTGGTTTTTTTCCTATCCAAGTTCATAGACCCTTCTGAATTCTGTGGATTCCCATCTATGAACCCTAGGTTAAGAAGCCCTCCTCCTACCACCAAGCATGTCTTCCATTCAGCAGATATTTACTGTGCACTAAGATATGTCAAGCATTATGCCAGGCTGTGAGGATTCGAAGGTCTTTAAGACAGGGTCTTTTCACTTTAGATATTCAGTCTCATGAGAGAAATGAACATATTAACAATGATAGTTCAGGATGGATACCAAAGCAGTATCAACGGTTGAAAATACACAGAGGTGGGCACAACTCAGGTCTAGGAGTCAGGCAAGGTTTTGTGAAGGGGTGATACTTGATATGTGTCCTGAAAGGTGGAGGAGTTTGCCAGATAGAGAATTGGAGAGAAGAGCTTTCCAGGTAAAGGCATGCACTTTCAGGAAATAGTTGAATGTGGCGGGAGCATAATATGCGTGTGGAAAAAGTGGTCAGAGATGAGATGGAAATGTTGTTTGGAACCTGGCTGTGAAGGACTTTGCTAAGGAGTTTGGACTGAATCTTTAGCTGATAGGAAGGCATTCATGGTTTCCAAGGAAGAAGAGTGTATGATTTGGTTTAATTTTTAGGAAATAAATGGATGTTCTTTGAATGGAGGGTGGACTGTAGAGCAGGGAAGAAGTAATGAGGGCCTAGTCAAGACAGAGGCTGTGAGCTTTGAACAAAGTTAGAATTTTCAGGTATTGATAATTGACATTGCATGTGGTAAGAAAAAGGATATTTTATATTATTGGTTTGGGATGGTGGCTGTCAAAGAGGTTTTAAAAAGAGTGAAAGGAAAATGAAACAATAATTGTCACAAATTAGGGAGAAGTGCTCTCTCTCTCTTTTTTGGGATAGAGTAATAGACTTCGAAACCATTGCAAAGCTGTCAAGCGTGGTGGTTTTCGCTTAAGGAAATCAGAGGTAATAAGTGTCAGCAGACAGAAAAAGCAGGAAAAGGGGTGCCTGGTTGGCTCAGTCAATTAAGTGATTAAGCATCTGCCTTTGGCTCAGGTCATGATCTCAGGGTCCTGGGCTTGTGCCCCAAGTCAGGCTCCCTTCTCCCGCTCCCCCTGTTTGTGCTTTCTCTCTCTCATTTACTCTCTTTCTCTCTCTCTCTCAAATAAATAAAATCTTTAAAAAAAGAAAATTTTCAATTAAAAAAAATAAAAAGCAGGGGAAGTAGGGAATGTAGAAAAATTACAACTATCTGTGTCAGAGGTCAGCAAACTATGGGCCATGTCAAATTTGGCCCACTACCTATTCAGGTAAATAAAGTTTTATTGCAACACAGGACACAGTTACTCATTTACGTATTGTCTTTAGCTGCTTTCACACTACGAATGGCAGAGTTGAGTAGTTCTAGAGAGAAGATATATAGTTCAAAAGCTGAAAATATTTACTGTCTGGCTCTTTACTGAAGATGCTTGCCAGTCTGATCAGTGTCTGAGGATTGAATGTTGAGCTTCTGGTTTGCCATCTAGTTCCTATAAAATGGAGAATTACCATATTGGCTTTGTCCTGGCTGGGTCCCCCATGCTCTGTGTATCTGCAGTATGACATAGAGCCCTGAATATTTTATATTGGTCAGTGATGCCAGGGTCTGTTCTGGGGTCTGCTATATGGCAACTGACAGGTTATCACGGTTTAGACCATGCTGGGGCTTATTTTGCCATTTTTCTGTTGAATTGTCTTTTTCAAAAGATGTCCTTATGTTTTCTGATTTGTAATCCTTTGTTGGTTATGTGTATTATAGATATAATTTCCCAGGTTGTTGTTAATCTTTTAAATCTTTTTCTCTTGTTAAAAGAAGTGAATTTTAACAAAGCCAAATCTATCAATCTTTTTCTCTCCCAAGATTTTGCAATTATTCTTTATCTCCTTGAATCTCCATGTTCTGCCTTTGATGTTTAGGTCTCTAATTAATGTGTGATGTGAGGTATGGTCCAGTCTCATTTTTTTGTGTGTATAACCAATTATTCCAGCACCATTTATTGAATGGCACTTTGTTTTCAAATTGTGTGCTCTTTTGGTAGAGTCTGACTAAGGTCCTAATTCTAGCTCTGCTGCTTGCTAATTGTGTGACCTTGGATAAGTTGCAGAACCTCTTTGTGCCTCAGTTTCCTCAGCTTTTATTTTATGTGTGTACGTATGAATATATGTATTATGTAAGTATGTATGTATGTGGCGAGCTTGCCAGCCAACCCAACATGGGACTTGAACTCACCACTCCAAGATCATGAGTTGCATGCTCTACCTATTGAGACAGCCAGATGTCCCAAGTTTCCTCAGCTTTTAAAATAAGGATAATAGTATTTATCTCATAGGGTTGTGAGGAGTAAGTGAGTTAATTCAGGTAACGTGTCGAACAGTGTGGCACCTAGGAAATGCTCAGTGATGTTAGCTTATATTTAGCGTTATTGTTCATTTCTGGTTTGCCATCTAGTTCCTATAAAATGGAGAATAACCATATTGGTTTTGTCCTGGCTGGGTCCCCCATGCTCTGTGTATCTGCAGTATGACATAGAGCCCTGAATATTTTATATTGGTCAGTGATGCCAGGGTCTGTTCTGGGGTCTCCTATTTGGCAACTGACAGGTTCAGCTTAGACCATGCTGGGTCTACACTGGTACAGTGTAGGGGCTCGATGTCCTCAGCACAATTGTCTGTTTAATTTGGCTTTCAGATCAAAACAGAATGGTTTTCGAGAGGTAAGCTGAGTGTTACAGGAGATGCTTCTAGTTGCTGCAGTTTTAGCTCCTGCTTCAGACTTTCTGCTGGGATGGAATTCCTCTTAACCCATCACTTCTTCTGCAGAGAACTTTTGTAACAGAGGATGCAAACCAGCAGTCTGTGGTTGGATTTGACCTGCCAGACATGTTTTGTTTGGCCCAAATGTACACAGATTTCTGACTTACCTGGAAAATTTGGAAGATCTATCAACACCAAACTCATTTTCTCTCATAGCAACAGAGTAAAAACTAAAGCTTTTAGGTATGATGGGTGTTTGTTTCCTAATGGTCTGTAGTCCTCATTATTGTCTTGTTTTGCTCATTTACTTTTATTACTCTGTAGGCATTTGATTTTCTTGTTCTTACTTCACTGAGGTTTTAAATATTGTCTCTTCTAAACCAATAAATGATATGTTGGGATAAGGGTCGGGATGGGCAGAAATTGACGAGTTTGTGGGCAGGTAAAAACTAAAGGCTATCTCTAAGGATGAGTCATTCTTGATCATAATGAATAAAATGATAGTTGAAATTAAAAGATGAGATGAAATTCATTTCAAATCTTTGAATATTTAGGCATTTACTATGTGCTAGGTACGTTACAAATGACCACATGGGTGGTAGAAAAGAAAACTAACTGGCCAGCTTTATGAAACATTACAGAAGATATCTTTTTAATTGTGATGTGGAGCTGTTTTCCAAGAGAATGGTTGGATGAGAGGAAGGAAAAACAGGAATTCATTCATTTGCCAAACATTTATTGAGCCCTATCATGTGTATTAGGCTAGAACTCTGCAGGATATAATGATTCTAGTTAGGGTTTAAGTGTTATGTGGGGTAGATGTAATGTGTTATAGAGCTGGACTATCAGAGAATGGTACCTGAAAGAGGTAGCCTTTAGTGGAGCTGCCAAGAATGGTGTAGAGATGTGTATTTAGGAAATAGTAAGAGTCCAGTTTGGTTGGAAAACAGGATTTTTACAGGGCTGTGGTTGGAGGTCAGGCTGGAAATGGAGATTGAACAACAGTAGCAATAAAAATAGTAGTAGCTCACATTTTTTGCATGTTTACTATTTTCAGATAACTTACCAAGCGTTCATTTTACTTTTTTATTTTTTTTTATTTATTTGAGACAGAGACAGCGAGAGAGGGAACACAAGCAGGGGGAGTTATAGAGGGAGAAGCAGGCTTCCCGCTGAGCAGGTAGCCCAATATGGGGCTCAGTCCTAGGATACTGGGATCATGACCTTTGCGGAAGGCAGACACTTAACGACTGAGCCACCCAAGCACCCCTTTCCAAGCATTTAATAAGTAGTATTTCTTTTAATCTTCACAACAGCCCTATGGGACAGGGCACTAATTTTTATACCTTTTTACAGATAAACTTAGGAAAAGAGCTAACAGTTGTTGGGGAGAGAATTTGAGTCCAGGCAGTCTAATTCCAAGGCCTGTGTTAGTATCTGTGTACTATACAAATGAATCAGGGAAGGCTTTGAATCCTTTTCATTTCCAGGCTGGGAAGTTTGGACTTGATCGACTAAATAATGGGAGTCATCAAAAGTTTTTAGCCATACAGTGACATAATGAAATCTGTACCTTAGGAAAGTAAGCCTGCTAGTGAATGTAGGAACAACATGAGGAGAAAGAAGAAATATGGAGCTAGTTTACTCTTTTCCTCCATGCTAGATTTAGTGCTTCCTCAGAACTGACTTTCTGTCTTTTTGTCCCTCCCTTCCTTCAGCTCCATTATCTACCTATTGTGCTGTCTGGCACATTTATTTTAAAAAATGTAATCTTTTTCTATATCACTTTATTCTAAAAAAGACTTGAAGTGGCTGCCTAGGAGCTCAGTAATCATTTGCTGAGTTAATAAACGATTAGAGGTATAGGTAAAGGTGTACATAAAGGGAGTACTATGGCTTTGTTGGAGGGAGTAACATAGCCCTAGAATTTGGCAATAAGTTATTTTTTAAAATTTTTTTTCAGTGTTCCAAGATTCATTGTTCATGTACCACACCCAGTGCTCCATGCAATATGTGCCCTCCTAATACCCATCACCAGGCTCATGCAATCCCCCACCCCTCACCCCTCCAAAACCCTCAGTTTGTTTCTCAGAGTCCACAGTCTCTCGTGTTTTGTCTCCTCCTCTGATTTCCCCCCATTTACCCTTCCTTTCCTTCTCCCAGTGTCCTCCATGTTTTTCCTTATGCTCCACACGTAAGTGAAACCATATGATAATTGACTTTCTCTGCTTGACTTATTTCACTCAGCATAATCTCTTCCAGTCCTGTCCATGTTGATACAAAAGTTGAGTATTCTTCCTTTCTGATGGAGGCATAATATTCCATTGTATATATGGGCCATATCTTCTTTATCCATTCGTCTGTTGAAGGGCAACTTGGCTCTTTCCACAGTTTGGCGATTGTGTCCATTGCTGCTATGAACATTAGGGTACATGTGGCCCTTCTTCTCACTACATCTGTAGTGAGGAAAAGAGTAGAGCATTTGCAGGGTCATAGGGTAGCTCTGTTTTTAATTTCTTCGGGAATCTTCACACTTTCCAAAGTGGCTGCACCAACTTGCATTCTCACCAACAGTGTAAGACTCCACATCCACATCCACTCCAACTCCACATCCTCTCCAACATTTGTTGTTTACTGTCTTGTTGATTTTGGCCATTCTAACTGGTGTAAGGTGATATCTCAGTGTGGTTTTGATTTGAATCGCCCTGATGCCTAATGATGATGAACATTTTTTCATGTTAGCCATTTGTGTGTCTTCTTTGGAGAAGTGTCTGTTCATGTCTTCTGCCCAATTTTGACGTGATTACCTGTTTTTTGAATGTTGAGTTTGAGGAGTTCTTTATCGATCTTAGATTATCAGACCTTTGTCTGTAGTGTCATTTGCGAATATCTTCTCCCATTCCGTGGGTTGTCTCTTTGTTTTGTTGACTGTTTCCTTTGTTGTGCAGAAGATAAGCTATATTTTATATATAAATCCTATGAAGCAAAAATGTGGAACCACATCTTCTTAAACTTGTGAAGAATTATATTCTGTGTTAAATAGAATACTAATAATGAGTTAATATTAACTATGTCAGTTAAAAAGCTAAACTCAGAAACAGGGAGTGGTGGTTGCCAGGGCCTTCAGGTAGGGGAAATGAAGATATGTTGGTCAAAGCATATAAACTTCCAGTTGTAAGATAAATAACTTCTGGGGATCTAGAGTACAGGATGGTGACTACAGTTAACAATAATGTATTAAAGACTTGAAAGTTGCTGAAAGAGTAGATTATATCTTAAATATTCTTCCTACACACCAAAAAAAAAAACCAAACTGGATGGATGTGTTAACTAAATTTCTTGTGGTGATTTTACAGTATATATGTGTATCCATCTCATTGTATACTTTTTTTCAAGTGTACATTTCATATAAAATATTTTATTTATTTATTTGACAGAGAGAAAGAGATCACAAATAGTCAGAAACAGGTAGAGGGAGAAGGGGAAACAGGCTCCCTGCTGAGCAGAGAGCCTGATGCAGGGCTCTATCCCAGGACCCTTGAGATCATGATGACCTGAGCAGAAAGCAGAGGCTTAAGCCACTGAGCCACCCAAGCGCCCCTCATTGAGCACTTTCAACTAACACAATGCTGTATGTCGATTATATCTCAATAAAGCTGGGGAAAAAAATCTTTGTCATTAATAATATTAATGATCCAAAAAAAATAATATTAATGATCACCAAATTCAGAGGGCATTCATACTTTAAATAGATATTTAATTTTGTATTTAACATTAACCAATCAGAGCCACTACCCCTGCCCTCTCCCAATGCAATGCACACAAAGAGGCAACAAAAGCTCCCATTAACTGGCACTTTTACCAATATTGAACCTGTTGGATATTAGTTCTGTAATACCATTATGTATATTTTCTAAAGACCAGACAACAGCAGTTTCTCACAGGAAGAAATAGTTCCAAATTTGTGAATCAGATTCCTATCTTGGATTTTACAGAAGGAAATTGTTCATTAGATTAAGTCTCTTGTAATTTTAAATATTATGTAAAAGTAAGACTGTGTCCCTTCTATAAAATACAGACTTAAAAAAGTTCAAACACTTGGAGAAATCAAAGACATTGTGGTTAACCACCAAATGCTAATATAGGTGAGAAGATTTTAGATAAACCAATGTCTGACTAGACTTAATAAGAGACCAATCAATAGACCCAAATAATGGATTTGTTAAATAAATATTCTTTCCCATTGTGGATGTTAACAGCAGTATGTGCATATACATGTATGCACATATCTGCGTGAAATATATTGATATAACTGGTACAAGTCTGAATCTAGGAATACTTCCTAAAAAAAATGAGCCTTCAGCTGAGTTCTTTTAGATTGTGTACAACCCTTCAGTATTTGTGGAGATGACTCATTCAGAAGCATTGCAATCAGAATAATTAAGTATGGAGGAAAATGTGCTTATGAAAGTATATATTGACTGCCTACCAGTGTTGAGGGGTATATCCAGTTGGTGAGTAATTAGTTACTGCCTTCCAGGAAACTAATTCATCCTGGAAAGTGACATGAACATAAATGAAAAGGACGGGGAGCATAAATGTTCTAAATGAGACTGTAAATGCAATGGAAATTCAAGAGAGAGAGCACTACTACCAGTTGGAGGATCAGGGAAGGCTTCATGGAAATGGTGGTATATTTCCTAGGGCTGCTGTAACAAACTACCACAAGCTGGGTGACTTAAAACAACAAAAATTTATTCTCTTAGAGTTATTGACACTGGAACCTGAATTCAAGGTGTCAGCAGGGCCATGTTCTCTCTGAGATTTAGGGTAGATTCCTTCCTTGCCTCTTCCTAGCTTCCATCAGTTCTTGATCTTTTCTTTTCTTTTCTAAGATTTTCATTTATTTATTTGAGAGAATGAGCAGGGGGAGGGGCAGAGGGACAAGCAGATTCCCTGCTGAGCGGGGACCTTGTGGAGAGATGAAGCCAGAGTAGTTTGTTGGGGCCCTAGATGCCAGGTCTAGGGCATTGAAATGTTGCTGAGTGGGAACAGGATGGCACTGCAGAATTTTGAAATATGGTGGGTAAATGATTCAAGCTTTTGGATAGCTAATTCAAGCTTTAGGGAGATTCTGTGACCTGGTGATCATGGATGAGTAGACACTCCAAAGAAAAACAGATGCTTGTTGATTTAATACATCGAACCTCCCTCATTTGCCCATACCAGTAACTTTTCACCAGGACAGTCAGGGAATCCCTCTTAGGTAAAAAGCAGCACTTGCAAAACACCACAACAACAAACTTTGAGGCTTTTTTTAGCTTCTTGGTCAGTCATCCATGGACATTGAGATACATCAGTTTTTTAGGATCTCTATTCAGAAGCCTCTCCATGGATTTCAGTATTAATAATCATGTCACTCTTCATTTTTTTTCAAATTTTTCTTCAAAATCATCTGTTTTCCATCCTTTTTTTTATCTCTTGATTTTTCTCAGAACTCTCTTTAGTCTTTCCATATCTTTTCTAAACATCTGACTAGTGGAAAGAATTGAGGAAGGTTGTGTACTGTCCAAGCCAATGATACACTTTTTTTCTGTGTCCTTTTAAAAAAAAAAGTGTGTGTGTTTTTTTTTAAATTTTATGTAGGCTCCATATCTAACATGGGGCTTGAACTCACAGCCCTGAGATCAAAAACTGCATGCTGTACCAACTAAACCAGCCAGGTGCCCCTTTTCGTTGTCCTTTTAATGATAGTTATGTTGACTTTTGTCCACAATAGGACTTTATTCAAATTGTGAATGCTCATTCAAACTGTGGTCAACAGTAGAGCTCAGGTGCTTTTTCTTATTTGTCTCTAGGCAGTTCTTCCTGATTGTGTATTTGCATTGTTCATATATTCTCTAAGAACTTGTGTCCTCATGAAAATTTTAAAATTGTGTTTAAATATTACAAAAAAACTTTCTAGTCATTAGCGTAAGTATACAGTCTTTACAATTTTAATTCATACATTTTTTTTAAATAGTTTTTTCGTTTGGCAATATATTGAGGTACTTTTCACATGTTTATATATTATTTTTATTGGATACATAATAACCAAAGTTTAAGTACTCTCTGTTTTTATTTGGCATTTGGGTGATTTCCACTTTGTTTTTATTTTTGGTTTGCAATTCTCAGTTATAATGCTGTAACATGTTATTATAAAGCTTTTTTTCCCCTCAATTTTTTTCTTAGAATATAGTCTTTAAAATGATACAGTTTGGTCTAAGGATAATCACTTTTTAGCTATCTTGTCAGCTTATTCTTTAGAATAACTACCAGTTTATATTGCCACTAGCCACAAGTTATTATAGGGTTTTATAATTTTTTTCTTCCAGTATAATAATGGTACCTCAAGTTTTGTGGATTTTAAAAATATTTTATTATGAAAAATTTCAAATATACAAAACAGTCCCCGAAATAGTAGAATAAACACCCTTTATTCTATATTTATTTATTTAATAAATATATTTAATTTATAGCCATATGCTTAGTAAAATACTTATTATGTTAAACCTTTTAAAAATAAAGACATCATGAAACTATGCCTTTAAATATTTTAGCATGCATCTCTTACAAATACATTCTTCTGCATAATCACAATCCTGTTATTACACCTAGCAAATTATCAGTAATTCCTTGATATTATCTGACATTAAGTCTGTATTTAAGTTTCCCTCATTGTTTCCAAAATGACTTTTATAGCTGATTTATTCAAAGTGGAATCAAATTTAAGGACCATGCATTGCATTTGCATGCTATTATTTATGTAGTTGTAGTCTTTTTAAAATCTGGAACAATTCCATTCCTTGTCTGCTTCCTTACCTTTTAAAATTTTTTCTTGGGCATTGATTTGTTGAGACAAGAGCAGTTTTAATGTCCTACATTCTGGATTTATCTGATTATTTTCTCTGTGATATTTATTCCTTTTACTTATATTTCCCTAACCTGGAAGGTGTAAAGACTTGATTAGATTTTAGCTGAACATTTTGGCAAAAATACTTAAATACTCCTCACATTGCCTCATATCACAAGGTACACAAATGTCTAGTTGTCCCATTATCGATAACTTTGATCACAGGTTTAAGGTTGTGACTTCCAGATCTCTATATTGTGAAGTTGCATTTTTTTTTCTTCTCTGACTTGCAAATATATTTTTTACTTTTATTAAGATGAATTTTGTTTAATCTTCTTTGAGCTAGTTTTTCATACAGTTTGACCATTTGTTCAGTGTAGATTTGGTATTTTCCTTTTAATTTTGCAGTGTGTTTAAAAATTTTATTCAGTGTAATGGATAGTGAGTTGTTACAATAGATAATTTCAGGTTTCAAAATATAGCTGAAATCCAATATAATTTAACCAAACTAAAGATACAGATTGTAAATATATAGTAGGGGACATTTATTTGACAAGATTTTGTGATGAGATGTGTTTCCTTTTTTAGGAAGCATTCCAAGCAGACAAACCTAAAAAATATAAGGCTCTTATATCAAAAATATCTTTCATTTTTCTTTTTGAAATGGAGGTAAATCTCAAATTCATAAAAGTTGGGTTTACATTTGTTTTACATACCCACCCAAAAAGCACTCCGAATGTATTTTTATTTCTTATTCTTTGAGTGTTTCATTTGGTTGCTTTTATACACCCATTTTTTATCAATTTTAAATAATTCCTTTTTCTGTCATTCCTATTACAGATTTTTTTCTTATTTCTTTTCTATTAAATTTTCTATTTAGGTAGGATTTTCCTTCCAAACCACAGAAGCAAGATAGACATACTGAAACTATTTGAGCATCATCTGAAGTATATGAAGAAAAAGCCAATCTTCCTCTCTTCTCCAATTCCTGTTTTCCAACCTACCCAAGTATAATAGCCTAGTGTGGTTCTTTCATATTTTTCTCTATAGTCTTAGAAACAAATTACATACTGATTCATTTCCTCTCTTATAAGATTATCATGATGCCATACACATTATTCTACAAATTCTGGGTTTTTTACATTATAGAGTATACATTTCATTCTATGTCATTCAACAGATATCTAATTCATTTTTTTCTAGCTACATAATGTTTCATTATGTAGATTTCTGAAGGAGCATCAAGTTTTTTCTAATTTTATTTTCCCCATCATAAACAGTGGATATCCTTGTGCATATATATCTTTAAGAAATGGAATTTTTACTTCTGTAGGATAAATCCCCAAATATGGGGTAAAATACTTATAATATAAATAAATAAATAAATATTTAATTATATTAAATATTCAATATTTAAATATATTAAATATTAAAATGAATGAATGAATAAAATACTTATAAGTATTATGAACTTCCAAGTTATTTTCCATAAAGGTTGTTGTAGTTCTTATTCCCACTTGCACTGGGTAACAATTACCTTTTTAGTTTTTGCCAATCAGCTGAGTGAGAAGAGTTTTCTTATTTTTATTTTCATTGCCCTGACCATTAATAAGTTATATACATTCAGTGGACATTTGTATTCCCTATTCGGCAGATTGCCTTTACCAATTCTTTACTTATTTTTCTCTTGGGTTGTTAATTTTTTTACTCTTTAATCAACTTGCAGGTGCTTTTGTGTATTTAGGATATTAATCCCTTTTTTTGTCATATGGAACAAATATATTATCCCAGTCTATCATTTGGCTTTTGACTTTGTGGTTTCTTTTGACATATAGACTATTTTGATTTTTACCTGATCTTGTCTGTCAGTCTTTATTAATTCTGGGTTCATGTCTTGCTCTTCATCACCCCACTAATGAATTTTAATTTTATTTCTATATTTTTGTTTTATTGTTACTAATTTTTTACCTTAATTTTGTTTTTCTCTTTTTTAGAATTTGGGCAGAGATTTATTTCTTTGTGCTTCTTTTTAGTATAAATAACCTGTTTATCTTGCCATCGAATTTCCTCTTCTGATCAAAATATTCTCTTTTTCATTGGCGATTAGTACAGTATAGATTTTTCTAGTTTTTATTTATTTATTTTTATTTATTTATTTATTTATTTATTTAAAAAGATTTTATCCATTTATTTGACAGAGAGAAAGCGATCACAAGTAGGCAGAGAGGCAGGCAGAGAGAGAGGAGGAAGCAGGCTCCCTGCTGAGCAGAGAGCCCGATGTGGGGCTCTATCCCAGGACCCTGAGATCATGACCCGAGCCGAAGGCAGAGGCTTCAACCCACTGAGCCACCCAGGTGCCCCAGATTTTTCTAGTTTTTAAGTAATCTCTTTTGAACTTTGAAGAAATACTTTTTAAATTGTTCCAGGTCATTTTAAATCCTGTATCTGTGTTTGAAAATATTAGCAATAGTGTATTCACCTATGGGGTGCCT
>CM052811.1:100177817-100210995 GCA_028533885.1 Nasua narica | reverse complement strand
AAAAAAAAAAAAGAAATTATGAGGGACTTCTCTACACATAATTTCTATTTAAACAATAACTCATGGGGGTGCCTGGCTGGCTCAGTCGGTGGAGCATGTGACTCTTGATCTCTGGGTTGTGAGTTCAAGCCCCACACATTGGGTATGGAGATTACTTAAAAATAAAATCTTAAAAAATAATAATAATTTATGATCTGTAAATTTGAAATGATTCCGGGCGCCTGGGTGGCTCAGTTGGTTGAGCAACTGCCTTCGGCTCAGGTCATGATCCCGGAGTCCCGAGATCGAGTCCCACATCGGGCTCCCAGCTCCATGGGGAGTCCGCTTCTCACTCTGACCTTCTCCCTTCTCATGCTCTCTCTCACTCTCTCTCTTTCCTAATAAATAAATAAATAAAATCTTTTAAAAAAAAAATTGAAATGATTCCACTTGATGTTAGCCAAAAGGCCGAGAAGTGATTGAAATGATTTCAAAATATAAAGTTAAAAACTCATGTGGAAGAGTCTCTTGGTAAAGTATTAAGGAAATTATCACTAGCCATCTTTTTTTTTAAGATTTTATTTTTAAGTAATCTCTATACCCAACATAGGACTCAGACTTAAAACCCCGAGATCAAGAGTCACATGCTCTACTTACTGAGCCAGCCAGGCACCCCTCTACTAGCCATCTTTGAGAATGAAAGGTTTTATACCCAGACAACAAACCTAGAAGACGTATTTGGCACAAGCTGAAGATATGCTTTTGTTTATGAGGCAGAATCCAGAATAATTCTAGGATTCTTATTTTACAAAGATGTTTATTTAAAGTATAGTTGTCACACTAATGTGACTTTAGTTTCAGGTGTACACCACAGTGATTTGACAACTCTATTCATTGTGCTATGTTCACCACAAGTGTAGCTGGTATCTGCCACCCTAAAACTCTATTACAGTATCATTGACTATATTCCTTATGCTGTACCTTTCATCCCCATGACTTATTCATTCCATAACTGGAAGCCTGGACCTACCTCCCACTCCCCTTCACCTATTTTCCCCATCCCCCCCAAATCTATTTAAAACATTTGAGTAGAAATATTTATTGGTTAAAGTGAAAGCAGATAGAGGGGCACCTGGGTGGCTCAGTGGGTTAAACCCTCTGCCTTCAGCTCCGGTCATGGTCTCAGGGTCCTGGGATTGAGCCCCATATTAAGCTCTCTGCTCAGCAGGGACCCTGCTTCTCCCTCTGCCTGCCTCTCTGCCTGCTTGTGATCTCTATCTCTGTCAAATAAATAAATAAAACCTTTAAAAAAAAAGTGAAAGCAGATAGAATAATAATTAAATTAGGCTTTATTTAACTTCCTTATGTGGATGGTATAGCAGCTGCAATAGTGCACAGTTGTGAACCCAGGACATCTGTATTTTCTATTTGCTTGCTTGTTTGGTTTTTGCATTGTCATTTGTGATGAAAATTTTTTCAAAATAGGAGAGTAAATGTTAAATTAAAAAGTGTATTAAATGGGGTGCCTGGGTGGCTCAGTGGGTTAAAACCTCTGCCTTTGGCCCAGGTCATGATCTCAGGGTCCTGGGATGAGCCCTGCATCAGGCCTCTGCTCAACAGGGAGTCTGCTTTCCCCTCTCTCTCTGCCTGCCTCTCTGCCTACTTGTGATCTTTCTCTCTCTCTGTCAAATAAATAAATAAATAAAATCTTTTTTATAAGTGTATTATTATCCGTACATTTATAGTTTAACAGCAGAAAGAGTAGGAAAGTGACAAGAAAGACAGTCTGTAGCTAACTACGTACATGCTCTAGGGCAAATCATGTAATTTCTGTGGGACTGTTTCTGCTACATACTTCATGAGAATCCTTCAGGGTTTCTTCCCAAGACAGATTTATCTGTTTTTTAGTATTTGTTAACTAAAGTACAACACATACAATGCAAAGTACACAAATTATACGGGTAATGAATTATAAAATGAACACACTTGTATAACCACTATTGGTGTTTTTAAAAAAGCTTTCTTGATGATTATGAAAACTTTTCTTTTTAAAAAACACTGTATTTGAGACTATTGGTAATCTCATGTCTCTTAACAACCCTTTTTTAGAGTGAAATTAGCAGAAACAGTGGTAGAAAGAAGGAATTTAACCAGTCACAAAAATTTACTTTGAATAGATTTATTGGACTTATATATTTAGTCTTTTCTTCTGATGTTTCTCTTCTTCCTCTTTGCCCTTTTCCCTTTCTGTCTAGGTCCTGGATGGAATGGAGAGGGGTCCTACTGAACATCTATTATTTTTTCTGAGAGTGGTCAGAGAGTTCTTAAAAAGGTCTGTTTTTTATGTAGAGTACAAATGCAGTCTTGTTTTATTAAAAAAATTGATTTCAATTGATAATAAGAGGATTGAATTAGATAGAAATAGAGTTTACTTTTTAAAAAGAAAGCATTTTGACCTCAGTGTCCATGGGGCATTTTAGTTTGGTAGGCTGCATTTGACATGTAAGTAGAACCCAGAGCAACTCAATTAAATGAGATCTGCTTATTAGAAAAGCAGTTTCTCAATAGAAAAGCAAGTGAGCCTTATCTTTTTCAGTTATGTTGAATATATGTAATATGGTAGAATTCTTTATTGGTTTCGTGGAAAGTACTAAGAAAAGATTACAAAGTGAATGTCTTAGTTGTCTCTGATTCTGGAGGGGAATGGAGGCATGAGTAAATCCAGGAAGGAAAATATATGGCCCTCTTTCTCATGTTTTCAGAGTTTATAACATTGGGAAAAAAAGGTACCTTACAATCTCTGATTCAGTGAAAGACAAATATATAGAGTTCCCCGCCCCCCCTTCATCTATGTCTCACTCTGTCACCATGAATGAATTTTGTCATTATTCAATCAGATAAAAACCCTAGCTTAGTTACTTCCCAAACTTGTTTTCACCTTGGACTCACCTGTTGAACTTGGCAAATAATTCATGCCTTTGTCTCCCTTCCTTCCCTACTCTTTACTCCTTTGTGATTTAATTGGCTTGGGGATATGACATGGGTTTTAGGGTTTCGGTACTTTTAAGAGATCCTCAGGTGATTCTAAAGTGCAGACAAGTTGGGGAACCACAGCTCTAGCTAAAGCAGATCTGGCCACTATCGCAACTTGTGACTTTTTTTCCCCCATAAATAAAGGGATAAATATTTTGATTTAAGAATTCCACGCTTTAGAGGTGCCTGGGTGGCTCAATCAGTTAAGCATCTGCCTTCAGCTCAGGTCATGATCTCAGAGTCCTGGGATCGAGCTCCCACATCAGGCTCCCTGCTTAGCAGGGAGCACCCTGCTTCTCCCTCTCCCTCTGCAGCTCCTCTTGCTTATGCTTTCTCACATGCTCACTGTCTCTCAAAAACAAAACAAAACAAAAAAAACCCTCTGTGGGAAATTTGACTATGATCCTTGTCTGTTGCTCATTTTCATATAAAATAAAAAGCTTTAAAAAAAAATTCCACGCTTTAGAAATAAGTCAGTCAGAGAAAGACAATTATCATATGATCTCACTGCTATGCAGAATTTAAGAAACAAGGCAGAGGATCATAGGGGAAGAGAGGAAAAAATGAAACAAGATGAAACCAGAGAGGGGGGTAAACCGTAAGAGACTCTTAGGAAACAAATTGAAGTTTGCTGGAGGAAGGAGGTGGGTGGATGGGGTGGATGGGTGATGGACATTGGGGAGGGTATATGTTGTGGTAAGCGCTGGGTATTATGTAATACTGACATCACAGATCTGTACCCCTGAAACAAATAACAATTAACATTATATGTTAATTAAAAAAAAAGAATCCGTGCTTTAAACTTAAATTCTTACTAGAATTTAAGCCCCATAAAAGCAGATACCATGTTTATATTTTTTCACCATGTGTCTTTACCATTTAGAACAATATCTGGCATATACTGCATGCCTAAATATTTGTTGAATTAGTGAATGAATCTGTCAGTCTCCACTGAGGTGAGAGTATGCTTTTAGAGAATACTCCAGTGGTCTGAGAGAGTGGAGTGGTTGTGGAGAGCTCAGCCTCTAAAATCAGACTGCCTGGACTTGAGTAATGGCTCTGTCACTTACTAGCAGTATGGTTATAAGCAGGTTACTTCTCTGTGCCTAAGTTCCCTCATTTGAAAAAAAAAGGGGGGTAATAAAATCTATTTCATGGGATTGTTGGGCTTACTAATTGAGTTAATAATGCAAAATGCTTGGAACAGTGCCTGATATATAATAGTGTTCTGTAAGTTGTAGCTACTGTAAAATTCAAAATACCCTGGATTCTCTGCCGTTTGGGTAATTTATCTGTAGAATACTATTTGAGGGCTAAGGTAGAATAATGGAAACAGTTGCATGAGATATAGTTAAGGTTTGACAAAGGTGTTTTGTGTTGTGTGTTTTTGGTCAACTTAATGAGGTGTAATTTGCACACAAATGATCCATTTTATTATTTTTTTAACCGGCATCCATTTTTTTTCTTTTTTCTTTTTTCTTTTTTAAGATTTTACTTATCTATTTGACATAGAGCGCACAAGCAGGGGGAGCAGCAGGCAGAGGGAGAGGGAGAAGCAGACTCCCCGCTGAGCAGGAACCCGATGGGGGGCTCGATCCCAGGACCCTGGGATCATGACCTGAGCCAAAGGCAGTCACTTAATCAACTGAGCCACCCAGGCACCCCCCCCGCATCCATTTTAAAGTGAAACATGTTTCGGTGTTTTTGTTTTTGTTTTTTTAAAGATTTTATTTATTTAGTAGACAGAGAGAGAGATCACAAGTAGGCAGAGGCAGGCAGAGAGAGAGGGGGCGAAGCAGGCTCCCTGCTGAGCAGAGAGCCTGACGCAGGGCTCGATTCCAGGACCCTGAGATCATGACCTGAGCCGAAGGCAGAGGCTTTAACCCACTGAGCCACCCAGGCGCCCCTTTCAGTGGGTTTTGACAGATGTGTTTATTAGTTTATACTATTATGAAACAACTACTACAACCAAGATACAGAAAATTTCGATCTCCCTAAAGTTTCCTTATACTCTTTTGCAGTCTGTCCATCCCAGCACCCGCACCAATATATAGCTTTGCATTTTCTAGAGTTCTAGAAACTCATACATTATGTTCTCTTTTGTGTCTAGCCTCTTTCCCTCAGCATAGTTTAGATATTTATCCATATTGTTGGATCTATCAGTAGTTCATTCTTTTTTTAATGCCGAGTAGTATCTTGTTGTATGGATATAACATGTTTATCTATTTATCTTTCATGGACATTTGGGTTTGTTCCAGTTTGATGATTGTGAATACAGCTGCTGTAAGCATTTTTACACAAATCTTTGTGTAGACATATTTTCCTTTATTGTTGGGTAAATCCCTAGTAATGGAATTGCTGGGTTGTATGGTATATCTAACTTTTTAAGAAACTGCCAAACAGTTTTAAAGGAGTGAATGTTCAGTAGGATATCCAGGGAGAGTCCCTTAGTTATCTGTTGTTGCATGTAACCAATTACCACAAATTTAACAGCTTAAAACAACACATATTTATGGTGGCAGAGTTTCCATGGATCAGGAATCTGGGTATAGCTTAGGTGAGTCCTCTGTGTTGGGATCTCTCAGGCAGCAGTCAAGCTGTCAGGCAGGGATGCAGTGCTTGACTGAAGAAGGAACTGCTTCTGATCTCATTTGGTTATTGGGAGAATTCACTTCCTCAAGGGATGTTGAATTAAGGGCCTTGGTTTCTCACTGACTATTAGCTGGAGGCTGCTGTCATTTCCTTGCCACGTGGCTTCTCCAGTTTGTCACGCTGAGAAGTCAATAATTAGGGTCTTCTAGGGAAATAGAAGTCACCATTTTTATAATCTAATCATGGAAATGACATCCCATCATCAACATCTGTTGGTTACAAGCAAGTCACTAGGCTAGCCCACACTCATGGGGAGGAGATTACACAAGGATGTGAATACCAGAAGACTGGAATGAATTAGTGGCCGTCTTAGAAATATTTCTCCCAAAGAAGGTATGGCTTAATGTCAGGCCAGGTCTAGATAGGATTGGTGGGAAAAGTAGCTTGTGAAATTTTCTTTACCTTTCCTATATCAAACTGTATCTCTTTCTTCCTTCTGTCTTTCACATCAGCCTCTCCCCACTTCAAGAACAGAAACATTAAGGTCACACTCACAGTGAGATTTTTATCTTGGGTGTTGTTGTTGTTCAGAGATTCAACTAAGACCTCTTCCTGAATTGTTTAGTGTTTATATATTATTTTAAAAAACATTTTATTATGGAAATTGAGATAGATATAAAAGTAGAATACTATCATGAACCTCCATGTACCTTTTATCCACCTTCAACAATTTTTTTTACCAATCTTTTATGTATAATTTACATACAATAAAATGCACTCATTTTAAGTGTATAGTTTGTATTTTGTCAAATGTGTATATCTTGCCAATCAAGCTATAGAACGTTTTGACTTCAAGTTACTTTGTGCCCCTGTTTAATTAATTTCCACCCAAGTCCCAGGCAAATACTCATCTGGTTTCTATTGCTGTTCATTTTACCTGTTCTAAAATGTCATAGAAATGTTTGGATTCTTTTGATAATCGTGAAGTTTTTGAGATTCATCTACATTGCACATATCAGTAGTTAAAAGAGTTTTTCCAACCTTGGCACTATGGACATTTTGAGCTGGGTAATTTGTTTTTCAGACTGCCTTGTGCATTGTAGGATATTAGCATCCCTGACCTCTGTCCACGAGATGCCAGTAGCATTCCCCTCCCCTCCTTTGATTTTAACAATCAAAAATGTCTCCATATTGCCACCTGTCGGGGACAAAAATCCTCTCCTTTTATGGTAGATAATCCTTACAATAGTTGACCGTTTTTATTGTTGGGCAGTGTTCCACTGTATGGGTATACTAAAATTTATCCGTTACTAATTGATGGATATTTGGGCTGTGTCCAGTTTACTTCCCGTTTCAGGCTAATAAAGATAAAGTTGCTAGTAACTTTCTTTTTTTTTTTTTTGCTAGTAACTTTCATAGGAAGTCTTTGTATAGACTTGTTTTTATTTATTTGGGATAAATATCTAGGAGTGAAATTGCTGGGTTCTATGATAAGTAAGTGCTTAACTTTATGAGAAACTGCCAAATTGTACATTTTTGTATTCCCACCAGTATGAGAATTCCAGTTGCTCTAGATTCTTGTCAACATTTGATATTATCATTCTTTTAATTTAAGCCATTATTGTAGGTGTGTTATTTCTTTGTAGCTTTAATTTCCATTTTCCTGATAACTGACGGTGTTGAGCATCTTTTTATGTGCTTGTTGTAAAGTGTTCAAATCTTTTGCCCATTTTTCATTGCTTTGTTTGTCTTATTATTGAGTTTCCTTTGTCTTTGCCCTTATGTGTGCATAAACATACACAATTAAGGGATGCCTGGGTGGCTCATTGGTTAAGCATCTGCCTTTGGCTCAGGTCATGATCCCAGGGTCTTGGGATCAAGTCCCACATTAGGCTTCTTGCTCAGCAGGGAGCTGGCTTCTCCCTCTGCCTGCCACTCCCCCTGCTTGTGCGCTGCCCCCCCCCAACAAATAAAATCTTTAAAAAATAAACAATATAACAATTAAGAAAATTTAAATAATGACTATAGTTTTATGTACTTTCATATTTAAAACATTAACATTTCTCATGATATTAAATATTTTTTTAAGATTTAAGCAGGTTCCCCACTGAGCAAGGAGCCTGATGTGGGACTCAATCTCAAGACCCGAGCCAAAGGCAGATGCTTAACTGACTGAGCTACCCAGGTGTCCCTCATGATGTTAAATATTTCTAAAAAGATGAATCTTAATGGAGAAGCAATACCTGAGAGAGGATCTTCACAAGAATCCCACTATGTTGGCACAATTTTCTTGAACTTGTCAGCCTCCAAAGAACTGTGAGAAATAAATTTCTATTGTTTTTAAGCCACCCAGTGTGTGGTACTTAGTTATAGCAGCTCAAATAGATTTACAATTGTGAAATGAGAATTTAATAAATTTTTTCAAAATATTTGATCAGTTTGTCCCAAACTATGAAACAAAATTATCCTCCCCCACAAAGAAATGTGACACAAAATTCATTAGTGAACAATCACAACTAAAGAGTCACCAACAGCAACCCACAAAGTGGAAGACAGTATTTGCAATCCATATATCTGATAAGGGATTTGTATATAAATTATATCAAGAACTCAGTGTAACAAGAGACAAAGAAGGAAAGAAGGACACTACGTAATCATAAAGGGAATGATCCAATAAGATTGCATCAATGGATAGATCATCTAAGCAGAAAATCAACAAGGAAACAGTGGCTTTGAATGACGCATTGGACCAGATGGATCAAATAGATATATTCAAACTATTTCATCCTGAAACAGCTGAATATATATTCTTTTCAACTCCACAAGGAACATTCTCCCAAATAGACGACATGTTAGGCCACAGAACAAGTCTCAACAAATTAAAAAAGGTTGAAGTCACACAGTGCATCTTTTCTGATCACGATGCTATGAAACTAGAAATCAGTCATAAGAAAAAAATTCTAGAAAGAACACAAATACATGGAGGTTAAATAACATGGTGCTAAATGATGAATGAGTCCACCAAGATATCAAAGAGGAAATAAAAGAATACATGGGGAGAAATAAAAAATGAAAATGCCAGAGTACAAAGTCTTTGGGATGCAGCAAAAGCTGTTCTATGAGGGAAGTTTATAACAATATAGGCCAGCTGCAAGAAGCAAGAAAAATCTGAAATAAGCAACCTAACCTTACCTCTGAAGGAGCTAGAAAAAGAACAAGTAAAACTCAGGATGAGTAGAAGGAAGGAAATAATAAAAAATAAACAGAAATAAATGAAATAGAAACTGAAAAAACAATAAAACCAATTAACAAAGCAGAGCTGCCTCTTTGAAAAGATCAACAAAATTGATAAACCTTTAGCCAGACTCATCAAAGAGAGAGAACTCAAATAAAATCAGAGATGAAAGAGGAGAAATAACAAGAATATTATGAAAAATTATATGCCAATAAATTGGACATCCTAGAAGAAATGGATAAATTCCTAGAAACATACCCCCCCAAAACTGAATCAGGAAGAAATAGGAAATTTGAACAGAGTGATTAACAGCAATGAAATTGAATCAGTAATCAGAAAACTCCCAACATATAAAAGTCTAGGACCCAATGGCCTCAAAGGTGAATTCTACTAAACATTTAAAGAAGAGTTAGTACCTATTCTTCTCAAACTATTTGAAAACATATAAGAGGAAGGAAAACTTACAAATTCATTCTATAAGGCCAGCATTATCCTCACCCTAAGACCAGATAAAGACACTACAAAAAAAGACAACTACAGACCAATATCTCTGATGAACGTAATACAAAATCCTCAACAGAATATTAGCAGGGATGGCTGGATGGCTCAGGTAGAAGAGCATGTGACTTTTAATCTCAGGGTTGCAAGTTCAATTGCCACTTTGGGTGTAGAGATTACTTAAAAATATATTAGCAAAAAAATTAAACCAAATCCAACAATATATTTAAAAAATTATTCACTATGATTAAGTGAGATTTATTCTTGGGATGCAAGAGTGATTCAGTGTTTGCAAATCAATCAATGAATACATCACATCAATAAGAGAAATGATAACGATATATGATAATTTGAGTAGATGCAGAAAAAGCATTTGACAAAATACAACATCCATTCTTTTTTTTTTTTTTTTTACAACATCCATTCTTAATAAAAACCTTCAACAAAGTGGGCTTAGAGGGATTATACCTCAACATTATAAAGGCTGTATACGAAAAACCCACAGATAACTTCATAATGGTAAAACTGAGAGCTTTTCCCCTAAGATCAGGGATAAGGCAAGGATGTCCGCTTTCTCCACTTTTATTCAACATAGTACTAGAAGTCCTAGCCACAGCATTCAGACAAGAAAAAGAAATAAAAGGCATCCTTAGTAAGGAAGAAGAAAAACTTCCACTATTTGCAGATGTCGTGATACTATATATAGAAAACCCTGGGGCACCTGGTTGCTCAGCCTGTAGAGCATGGGACTCGTGCCCCACATTAGACATGGAGCCTACTTAAAAAGAAACAAGAACAACCCTAAAGACTCCACCAAAAAATAACTAGAACTGATAAATGAGTTCAGTAAGATTGCAGGATACAAAATTAGAATATGGAAATCCATTGCATTTTTATTTTTATTTTATTTTATTTTAAAGATTTTATTTATTTATTTATTTATTAGGAAAGAGAGAGAGTGAGAGAGAGAAGGTCAGAGTGAGAAGCAGACTCCCCATGGAGCTGGGAGCCCGATGTGGGACTCGATCCCGGGACTCCGGGATCATGACCTGTGCCGAAGGCAGTCGCTCAACCAACTGCGCCACCCAGGGGCCCTCCATTGCATTTTTATACACAAATAATGAAGTAGCAGAAAGAGAAATTAAGAAAACAGTCCCATTTACAGTTGTACCAAAAGGAATAAAATACCTAGGAATAAACTTAACCAAGAAGGTGAAAGACCTGTATTCTGAAAACTAGAAAACACTGATGAAAGAAATTGAAGATGACACAAACAAATGGAAAGATATTCCATGCTCATGTATTGGGAGAACCAATGTTAAAATGTCCATACTACCCAAAGCAATCTACAGATTTAATCCATCCCTAGCATAACACCAACATTTTTCACAGAACTAGAACAAATAATCCTAAAATTTGTGTGGAACTACAAAAGACTCTGAAGAGCCAAAGCAGTCTTAAAAAAAAAGAATAAAACTTGAGGTATCATAATCCAGATTTCAAGATCTCCTATGAAGCTGTAGTAATCAAAACAGCGTGGTACTGGCAGAAAAGTAGACACATAAAATAATAGAACAGAATAGAGAGCCCATAAATAAACCCACACTTATATGGTCAAACTGTGGCAAAGGAGGCAAGAATATGTGATGGGAAAAAGTCTCTTCAGCAAATTGTGGTGGGAAGACTAGATAGCTATATGCAAAAGAATGAAACCGGACCAGTTTCTCTCACCATACATAAGAATAAAACTCAAAATGGATTAAAGACCTAACTGTGAGACCTGAAACCATAAAAATCCTAGAAGAGAGTACAGGTAGTAATTTCTCTGACATCAGCTGGGGCAGTGTTTTTCTAGATAATGTCTTTTGAGGCAAGGGAAACAAAAGCAAAAATAAACTATTAGGATAAACTATTATCAAAATAAAAAGCTTCTGCACAACAAAGGAAACAACAAAACAAAAAGACAGCCACTGAATGGGAGAAGATATTACAAACAACATATCTGATAAGAAGTTAGTATCCAAAATGTATAAAGAATTTACACAACTCAACACAAAAACCCCCCAAATAATCCAGTTTAAAAAAGGACAGAAGACATGAACAGACATTTCTGCAAAGAAGATATTCAGATGGCCAACAGACACATGAAAAGATGCTCAACATCACTCATTATCAGGCAAACACAAATCAAAACCACAATGAGATATCACCTCTCACAAGTCAGAATGGCTAAAAACAAAAACAACGAGTATTGGCAAGGATGTGGAGGTAAAGGAACCCTCGTGCACCAATGGTGGAAATGCAAACTGGTGCATCCACCTCAGAAAATTAAAAACAGAATTAGCATGTGATCCAGTAATTCCACTACTGGGTATTTACCAAAGAATATGAAAACAATAATTCTAAAAGATAATGTGCACCCTTATGTTTGTTGTAGCATTATTTACAATAGCCAGATTTTGGAAGCAGTTCAAGTATCCATCAATAGATGAATGGATAGGGGCACCTGGGTTGCACAGTCAGTTAAAGCCTCTGACTCTTGGTTTCGGCTCAGGTCATGATCTTAGGGTCATGAGATCAAACCCTGTGTCGGGCTCTGTGCTTGGTGTAGAGTCTGCTTAAGAATCTCTCTCCCTCTCACTGTTGTTCCTCCCCTGGTTCACTCGCTCGCTCTCTTTTTCTCTCTCTCAAATAAATCTTTTTTTTTTTTTTAAGATTTTATTTATTTATTTGACAGAGAGAGATCACAAATTGGCAGAGAGGCAGGCAGAGAGAGAGGGGGAAGCAGGCTCCCTGCTGCGCAGAGAGCCCAATTCAGGACTTGATCCCAGGACCGTGGCATCATAACCTGAGCCGAAGGCAGAAGCTTTAACCCACTGAGCCACTCAGGCGCCTCTCAAATAAATCTTTAAAAAAAAAATAGATGAGTGGATAAAGATGTGATCTATATACACAACAATATTTTCCATAAAAAATGAAATCTTGATATTTGCAACAATATGGATGGATCTAGAGGGTACAGTGCTAAGTGAAATAAGTCAGAGAAAAACAAATACCATATCGTTTCACTCATGTGAAATTTAAGAAACAAAACAAATGAACAAAGAAAAAAGACAGACTCTTAAATGTAGAGAACAAACTGGTAGTTTTGGGGATGGGGTCGGGGATGGATAGATGGCTGAAATAGGTGAAGGGAATTAAGAATATACTTATTTTGATGAGCACTGAGTAATGTATAGAATTAGTGAATCACTATATTGTACACTTGAAACTAATATAACATTGTATATTAATTATACTGGAATAAAAATAAAAGAATGATAACATGTTAAAGATTAGGAAAAATATATATCAAGAACTCCTATAACTCAATAATAAAGAGTCAAATATCCCAATTTTAAAAAGTTGGCAAAGAATTTGAATAGATATTTCTCCCAAACAAGTCATACCAGTGTCAAATAAACATGAAAATATGCTCAACACCATTTGGCACCAGGGAAATGAACATCAAAATCACAATGAGATAATACTTCATACCCATCAGTATGACTATAATCAGAAAGGTAGTAACAAGTATTGGTGAGGATATAGAGAAATTGGAACCCTTGTACACTGCTGGTGGGAATGTAAAATGGTGTAACTGCTTTGTAAAACAGTTTGGCCTCAGATTAACCTAAGTTAAACAGTTTAAACCTAGGTAAAACAGTTTTACTCCTAGGTCTGTGTGTGTGTGTATGTACATATATACCCAAGAGAAATGAAAATATCCACACAAAAACTTGTATACAGGGGTGGCTGGGTGGCTCAGTTGGTTAAGTGGCTGCCTTAACCTTTGGCTTGGGTCATGATCCCAAGGTCCTGGGATCTAGCCCCACACCGGGCTCCCTGCTCAGTGGGGAGTCGGCTTCTTCCTCTGCCTCAGCCTGCTGCTCCCCCTGCTTGGGCTCTCTCTCTCTTTGTCAAATAAATAAATAAAATCTTTTTAAAAAACCAACTTGTGGGACGCCTGGGTGGCTCAGTTGGTTAAGCAGCTGCCTTCGGCTCAGGTCATGATCCCAGAGTCCTGGGATTGAGTCCCACATTGGGCTTCTTGCTCAGCAGGGAGCCTGCTTCTGCCTCTGCCTCTGCCTGCCACTCTGCCTGCTTGTGCTCTCTCTCTCTCTCTGACAAATAAATAAATAAAATCTTAAAAAAAAAACCCAACCAACTTGTATACAAATATTCATAGCAACATTATTCATAATAGTCAAAAGTGGAAGCAAACCAAATGTCTATCAATGATGAATGAATGGATAAATAAATCTGATATTTTTTGGTAAGGAGTATTGTTTGGTAATTTAAATAACTGTTACTTGCCACAACACTTTAAAATACTATGCTAAGTGAAAGAAGCTAGTCACAAAAGACCAGTTATTATATGGTTTCTATTTTATGAGATATCTATAACAGACAGTACACCTCAACCCTAGACTAAAACTCTTTACCCTTTAATAGGGGGGTTTATCCCATTAAATTAACAGCAGAATTGTTGAACATATTAACATATTAGTTGATAGTACTTAGATGAAGATGGTTAGTAATAGTTCATCTTTATTTCATACTTTATAGATGTTCCTTTTCAATAATTATTTTGTAAAAAAATAGCATTTAGTGCTATTTATTCAATAAATAAGCAGCATTGAATAAATAGAAAAATAGTATGGAAAGAAAAAAATCAATCACAGTACCAAGTAATTGATATGGTTAAATGTCAAGGATAAGGAGCATAATATTCCATTCCTTAATTAGGGGATTAAGGTAGTCTTAGGGTTATGAGTTAGGGTTAGGGTTAGCCATCATGCAAAATGGCTATGAGGGAGTAGACATGGTAAGTGGCCAACCTCTGATGACTATGTAACTAGAGTAGGGCTGGTCTTGTACCTTTATAGACATATCAAAGGCCCAGAATTCACACTCTTCATTTGTGCTCAGAGCTTATCTTCCTATAGAGGCTATAAATCTGAGTAGGAAAAACACATTTAACCCTGTAGTTAGAAAGGAATTGAAGGCTATTAAGTACCTGAACATTTGAAAGACTTTTGAAGTAGAATGGAGGGCAGTAAGAGGTAGTAGAATTCTATTTGAACTATTAGAAGTTTACTGTATGATAAAAAAAAAAAAAAGCATTGGTGCTAATCGTATTTATAACAATCTTTTTAAAGATTTTATTTATTTATTTATTTATTTATTAGGAAAGAGAGAGAGAGAGCATGAGAAGGGAGAAGGTCAGAGTGAGAAGCGGACTCCCCATGGAGCTTGGAGCCCGATGTGGGACTCGATCTCGGGACTCCGAGATCATGACCTGAGCCAAAGGCAGTTGCTTAACCAACTGAGCCATCCAGGCGCCCTTTAACAATTTTTTAAACTTAGCCCTGTGTTTAATTGATTTCATCCCTTCTCAAGGTCTTTGTTTTTGGTTAATTATTATTCAGATAATATTTTTATGAAAAGTACTAGATGAAAATATCTTTATATTAATTTCACACTGACAGCTTGGTCAGGGAAAGGGCAGAATTATTATGTCACATTATTTTCCACTTCTTTGCTATTTTGCCATTGTCTTCTGGTCTTACAAAGTAGAAATCTAAGGCCAACCTGATTTCTGGTTCTCTATGATTTTTTTTTTAATTTCTTTTTTTCTTTGTCAGTTGATTGTGGGGCATTTTCTTTATCTTTGAAATCTAAAAGTTTCACCAGAGAAAAAAATCTAGTTATCACTATCTTTTCAGTAATTTTGCCTTTTTTTTAAAATTCAATTAGCCAACATATAATACATCATTAGTTTCTGATGTAGTGTTCAGTGGTTCATTAGTTCCTGGTATTTTGTGAACTCTTGAGCTAGAGATGCAGAACATTCTTTGACTTAGGAAAGTATTCATTTCCCTTTTTAAAAACCTTTGATTATTGGGGCAGCTGGCTGGCTCAGTGGATAGACCATGCAACTCAATCTCAGGTTGTGAGTTCAGACCCCACGTTGGGCATGGAGAATGGAAATAAAATAAAAATAATTTATTTTATTTAAAAAATAAAATAAAAACTTTGATTACTTTGATTATGGTTTCTGTTTATTTGTTTCAGAGATAACAATTAGTTGAAAGTTATTTCTCTCTTCTCTCCTTATCAATCTTATAGTTTCCATTACTTTGTCTCCTTTCCATCTCTATTATGGAAGTTTCTCAAATTTGTCATCCCCATACATCTAATTAAGTATTCTACTCTTTACAACTTCCAGTAAAGATTTGAAATCTGAGTTGGCCTATTTACTTTTTAAATTATTTTTCCTTTGCTTTTTCCCCTCTCTTATTTCCACTTTTGCATCTCAACTACTTCTTTTCATTCCTGTCCATGGACTTCGATCTCTCATTTCAATGTTTTATCAGATTTGTTGAGAAAAAGTAGTTGATGTCTAAAATTTAACCTGTTCCTCCTTACATATTCACTTTCTGAATTACAAATGCAGAGTTTCTCTTATGTTGTGGAATGTCACCTCCCTTCAGTTATTCTTCCTTGAAAAAGGAGAAAGGTATATAGGTCTTGCACCTACCAAATAAACAGGATAGATAGATACCTCACTGGCTACTTGTTGGTACTGTAAATTGTCATTTCAGATGTTAAGCTAAAGGACTAATTGGTGCCCAAAGTTTTGGAATACTTGAGTCTAGCAGTGATTTATGGGCCTCCTACTTGATTGAGGGGACAGGGGCAAGTGGAGACAGGGGGATCACAGGCCTGGGTAATTTGACTTTGGAAAATAATTTGTTTTTGATAATTTGAAACCTAAGCTACAGATAGTTGTGGTTCCTAAATGTAATGCTCAAGTCTTATGCTTGCTCAAGTCTTCTGTGTCTGTCTTCAAATTCCAAGATGGGTGTACTACTTTGTATATTATAGAACCTGAAGTAGAGAGGGGAGGTCATGGACATGCAATAGTGCTGATTATTCTAAGTGGATCTGTCATGGTAGGGTGGTACATATCACCTCTGCCATTGCTGGCTCTGGAGAGAGTTGTTTTATTTTTTAAAAGTTTTAGAGAGATTTATTTATTTGAAAGCGAGAGAGAGTGAGCACAGGGGGCGGGGAGGGGCAGAGGGAGAGGGAGAATACCACAGAATCCCAAGTGGATCCTGTGCTGAGCAAGGAACAGACGCAGGGCTTGATCTCACAATCCTGAGACCAGGACCTGTGCTAAAACCAAGAGTCAGACACTCAGCTGACTGAACCACCTAGGTGCCTCTGGAGAAAGCTGTTTTAGAGCAGGTAGTTGGAGGAGGTGCCACATGTGGGGGTTAGAAATCTGTTACCTGCTCTTTTGTTGTATTTCAAGCCCCATTCCTGCCTTGGGCAGGAAAGTAACCTTTGGGTCCAACAGTTCTTTGAGCTTTGCAGTCCTAATTTCCAGCATTGTTAATAGCTTTGGCTCTCATTGTTTCCTTAAGTATAGCAATGAAAGTACCAATGAAAAATTAGGGTGGAGGCAGTGAGATAGTGATGAACCAGGTGTTGTTAGGTAGCCTCCATTTTAACTTACAGCTTGGATTAACTTTGTGAAAGGAGGAAGTTGAGAGAATTGTGTGGAAAACAGCCACTCGTGGAAGAATAAAGAGTTAAAGATCTTGACCAAATGATTTCCAGTTCTTTAGGGAAGTATGATTAACACTGAAGTCAAATAGCAAAGGATTAAAATAATCATAGTGTCCCTATGGCTGGAAAATATTAGGCCATCATTTTCTAAATGACAACATGGAATCTAAGAAGGGTTTAAGGGACTCCAAGGTCATAGACAAAAGCTGAGATGGAATACAGGGTGGTATAGTTCACTTTTAGATTCCATTTAATTGTGTTTTATTTGATTTTCTCACAAATAATTTGCTCTGTATTATATTAAAAAACAAATTTAAAGAAACAACCAAATTTTATAATCAAAAGAAGAAAAAGCTTTCATTTCATCACTCTCTTGGAGCAAATTCTTAACCCACATTCCCCACCTGACTCAGTTTCCTCATATAAGGTAAATTAAATAATGTCTGAAAACTGTGGTTCTAAACTTTGGCCTCATATTAGAATCACCTGGTTAGTGTTTCAGTCCCCCCAAAGCTCAGGCCACAATGCAGACCTAGTATGACTCAGGTATTAGTTTTTAGTTTCCCAAATAATTATAATGTGTAGCCAAAGTTCAGAACTACTCAAGTTCTTTCAAGGCATATACTCATTTGATCTCAAATATTCTGACTTCAGTCATTTTAGAGTAGTTGGGGCACTTCTAATTAGTGAGTATTGGCCTGAAAGAAACTAGATCACTTGGTGCTGATATTTCTGCTAAGTGTGCACTGTCTATGAGTAGGGTAGAGTCACCCTGATAAGAAGAGAGTTTCGTATATGGTGGAAGAAGCACTGAACTTGAGGTTGAAAGACCAGACCTCATGGGGCTGGATCCCAGGACCTGAGATGATGACCTGAGCCGAAGTCAGATGCCTAACCAACTGAGCCACACAGGTGCCCCCATTTTTATTTTTTGTTTTTTAAGATTTTTAAAAATTTATTAGCACGCACATGCACGTGCCCGTGTGGGGGAAGGGACAGAGGAAGAGAATCTCAAGCAGACTCCTGGCCAAGTGGGGAGCCCAACAAGGGGAGCCTGACAGGGCAAGCCCAACAGGGGACTCAATCTTATGACCCTGAAATAATGACCTGAGCTGAAACCAAGAGTCCGAAGCTCAACCCATCTGAGCCACCCAGGCTCCCTACACCTAAAAATGTTTTTAAGAATGTCCTAATAACTTCTAGTACTTCACATTCAGTTTTTTCCACTATCTAAAAAACATTTTATGGCTGTTTTCTTCAAAGTGGGTCTAAGTAACATTCATACATTGCATCTGGTGGTTATATTTCTGAAGTCTTTTAATTGAGAACTGTATCTTCCCCCACAAATCTTAAGAGATTTCCCTTAAGATTTTGGGTTTTGAAGAGAGCAGATTAGTTTTGTTGTAGCAAGTCCCACATTCTAGATCTGATTATTTCTTCATGTAATAGAATACTATTTCTTGCAATTGTTCTCATTGCTCTTTCTCCTGAATTTCCTATAAAGGAGAAATTAGGTTTAAAGATGTATTTAGACCTAGGTTAGGCATTTTGGGTAATAATACATTGTAGATGATGACTAGCACTTCAGTTACATCACATCAGGAGGCATAAATAAAAGGTCCCACTCTAATTGTTACTGAGTTTGATCACCAGGTTAAGCTGGTGACTACTGTATCTTTCCATTGTAAAGTACTTGCTTTCCCTTTGCAGTTAGGAAGTAATAAGTGGAATAACCCTTTAGCACCATGAGAATCTTCTGTTTCCCAACAATTTTCACCAGATGATTTTTAGCACCCCTTGATCATCCTTGCCTGAATGAATCACTTATTTCATTTGAGGTTATACAATGATGATTTTAAAAATTCTTTCCTTCTGCATTTATTAACTAGCATTCTGATGTGAAGGAGAGCTTTCCTTCTCTACCAAGGTTGAACCCTTCTTAAAAGAAGCAAATGTGGAGCATAAGGAATAACATGGAGGACATTAGGAGAAGGAAAGGAAAAGTGAATTGGGGGAAATTGGAGGGGGAGACGAACCATGAGAGACTGTGGACTCTGAGAAACCGAGGGTTTTGGAAGGAAGGAGGGTGGGGGGATGGGTGGGCCTGGTGGTGGGTATTAAGGAGGGCACATATTGCATGGAGCACTGGGTGTGGTACATAAACAATGAATCTTGGAATACTGAAAAAATTAAATTAAAAAGAAGTAAATTGCTTGCTTCATTCTTTATCAGTCTTCAGAGTAAGGAGTTGATGTCATAGTTACCCCTAATGGTGACTTCCTGAGCAATTTTTTAAATTCTCTGAGCTATCTATTACTATATATTTGTGGATTCTTGTTTATCCATGATATTATGATGAATTTTAGTCATTATTCTTTTCAGTACTTAAATTATCTCAAATTTGCTGGTAGAAACCCCTTAAAACTGGCTTCTGGGTCTTTGTGACATGCTCCCCATTGGTCTGAGTGCTTCCTTGCCTTCTGGTACAACATGATTTTTAAAAATTTCCCATGAAGATAATAATTTTTATTTTTTTTATATTTCTTTCTAGCTTTGTTTTAAAGACTTTATTCATTTGTCAGAGAGAGAGATAGAAAGAGAGAACACAAGCAGAGGGAGAGGTAGAGGGAGAAGCAGGCTCACCACCCAGCAAAGAGCCCAGCAAGGAGCCCGATGTGGGACTTGACCCCAGCACCCTGGGATCATGATCTGAGCTGAAGGCAGATGGTTAACCAATTGAACTACCCAGGCATCCCTAGAGTATTTTGTTTTGATGCTAACATAATTAAAAAATATTTTTCTCCTCTTTTCTCGCCAAAAGTAGCATAATATAAGTCAATGTTTTACTCCTTATTTTTTCTTCTCTCAACAATGTATCTTGGAGATCATTCCATATCAGTACATAGAGAGCATCCTTATTCTTGCTGCATTTCCTTTTAATTAGATGTACTATAATTTAATCAGGTGGACATTTGGGTAATTTCCTATCTGGCTATTGCAAACAATTCTTTAGTGAATAACCCTGTATAATAGTCATCTAGTGTGGGAACAGGCATACCTGTAGGATTGGATCACTAACCAGAAGTGAGATTGTTGTGTTATGGTGTATATAATTATAATTTTGATAGATAATACCTAATTGCTGATGTTAGACTATCACTAGCAATGAATGAGAGTCTCTGTTTTCCCATAACCTTGTCAGGAGAGTGCATTATTAAATTTTTGGATTTTTGTAATGTGATGAGTGAAAAAAAAAATGTTCTTTTTATGTGTGAGGTTGAGTATTTTTTCATATGTTTGAAGTTCATTTGTATTTCCTTTTCTGTGAATTTTATGATCATATTCTATGTCCACTTTTGGACACAATATTTTGTCCAAATTACTGTTCTCTTTATTTTATATATCTATATATGCACACACACACACAAACCTATGTTTTTTTCTATAGTATGTCTATATATGGGAGATTTGCTCTTTCATTAGTGATATGATTGCCAATATTTTTTTTCTTTGTCATTTTGTTTGTTAGGGTTTTGTTTTGCTTTACTTATGGTGTTTTTTGCTTTGCAGAGTTCTTTGATCTCTATTCAAATTTATCAATTTTTTTTAATGGCTTTGAATTTTAAATCATAGTTAGAAAATCCTTACCAACTCCAAGATTATAAAGATTTCTTCTGTATTTTCTTCTAATTCTTGTATGGTTTGTTACATTGAAGTTTTAGGTCCATTTGGAGTTCTCTTGATATGAGGTATAGCTCTAATTTTATTTTTTCCCTAAGTGGCTACCTGCTCCCATTTAGAGAAAAATCAATTTTTTCCACCTTTATGAGATATTAAAATTCCAAATCCATTTTCATCAGTTTGGGGGATTTTAGCTTTCCATTGGTACTTATTTATTTGAGAGAGAGCATGAGAGGGGAGAAGGTCAGAGTGAGAAGCAGACTCTCTATGGAGTTGGGAGCCCGATGTGGGACTCAATCCTGGGACTCGATCCTGGGACTCCGGGATCATGACCTGAGCCCAAGGCTGTTGCTTAAGCAACTCAGCCACCCAGGCACCCTGAGGGTTGTTTTTTTTTTAACTCTCCTTCTTTCCATATGCACTTTAAAGTCAACTTGTCCGTTTAAAATAAATAAGTTAGCATTTTTTATTGGGATTATTAAATTCTAAATTAGGGTGAGTTGCTGTTCAGGAGTCTTTTTATCTACATTCCATTTGTTCATGTCTTTTTAATATTTGATCCTTCATTAATGTGTTAAAAATTTCATCTTGTAGTTATGCTTTTTCTTTTTTAGTTTTTCTAAATATTTTATCTTTTTGTTGCTGTTATAAATTAGATTTTCCCCCACCTACTGGTGATCAATTGCATATGTAATAAAAACTGTTGCTTTCTGTGTATTTTGTACCATTCTACTTTATTGAATTGTCTTATTTTTCTTGTTGTTTTCTAAGATGTTTAAGAATACAAATACAAATATCATCTGCTAATAGTGATAGTTATATACTCTTCTTCCCGATTTTTACTGTTATTAGTCTTGTTTCATTTTACTGATTTTACTTACTAGATTAGCTAGTGGTTTAATTATTTTATTGATTTTCCTCCAGTGTACCAATTGTTGGATTTATTTATTCTGATGTTTTTCTATTTTCTGATTAATTTCTACTTTTATCTGTGTTAATTCCTTCATTTTGATTTCTTTCAGTTCACCTTCCGGGCTTTTTCCCTGACTTTTTGAGTTAAATGTAGTCAGATTTCTTTCTTTTTTTTTTCCCCTTTTCACTGATGTAGGTATTTGTGGCTGTGAATTTTCTTATTTACTGGTTCAGCTATATTCTTTAGGTTCTAATATGTAACATTTTCCTTATTTTGGCATTTTCTAGAAATTTAGCAGTATTGGTTCCATTTTTAACCAAAGTCCAAGGGTTTTGTTGTTGTTTTAAGGTTTGAAAAGGACTTCGTTTCTTTATTTGAAGTGTATAGTTTCATTAAGTGCATTGTCATCAGAATATTATCCCACTGTTACTTTTTGGATTTATCAAGGTTTTTTTTAAATTGTAGTATAGTTAACATACAGTGTTATATTTGTTTCAGTTATACAATGTAGTATTTCAGCAATTCCATATATTACTCAGTGCTTATCAAGATAAGTGTACTTTTAATCCCCTTCACTATAGAGATTTTCTTTATCGCCTTTCTTAAGTTCCATGGAGACTAAAAAGATGGCTTTTTCTTAAAATAAAAAATAATTAATGCATAGTTTTTCCTCTAATAATTATTAATGCCTAATACATATATCCATCTAAAATTTTGAACTTATAAATTCAATATTTGGCAATAATGTAAAACCATAACAGCAAAGTTGAAGATGTTATTATCTTATTAAGAATTTTTTCTGAAGCCTGACAAAATTAAGCAGTTTCCATGCAAAATTCCTTTTTTTTTTTAAAAGATTTTATTTATTTATTTGACCGAAAGAGAGAGAGATCACAGGCAGAGAGGCAGGCAGGCGGAGAGGGGGAAGCAGGCTCCCCGCCCAGCAGAGAGCCCGATGCGGGGCTTGATCCCAAGACCCTGAGATCATGACCTGAGCCGAAGGCAGAGGCTTTAACCCACTGAGCCACCCAGGCGCCCCAAAATTCCTTTTTTTTTTTAAAGATGTATTTATTTTATTTGACAGAGAGAGATCACAAGTAGGCAGAGAGGCAGGCAGAGAGAGTGGGGGAAGCAGGCTCCCTGCTGAGCAGAGAGCCCAATGTGGTGCTCAATCCCAGGACCCTGAGATCATGACCTAAGCCGAAAGCAGAGGCTTTAACCCACTGAGCCACCCAGGCACCCCCATGCAAAATTCTTGTATGTACCATAAAGAATACTTAGAAAAACAAAATTTAATGAAAAATAAAATGTTTAAATATTATGTATAAAATAGGAAAAAAACCTTAAATCTATACTTCAAGCAGTTTAAAATGAATTTTGAAATTATGTTAGAACAAATGGGTCTTATATTTAGTGTGTATACAAAATATTTTGGTTTTGGCTCCGGGTATCTGCAAAACAGTGTGACAGATGCTATCAATTCATTTTAATTTGACAGATATAAAAATGGAGGTAAGAGGAGGAGCGCTCTAAGGCTTTAGGGTCCCAGTTTCATAGTTCTTCAGTGAAGCTGTATATGTCCCTGAGTTCTGCTTCCATACTCTTTGAAATGCTTGTTGAATAATGGTTTAATCTCAGAAAAAAGATATATTTTATAAACTTAATGAAAACTCTGTTTTAATATCCTCTGAAGATGTCTAAGTTGACTTGATTATAACTTGTGATATTTATATTGACTTCTGTTAACAAAGATGCCACTTCTGAAATTTTTAATTCCTGTATAATACTGAAACTTTATTTTCTCTCTTTGACTCTTTTTTAGAATTTTTCTTTGGCTGCTGCCTTGAGATACCAGCCCTAAAAATGCCAGCTTGTTTGGACTTAGAAGATGACGGGGATAAATGATAAAAATTGAAGACCTTTTGGTGAGTGAAATCTTATGTGAAAGAGTGGTTAAGGCTCAACTTATTTCCACACAACAGAATGACTCTACCAAAGTTACACAGCAAATAAAAAACTGTTTCCTTCATTGTCTGGCATTTTGTCAAAGGAGAAAGTGGTCCTTCAGCCAATTAATGGGAGGCATCAGCATGTTTAATGAAGCCCAAAATTCACTAAATTTGAGTACCTTCTGTTCCTCTGGAATTGAAACCTTGATCTCTTTTTCTTTCTCTTAGAGAGACCATAGACATCTCAGGAGACACATCATAATTTTTTTAAAAGATTATTTATTTGAAAGAGAGAGAATGACAGCGCAAGTAGACAGGGCAGAGGGAGAGAGAAGCAGACTCTGCACTGAGTGAGGAGTCCTATGCAGGGCTCGATCTCATGACCCTGAGATTGTGACCTGAGGCAAAATCAAGAGTCAGACACTCTACTGATGGCGCCATCCAGGTGTCCTGGCACATCACAACATTTAAATGCATTTTAAATATCTGATCTCCTTCAGCACTATACCAAACCCAGCATAGTTTACCCAGACCTAGTGTTGGCCTAGTCAATTATGTGAGTCATAGACATTGAAAACTGGTGGCTGGCTGAGCCTTATACAGTTATGTTTCATTTAGCCTGCAGAGTATTTTCCAAAAATGTAAAACTGTTTTAAAATCTGGAGATTTCACTGAATGGATTTTAGTCTTTTCTTAAAATTCAGAACATCTACTAGTGCTGGGCCTGTGCAACCCCTCCCATCCTTCCAAAAAGAAAGTAATAAGCTGGAGCAGAGCAGTGACTACTTAGCATAGATGGGTATGTGAATTTTCTGTTGCCCAAATCATTCATACAGTATGTGCAAATGCATTTAATATCCAGTGCTCTTCTCTTATTTTATCTGCCTGACCCTGTGAGTATGTGAGTTTGTGATTTCTGATATAAATCATCTTTTGTTCAGATGGCAGCCAGGTTGATAATCTGAATGGCGTGTGACAATCTTTTCTCATTATTCAGCTACCTGCACCAGTCCTTTCTCTTCAGATTTAAATGTTAATCTGGTGCATATTAGCTGTTTATATATATAATATATACTATATATAAATTTATATACTTGAAGTAATACAAATTTATACATTTACAAATATATATGTTTAAATATATTTATTTATTTTTAATCCTACTGTGACTTGGAAAGATGTTCATAAGTAAGCTTCTGAGCCTTCCTGATGTCTGGTGGAGTTTCACCTTGGAGCAGTACTGTGTTGCTGGTATGCTTGCTTTATTCTTTGAACAATTTTAAATATTTTATAAAATTATACTACAAACAAGGGGGGGTAGGGTTATAGACATTGGGGAGGGTATGTGCTATGGCAAATGCTGTGAAATGTGTAAGCCTGATGATTCACAGACATGTACCCTGGGGCAAATAATACGTTATATGTTAATAATAAATAAATAAATAAACAAATAAATAAATAAAACTACAAACAAAAATATAATGAACATCTATATACCCATCACCTACATTTAACCTTTATCAACCTTTTGCCATATTTGCTTAATCTATTTTTTCCCTCAATATTTTTATTTTATTTTTTTAAGATTTTATTTATTTGAGAGAGAAGGAAGGTGAGAGTGAGTGAGAAAGCAGTAAGAGGAGCAGAGGGAGAGGAACAAACAGGCTCCCTGCTGCACATGGAGCCAGACATGGGGCTCCATCCCAGGACCCTGAGATCATGACCCAAGCTAAAGTCAGACACGTAACCGATGGAGCCACCCAGATACCCCCTCCTAGTTATTTTAAAGTAAATTATAAGCATATGACATTTTACCCCCCTGAGTGCTTCAGTATGCGTCTCTTAAACAGTAAAAACATTGTCCATGACACTATTATTGTCACACCTAACAAAATTAGCAGTAATTCTCCAGGGTAGCTGGGTGGCTCTGTTGGTTAAGTGTCTGAGTCTTGATTTCAACTCAGGTCATGATCTCAGGGTTAAGAGATTGAACCCTGTGTCAGGCTCTGTGCTCACTAGGGATGTGGTTAAGATTCTTTCTCTCTTTCCCTTTGCCTCTCCCCCTGCTCACTCTCTCTCAAAATGAATGAATGCATGGATGGATGGATGGATGGATGGATAGATGAATCTTTTTTAAAAATTAGCAGTAATTTCCTAATTTTCTTAAAAATGTGCTTTAATCTTTTTTTCAAACCAAGACCTGACAAAGGACCATACACTGCATTTGATTTTTAAGTCTTTTCTTTTTTTAATTTTTTTTTAAAGATTTATTTATTTGAGAGAAAGAGAGAATGAGAGAGAGAGCATGAGAGGGAGGAGGGTCAGAGGGAGAAACAGACTCCTTGCCAAGCAGGGAGCTGAATATGGGATTCAATCCTGGGACTCCAGGATCATGACCTGAGCCAAAGACAGTCGCTTAACCAACTAAGCTACTCAGGCACCCTGATTTTTAAGTCTTTTAAATCTCTTTTAACACAGAATAATTGCACCCACCTTTTTCTTCTTTCATGTCCACTTACTTACTGAAGAGGCCAAGCCCATTATGCTCTAGAAATCCTACCCTCTAGATGTGTCTGAATACTTCACAGTGTTATTTAAGTTATTCCTCTCTTTCCTATATAAATACTTGTTAGAGTCAGGTTAAACATTTTTGGCGGGAATATTTCATAGGTAATACTGTGGAATTAATATTGTACATAATTTCTGGGGGTTTTTCTGTTAGTGACGCAAAGTTTGGTCATTGTGTTTAGGTGATGACACCCAGAGCCTCCCACTGTGAAGTTAGTTTTCCCTTTGCCAAGCAGCAAATCTCTAGGATGATACTTTGACATCATGTGAATATCCAGTTAGTTCTCCATCAGTTTTTCACATGTCGTTTTATTCTTATTAATGATCCTTTCTGAATTACTTTATTATAGATCACAAAATTGTGATTTTTCTAATGACATTTTTACATTTAGGTTAGCATTCTTCTCTAAAAAAGAGCTTTCCTTTATCAACTGGAGCTGTTTGGCTATCCTGAAATATTACCTTGAAATGATTTGGTTTGGAAATCTACTTCATTCTGCCTTGAAAAGATAGAATAAATAATATGTTTGCTTTTTAAATTTCTCCTGGATATCACATTTATTCTTAGGTTCTTTATAAAAGATTAAAAGAACTCCAGTTAGAAGTGAAATCAATAGATAATCTGGAAATTTATTATGTGGCGAGTGAGCAGATTCACTGGTGGTTAATCTTAACACACCCAGAGAGGTAGCACATGGTTCTCTTGTAAGTGAGCAAATGAATCTCAAACGAGTCAACTATAATCTGTTTTCTCTCTCCAAGAGCAAGGCACTGAATTGCATTTTGCTTGAAGGTTGGTTAATTATTTTGATTATAAATCTTTTGTTAAAGTCTAGATTTTAAGTGGACAGTATGTCAGTGAATATGTTATCTGGAAGAAGCTTCTTTAAAAAGTTATTGGAGGGGAGACCAGCAATTTTTTTTGTACTGACTTTTAATTTCTTTTTTTATTTTATTTTATTTTTTTTAGGATTTTACTTATTTATTTGACAGAAAGAGACACAGCGACAGGGAACACAAGCAGGGAGAGTGGAAGAGGGAGAAGTAGGCTTCTCGCTGAGCAGGGAACCTGATGCGGGGTTCCATCTGAGGACCCGGGGATCATAACCTGAGCTGAGCCACCCAGGCGCCCCTGACTTTTAATTTCTTTGTTTTTTTAAGCATCTGTGTTTTGCCCATAGTACTTTTAAACCAGTAGTTCCTGAATTTGGATTAACTGATTTGTTGTGTCTGCCAGTAAATGGTTTTTCAAATCCAGATTTGCCAGCCTTCATGGCATAACCAATGACCTCTTTGGAAGACTATCAAAATCTAGGAGTTTTAGTTGGTCTCCTTATTTCCAGTTAAAGATTCTTTTGGAAACATATCTTAAATTTGAAATCCTCTTTTTGTAGTCATTCTACCTGTGGAATAGCTATTGAATAGCTCCAGTATTTCAGGCAGTCTCAGCAATCAGTCTTTTCCTCTTGAGCAGCAGCTTCTAAGCCTTAAAATCTTTTTTAGTCTTGTTTATTTACTTTTAAAGTTCTTTAAAGTCTGTAAAGTACAGATGGCAGTTGACTAAAGGCAACTATTTATAAGGGATTTTCTGAATGCTATTGTTTCTTAACCACCCAAAACACACTATTCCTTTGTAATAGTCACAGTTCTAGAAAAGGATATAATTGAGAAACTGTAAGGTGCTCTGCTCAAATGTAAAAGATTTTTTTTCTTTCATATTTACTTAAAACAGGAATTTTCCCCTAAGATTTAGCTTAAATTGGTTTTGGGAAATTCTTGGCTCTTAAGAAGTTTAAGTGACTATTTAAAAAAGAAAAAGAAAAAAGTTAAACAGTTTTTAAAAGTTGATACATTTTTTTCCATATGTACTGGTAATATAACCAGTAAATAAATAAAATAAAATAAAACTAACATCATATTTAGCTTTGCATATCCCCAGTGACTTCTAGCATATTTGGAAAATAGGACAAGAAAATTTACTAGTGATCTTAACAATCTACCACAATCACTGTTTGCATTTTATTTTTTTATTTTATTTTATTTATTTATTTTTTTAAAGATTTTATTTATTTATTTGACAGAGAGAAATCACAAGTAGGCAGAGAGGCAGGCAGAGAGAGAGGAGGAAGCAGGCTCCCCGCTGAGCAGAGAGCCCGATGCGGGGCTCGATCCCAGGACCCTGAAATCACGACCTGAGCCGAAGGCAGAGGCTTTAACCCACTGAGCCACTCAGGCGCCCATCACTGTTTGCATTTTAGTGGATTTCTTTTCAGCCCTTTTTTCTTAACCATCTTTTAAAAATACATAGTTGTAATTATAGTTTATGTAAAGAATGTTTTTAAATCAGAAGAGTTGTGTGAGGTTCTTATGCTTCCATGTCATCCTCACTTACCAGAGATGCTAAAAAATTAATGTTCACTCACTTTCTGGTTAAGAATGTGATCTTCAGTCCCAAAGCTAATGGAGGAAATGGCCACATGGTGTGAACTTCAGTACAGGTACTCTTTGGTAGACAACATAACTGAAAATAGCAGATAATTGGACTTCTCTACATTTAAAAGTTAAAAAGTAATTTAGTTCTGTCCTGGACACAGTTCTTTCCCTCCATAAACATGTGTTAACCACTTATTTTCCTTTCCTAAAAGTATTTAAAAATGTTTTTGTTTGTTTTGTTCCTGAGTTATTATTTATAATGCCATAACAGTATTAATAACCCTTTAAAAGTTACTTTATTTTTTTAATCTTTTTTTTTTTTAAGATTTTATTTATTTATCTAACAGAGAGAGAACACAAGCAGGCAGAGAGGCAGGCAGACGCAGAGAGAAGCGCAGGCTCCCTGCTGAGCAAGGAGCCCGATGCGGGACTTGATCCCAGGACTCCGGGATTATGACCTGAGCCGAAGGCAGCCGCTCAACCAACTGAGCCACCCAGGTGTCCCTAAAAGTTACTTTAAAGGGTCCTCAAGACTTCAGGATTTTAGGTAGTCCTCTGGATGTTTTTAGTTTGGTCAAGTTGTGCTTTTCAGATTAGAGAAAGAGAATGGCTGTAAAAACATTGGCTCCACTGAAACTTCTTTTGGGACAGGAATAAGGGGAGTCTTGGGGAGCCCCTTGCTCTCTGGGGTCAGTTAAAGGCTTATATAAATTAATTCTCAGGGCTCCGGGGTAGCTCAGACCATTATGCATCTGCCTTCAGCTCAGATCATGATCTCAGAGTCCTGGAATTGAGCCCAGCGTTGGCCTCCCTGCTCAGCTGGGAATCTGCTTCTCTCTCCCCACTCCTGCTCTCTCTCTCTCTCTCTCTCTCTCTCTCTCAAATAAATAAAATCTTTTTTAAAAATTCTCAATATATAACTTTATTTTCCTGTGATCTGTTGTTCCTTCCTCCCCATATTATAGGCTTACCAAATGGTAGCCTATGACATAATAGACATAAACATTATAATAAAAGGAACCTTTTTTAAAACTGCTAAATTTTTATTTCAGGTATTTTTTTAAGATTATTTATTTATTTATTTGAGGGGGGGAGAGCGAGAGCGAGAGAGAGAGAGAGAGAGCAAGCACAAGCAGGGGTGGGGGCAGAGGGAGAAGCAGACTCCCTGCTGAGCTGGGGCTCTATTTCAAGTTTTCTTAAAAAAGATTTTATCTAGGGACACCTGGGTGGCTCAGTTGGTTAAGCAACTGCCTTTGATCAGATCATGATCCCGGCATCTTGGGATCGAGTCCCACATTGGGCTTCTTGCTCCGCAGGGAGCCTGCTCCTCTCTCTGCCTCTGCCTGCCTCTCTGCCTGCTTGTGTTCTCTCTCTGTTAAAAATGAATAAATAAATCTTTAAAAAAAAAAAAAGATTTTATTTATTTGACAGAGATCACAAGTGGGCAGAGAGCGGGGGCGGGGGGGTGGGAAGCAGGCTCCCTGCTGAGCAGAGAGCCCAAAGCGAAGCTGGATCCCAGGACCCTGAGATAATGACCTGAGCTGAAGGCAGAGGCTTTAACCCACTGACCCACTTATGCGCCCCTCAAGTATTTTTAAGAGTTAATTATTACAGAATATCTTAATTAGTTTAACTTCTCTGTAATTTCTTAATTTTTGTGTGTGCTTTCTTATTACTTGGCAAATAAATTACAGTTTCCACAGAACAATGGATTATACATTGTTGATTATATAATTATGCATTGTAATACCCTTTTTCTGTCTTCTTTTTTCAAAGGTTTTCTTATTCCCCGTTTGGCATATGCTACTGGAATAATACTCACCATGGTTTTGGATGACCTTCCGAACTTAGAAGACATCTATACTTCCTTGTGTTCATCAACAATGGAAGACTCAGAGATGGATTTTGATTCTGGATTAGAAGATGATGACACAAAAAGTGATAGTATTTTGGAGGATTCCACAATCTTCGTGGCGTTCAAAGGAAATATAGATGATAAAGACTTCAAATGGAAATTGGACACAATATTGGAGAATGTGCCCAATTTGTTACACATGGGTAATTTGCTTTATTATTTTCTTCTTTTTGTTATTCTTTTTTAAAAGTGTTTGCTCTTCTGTGATTATCTTGAGTTTTACAAAGTAAAACTACTATACTGGATTGAAAGACTGATTTTGGGGTGCCTGGGTGGCTCAGTGGGTTAAAGCCTCTGCCTTCGACTCAGGTCATGATCTCAGGGTCTTGGGATCAAGCCCCGCATTGGGCTCTCTGCTCCTCAGGGAGCCTGCTTCCTCTTCTCTCTCTCTGCCTGCCTCTCTGCCTGCTTGTGATCTCTCTCTCTGTCAAATAAATAAAATCTTAAAAAAAAAAAAAAAAGAAAGAAAGACTGATTTTAAGTGCAGGGTTTTAAGTGACATATAACATAATAGTTTCAGATATACAACATACCATTCCATATTTGTATATATTGTGAAATGATCACCACAATAAATCTAGTTAACATCTGTCACCATACATAGTTACAATTTTGTTTTGTGATGAGAACTTTTAAGATGTACTCTCTTAGCAATTTACAAAAATGGAATAAAGTATTGTTAATAATAGTCACTACGTGTCCATTACATCCCTGTGGCAATAACTGGAACTTTGTACATTTTGACCCCCTTCACCCATTTTACCCACTCCCCTCAGCTCCCCCAATCTCTTGTCAACCACCAGTCTGTTCCCTGTATCTATGAGCTTGGTGTTTTTTGTTTTTGTGTTGTTTTGTTTTTTAAGATTCCACGTGTCAGTGAGATCATATTATATTTGTCTTTATCTGCTTATTTCACCTAGCGTAATGCCCTGAGGGTCCATCCATGTTTGTTTTAAATGGCAAGATTCTTATTTATGGCTGATTAATATTCCATTTTCTATATGTACACCACATTTTCTTTGTTCATTCATCCATCCACAGACTTGTTTCCATATCTTTGCTTTTATAAATAATGCTGCAGTGAACATGGGGATGCAGATGTCTTTTTGAGTTATTGTTTTTGTTTTCTTCAGATAAATATTCAGAAGTAGGATTGCCGGATCATGTGATAGTTTTTTTTTTAATTTTTTGAGGAACCTCCATACTGTTTTCCAGAGTAGCAGCACCAGTTTGCATTCTCACCAAGACTGTAGAAGGGTTCCTCTTTCTCTTCATCCTCGCCAACACTTGTTTTGTTTGTTTGTTTTTCAATAATAGCCATTCCAATGAGGTGATATCTCATTGTGGTTTTGATTTGCATTTCCCCTATGATAAGTGATGTTGATTACTTTTTGGTAATGTGTATGTATTCTTTGGGGAAAAAGTCTGTTCAAATCTTCTGCCCATTTTTTAATTGGATTGTTTGGGTTTTTCCTATCAAGTTGCCTGATTTCTTTAAATATTTTGGATATTAATTCCTTATCAGATACATGATTTGCAAACATTTTCTTCATTCAGTAGGTTGCCCTTTCATTTTGTTAATGGTTTTCTTTGCTCTGCAGAAGCTTTTAATTCGATGTGGTTCCACTTGATAGTTTTTGTTTTTGTTTCCTTTGCTTTTTTGTGTCCTATTGAAAAAAGTTGCCAAGACCAATGTCAAGGAGCTTACCCTCTATATTTTTTTCTAGTTTTATGATTTCACATTTTACATCAAGTCTTTAATCCATTTTGAGTTAACTTTTATGTATGGTATAAGGTAGTTTCATTCCTTTGCAAGTGGCTTTCTAGTTTTCCCAGCAACACTTATTGAAGAGACTATCATTTCCCCATTGTGTATTCTTGGCTCCTTTGTTATAAATTAATTGACCATATACATGTGGGTTTATTTCTGGGCTCTCTATTTTGTTCCATTGATCTGTGTGTTTTTATGCCAATACTATACTGTTTTGATTACTATAACTTTGTAATATAGTTTGAAATCAGAGCTAGAATTTTTTTTTAACAGAAATGCTGTTGTGTTTCTTTTAACTACATGGAGAAACTGAACATGATAAGATATTGCTTAACATAGTAATCCTTAAATTATCTGCTCTCGTGGATAGGAGTTAATTCTTAAGACTCATATTTATTGTTTTTAACTCTCTGATCTTCAGTATCCTTCAATACTGGATCTTGAAGTCCCCATAAAGCTTAGAAAGATCTTTTACTTTGTGGTTATACTTAAAATGTATGTGAAATATGTTTTCTTAAACTTTAGATCAAAGGTTACCAATTGGCAGCCTGTTGGATCCAGCCTGCAACCACATGTCATGGCTCTACATTAGTTTTTGTTTGTTTGTTTAATGCTTGAATTTCATTACCAATGCTTTTTAAATTGAATATTTTACATACAAACACAGACTTGACTTTGGATGAGCTCTAAAAATGGAAAGATCTGATAACATTGAACTCTCTTTCCCTGATGGTGCTGAGGAGCTGCTGCTGTTTGGGGTAGTCCCTCAACTCACACCACTCCCCTCTGGCCTCTTCATACATTTAGATTACCTGTCTCAGTCTCGTGGGCATTTGTGGTTTTGAACCTTGATTTAGATGTTCTGCATCATTTCTGGTTAGCCAGTTACCTACTGTCATCAGACATAGTACAAAGCCTAGATTTTATTCTTTTCTTATATCTTCTTTCTTTCTTTCTTTCTTTCTTTCTTTCTTTCTTTCTTTCTTTCTTT